>CM077031.1:36035773-36601047 GCA_039090855.1 Macrothele yani | reverse complement strand
ATAAATCTACCAGGTGAGTAATTACGGGTTTTTTTTTCATTCCGCTTTAAGTGTTATTAAAGGAATATTTTGAGCCTTACAAGATTGTTCCATTATATGCACGTTGACATGAAGAGGTTAAATAATTTTCCCCGCCTTTACTTACAATCATTCTCAATATTCTGTTTCCTAAGGATTCACAGATAATTAAGGTTACAAGCTACATGTCAATCTCACAGATTCTCCAACCTAATGTTTACGTTTTGTGGGAACCCATTCCAGTGTTTTGCTACTGAGAATTCCATGCAAACAATTTTTAATATTTCCAGGCAGTGGCGGCTCGTGGTTGGAAAAATAGGTGAAGAGGTACAAGAGCAGTATGAAAATATGCCTACTATCTACAATGAAAATCCCTTAATGAGGACTTATTTTTTTTTTTTATATTAAATCAATTTTTCTTCCTTTTGAAGCTGCAGATTTGTCGATTGTGTCGTCAAAAGATGTTTAGATGGTTGTTTCTTCGTGAGCATCAATAAAATGTCTTCCTGAATAGAAATATTTGCCAGAGAAGCAAGTCTATCTTGGGAACTAGTGTTTCTTGAGCAAGTTTGTATTCTTTTAAGAAAACTTCTTTTTTTTTTTTTTTTGATTGGAGGTTTAACGACCACCGTGAGCAACTCAATGGGCTATAAGTAGTCGCCCGTCCCTAATTTAGGGTCACTGGTTCCAGGGAAGGGAGAGAGCCAGTGCCGTAAGAAAAACACAACATCCATGCCTCACCGGGATTCGAACCCGGACCCCTTTCGGACGAATGATCAGAGGCCAACGCCTTAGACCACTGCGCCACCGGGGCGGCGAAAACTTCTTTCCACTGGCACACTTGTAGATGGAATTGTTAAACTGAGGAAAACCAATTTATAAACTTCTGTAAAAATGTCTTTGTCTCCGTGAAACACTCGAAGGAGTTCTTGAGCCAATATATTCCTTAATTTTTCATCGGCATATACAAGACTCAGTTCATTTTTAAGGCGCTGTGTTTAGTAAATATGTTTCTGTGAAAATGTAGATTTTCAAGAGCGCGAGAGGGAAAGCATGCATTAAATTATTCGAATTTGGTTGTGTCAGCAAGTCAGACAAATTGAAGTTTCTTACAGTCTTGAAATCTTATATCCATTTCCATAAGAATGTGGTCCAAAATTTCAAAATACAATAGTTTATAATTTTGAAAAATTGTTTCCTGTGTAAGAGCAGCATATTCCCGTGCTTATTTCTGTGATTTTGCTAGCTTTTTCCAAACTGTGCTTCAAATAACTCATCGTTCCTTTTATGGCTCAAAATTTCACGAATTTTTGTTTTTGTTTTCGTTTTTTTTTTTTTAATTTGAGTTACACATTAGTTTATGTTTAGTTATTTTTTCTTCAAAAGTTCGAATAATAGATCGGTGGAGACAAAAATGTAAATTCGAAAGTGTTAATATTCAAAAACCCCTTGGCAAGATGAATTGATTTTTTGTCTGATTATTCGCTATTCGTCAGAAATCCGAACACTTCCTCTAATTTATTCCAATCTTTAATAACTACACTTACTAGTTTTGAAGTGGAGGACCATCGAGTTTCTGCTATGGTTGGTCTGCATCTTGCGGTTTTGCCGCCCCGGTGGCGCAGTGGTCTAAGCTATGGCCTCTGATCATTCGTCCGAACGGGGTCCGGGTTCGAATCCTGGTGAGGCATGGATGGTGTGTTTGTCTTACGGCACTGGCTCTCTCCGTTCCCTGGAACCAGTGATCCTAAATTAGGGACGGGCGACTGCTTATAGCCCATTGAGTTGCTCACGGTGGTCGTTAAACCTCCAATCAATCAATCAATCATTTTGCGGTTGTTAATATAAGTGTATAAGACTGCTTCGCAGAATGGTGAGCAAACGAAGCAATTCCACTGAGGCTTGCAAAAAGTATTCGACACTTAGAAATTTTAGAAAAACTCTGGTGTAATACAAGATTCAAACGATGAACTCAGCAATGAACAAAAACCGCTTGAGAAGCTTTATCCTTGACTTTTTTTCTGTAGCCCATTTATGTGTCTAGACATTAGACTTGCCCCATCGTAACATTGTCCTATTTATTTGTGTTGGTAATTAGACTGTTCCAAAATATTGTGTAGCATTTTGTATAAAGCTCCTGACGTTCCATCTTCATTCACATCATGGAAACCCAAAAATCCCTCACCGAATACACCTTCCGAATCAACAATCAAAAAATTATTTAATTTTGACGTGATCGTTTATATATTCAGAAATACATTCAATTAATTCATTTTGAATAGTTTTTTTATCCTTTCGTATTGATTTTCAATTTCTAAAGAGCTTCTTCATATCAACAATGAAAGTAATTCAATGAAATTTCCACGATTTATCGAGCCCATGCTTTCGTCATGGCCATGGAATGCTAGTTCTTGTTTGATCAAATACAGTATATACTAATACTGCATCAATCACTGTCTGCAGGAAAAGTCTATTTAAACGAACGTTTTCGTTAAAATGCGTTTTTAAAAGCCTAGCATTTTTCCTCAGGGCATCGGCAATGGTGTTTTGAATTTTTTCAAAATTCCTTAACATTAATCCGCATTTTAGGTGTTCGCTAAAATCACGATGTTGATGAAGTGACCGTGTTACGCTTAATAAATCTGAGAATCCGTCTTTATTCCACGTGGAATGTTTATTACTAAAAAGTAAGCAGGGCCAAAAAAAATTAACACCCGCTCCACCGTGATTGGTCCCGCACGGGGATAACTGGTTTTCCAGTTATTTGGGGAGCGGCGCCCCACGGCCCGAGCTGACCTTGTGACTGGTCAACATCTGATGTCATGCCACCGCCTGTTTTTTGTTTTGGTGCTGTTGGTGTTTGCAGGGACGGCTGTTCATCCAGCTGTTGGGGAGTCGCGGCCCCACGATCCCGAGCTGGTCTTGTGTCTCGCTTTTTTGGTTTTCTTTATTTTCTCCACTGGCTAGTTGCCCGTGTTGTATCCTCTACCTAATCGCTACCACGTTATGTACTAACACCCCGGTCTTGTGGTTTTGTTACCCTCCACCACTAACTGTTTTATATTAACCGCTCAGTTCGTAGGTTGCTGAGATTCCGTTTAGGTTCCCTTCCAGGGTTTTGCCTTCCTTGGATTACTTTTTTCCTTTTAGCTGGTTTGGGTGCTAGACCTACCTGCATGTTTGCAGCGTGCGGAGACCCGTGAGGCGAAAATGGGATGTCTGGCGGCTGAGGTCGCAGGAGACCGGTTAAGTGCCTTCTGTGTACCAACACTCCTCTTCGATCCCGGCTTCGCTGTAAACGGGAGGCTAGAGACTAACTCACCTCTAGTCAGAAGTCTTGTACCAAGTTGTGTACAGGGCTTTAGCGGCTTTTGTCGTATAGCACGGCAGGGTAAGCCCGGGGGCTGTGGGATCATGCCAAAGGCGTTGGCATGACGGTACCCGGAGGCCGAAGTGTCCGCCGAGTGCGTATGATCACAGCCAACGGACTATATCTGCAACGTATAAGCTCCAGAACTGTGCCCAGCGTCATTTTCTTGACTTGCAGACCTCCAGTTCTCCCTTGTAGGGCTCGGTGGTGGGTGGAGTAGTTTGCAGGCGAATACTCTTCCTTTTTTCCATGGGTAAAAACAAAAAGAAAAACTCCGAATTTAAGTCGCCTGAGAAAATGATTATTGACAATGACTCTCCTTCGTCTTCTCAACCTACCAAGTCTCATAACCTTAAACGATCTTTAGACCTTGACCTGGACCAAGAATGTGGAACCTCTTTTTCGGCAGCTGTTCCAGTCGCTCCGAAGCGTCGTCTCCCCTCGTTTGCTGTGACTACGCATGCTACACACTTAGTTGTGGAATCCATCGATCCGAATGAGAGACTGTCCACCAGATCTCCCTTTTTCATTTGTAAAGCTTTGGACGCTGCGGTTGGCCCCCTTGAGTTCTGTGAAGAAGCTTCGCTCTGGGTACCTGCTTGTCCAAACTTGCAGTGTTTCTTAGAGTAACTCTTTTCTGCACCTCACTAGTCTTCAAGGCATTCCTGTCAAAGTGACACCTCACCCGTTTCTTAACACCTCTCGGGGTGTTATTTCGGAGTTTGATCTCTCTTGCCATGCAGTGAAGACGAATTGGTGACTGAACTTGCAGATCAAGGTGTTATTGCTGCACGTCGTATGATGTTCCGGCGCGATGGCTCTTTGATTAAATCTAAAAATGTAATCTTGACTTTTAACTCCCCGAAAGTTCCGACCGAAATCAAGGCTGGCTACTTGGTCTGTGGAGTTCGCCCGTACATTCCCAGTCCTCTGCGCTGTTTCAGGTGCCAGAGGTACGGGCATTCACAACGTTTCTGTAAGAGTTCCGCTCGTTGCGCTAATTGTGGCTCCAGTGAACATGACGGCGAAGGTTGCACTTCTGCGGCCTGCTGTGTTAACTGTGGTGAGGCCCATGCAGCTTACTCCCGCAACTGTATGAAATGGAAGGACGAGATGGCGATCCAGCGCCTCAAGACCCTGGAAGGCCTCTCGTACCCTGCTGCAAAGGCCAAGTTGGGTATACCCACCAATCGACAGCGTACTTTTGCCGCAGTAGTTCAGTCTCTGACACAACCCGTGCAGCCCTTTGTTCCGCGCCCTGTAGCTCTCGCCGCACTTGCCAAGCGATCTACAGCTGAACAAGCGACACAGGTGGATTTCCCCGAGCTCCAGATTTTTCCAATAGCTGAGTCTGCGCCTTCTCTTTTGAAGACGACCGACTCTTTCAGTTCACAGCAGAAAGCCTGCACGTGCGGAAGACCCGGCCCTCAATCCGCAAAGGTGTGCAGTGTCCATCCAACTGTCGCGGTCCGCCTGACCAACATTGCAACTGTCTCGGACTCAGCGAGGCCCCCACCCTCAACCAACATTATAGAGGAACATAGGGGGGAGGAGAGTGACAGTTGGTCCCCAGCCTCAACCAACATTGCAGAGGAACATGGGGGGAGGAGAGTGACAGTTCGTCCCCGCCCTCGGCCAGCATTGCAGAGGAGTGGGGGGGAGGAGAGTGACGGTTCGTTCCCCTCCTGTGACTCATCCTTTGTGTAGTTGTGTTAAATAAAAAACAAATTATAATAATTATAATAGTAAGTTAATAAATTTTTATATAAACCCAATTAACTAACCTGTCTTCACAGCTTTCATCATCCTCTTTTCCAACTTTTACCAAGCCTGTCTGCTCTTAATCATTTTCCACGCTTTTAAAAATCTGTAGCTGATAGTTGTTTGTCTGGCGCTCTTTGGCCAAACCTGGCCCTTGCGCCAATAAAATCAACCAACCAACCAACCAACCACCGTGATTGGGAACCTCAACGAACTATAGGGGCGCTGCGCAAACGTAAACAAACTTCTCTAGTACGGGTAACGTCGCACGTGTTTCCATAAAAGTCGAACGTTAGAATGGCTGGTTTGTCGCTTTCAGTAATTGAAATAATGAAATTTGTGGACGCTTCCAAAAATTCAAGATGCATTAAAAGAAGGGGAAGTGATTGGTAATGTAGGCCATATAATTTCTTGTGGAATTAAGAAGGAAGATGGAAGAGAAATTCTCATAGTTTCGCACTGCATTCAGTTAACGACAATAACGTCGTCGCCTCACTCCATCAACGGTGTTTTAGATACAAGTAACAGTGAAATTCCTATAAAGTCATTTGAGTGCTCTTGTAAAGCGGGCAGAAGTGGAACGTGTAAGCACTGTGTAGCAGTAATGCTTTACTGTAACAGGTAATTTTTATTTTTACATTTTCAGGCAAGTGATATAGTAATACCGACAGGGGTGTTCTAATCCGGATTACTATTAAAAGCTGACATTTCGTTTCACTTGACGTTTTCCAGCACCCATTTTCAATACTGTCAACAATAACATTTGTAATTTTTGAACATTCTGTTCCTAAAAGTGTTTGTGAATTGGTAATTGTTGATGATCATTGGGTTCTGCGTTTTTGAATCGATGACTGTTGACAGAACATTACTAATCTTGTTCCATAATGAAGTTTAAATTTATATGGATAACAGCATTATTTGTTTTCAAGATTATGTAGAAATGCGGTTTTTTTAATTACTACTATGCAATAAAAACATGCTGCCTTGTTTATTATTCATTCAAAGACGTTACTAGGTTAGTAGCATTTCACTGGAAGGATTTCAAACGCAAGACACAAACGTTTATACTAACTTGTGAAAAAACATAGCCGAAACCTTGGGAACGACATTGCAGGACACAACAATATGATTTGTTCTTCTTCACGGAATTCTCCATTATACAACTCTCTAATTCCAGAAGCCGCCCCGGTGGCGCAGTGGTCTAAGGCGTTGACCTCTGATCATTCGTCCGTGAGGGGTCCGGGTTCGAATCCCGGTGAGGCATGGATGTTCTGTTTGTCTTGACGGCACTGGCTCTCTCCCTTCCCTGGAACCAGTGACAATAAATTAGGGACGGGCGACTGCTTATAGCCCATTTGAGTTGCTCACGGTGGTCGTTAAACCTCCAATAAAAAAAAAATAAATAAATAAATTACAGAATGAATGCAAAAATACACCAAACTACGACAACTGAACGTAATTAGCGATCTACCAACAGCCAAGCATTGAGCCAAAAACGTTACCCGTACTACAGTAATTCTTCCTTTTGCCGCTAGAGGAGAGCGGACCGCTGAGATTGCCAATCTCTCACGACTTTACGCTCAAAAACTGAAAGATGCAGAGGTAAGGCGCGTGAAGCTGAAACACTTCACTTGAGCGAGCAGATTGGGGAGGGTGACGTCACGGTTACCGTGGCAACTCGGCGGACAACTGCAGACTTCCAAGCATTCTCAATTCGGCTCTTCACTTGCACGGTTTTGCGTATAAGGATTTGTTTTCTGTATTGAGCGCGCCATGTGAATTAACATCTATTCAAAATTTTGAGTATTTTGGAACTGAATAAAGGCAAAAAAGAATATATTATAAAAAAAATACTGATTAAAACTTTATTTTGAGTAAAATAAGTGAAGAGGCACTGAAAAGCCGCCACTGCTTCCAGGTACCACGAATCCCATGGAAATTCAAAACCAGCCTCAGCATATTTGACATTTAAGGTATATTGTAAATATGAAATTCATGCCATGCAACCTGGTATTACTATAAAGTAGTTATCTTTAGGTATTTCTGTGCTAATTGCACATTAGCATGATTACCCCTGATCATGTGGCCAAAGAATGTTAATCAGTTAGATATTGTTTGATGTGGCCATGCTGACGCATCTGCAGTGCAATATGAAATGTAATTTTTATAACTGTTCCATATAAACCAATCACCCCTAAAATCGGGTTGAACAAAAACTACGTTGTATTATCTTAATCTATATATAATCGTCACAAGACTGTAGTCTTTGAGATAAGGAATCTTCAGTTTAACGGACATCCAGACTACACCGTTGCGTAAGTATAGGTCTGTGCATCTTAAACGGAAGCCATTTTAACATCCTATTGGCTACTTCAAATTCAACTTTCAACATAAGTGAATTATAGGAACGTTGTACAACTAATGTTCCTGAGAAGATATGACCACTCTGAAAAGTAGGATCAATCGTTTTTTCCAAACTGAGACTAAAGAAGTTCAGATTGCTGAACCATTTGAATTTCTTACAATGATGCAAAAGACATCGCATCTTACCGAACTTTATATCCTTGAAATGTAACCTAATACCTACTCAGAACGTAGCAAGAGCAGTGAGCAATGCTTCTTTTGCGATTCTTAGAGCTGTTATTAAGGACACTCGGAAGGACATTGCGAAGGTGGAACATGAACTTTATGATACACATCTTTGGTTAGCTAACAAATTAGCAGATTTTGATACTTTAGACATGAACACTTCAGTTCGTAGTATCAACATGTCATCAAACCACAGAATTTCCCTCGAAAGAAAATTCCAAAATTTGATAGCAGGCAATAAGAATAAGCAGGCTTATACCAATAGTAATAATAACGGAATACTGTATCCAGATAATGAAGTGTTTGTCAACTTGTCCAGTCATAGTGCAACTGAAATTGAGAAAAGGACTTTACGATATGATTCTAATATTGCTATCTCAAGAAAAGATACCGGTATCAGACATAGTTGCTTCAGTTGATGAATCTCTAATACAAAGCAGTCTCAACTTTGAAGAAAAAGAAATAGTTAGACATCGTATCAGCCAAGTGATAACCGCAAATCACGCTACATTACCTAGACCAAATTTAACGATCAAAGAAATTAATGCGCTTAAAGAATTGCGCTCAAATTCAAATTTAATCATTACTAGAGCTGCCAAAGGAGGCCAGGTGGTTGTGTTGGACAAAAATCATTATGATAACAAAGTCAAAAATCTTATTTCGGATGGACCTTACAAAAAAATAAAGAATGATCCTTCAGATAAACAAGTGAAAGAAATACAGAAATTGATCAAAAACTCAGAAACTCTGAGCCAAAACATAAAAAACAAACTTAAACCTTCATAAACCCGTTGTGCGAGATTCTATGCTCTCCCTAAAAATACATAAATCTGGAATTCCTTTCCGGCCTATAGTAAGTAATATCGGCACAGCAGCATATAAGTTATCGAAGTTCTTATCTTCAAAATTATCTACCTTGGCCACTCCAAACGAAACATCTGTGAAAAAATCCATTGAGTTTACCAATCGACTTAAACTACACCCATACGTAGATCAACTAATGATATCCTTTGATGTGGTATCTATGTTCACCAATGTTCCAGTAAAAGGAGCTCTGGAGTCCCTAAAATCAAGTCTTGTAGAGCATCATTACAGCCAACCTGAAGTTGAGGAAATAACAAGACTAGGGGACATTTGCATAAAACAGAACATATTTACTTTCCGTGGAACGTTTTATGAACAGACGGAAAGTCTAGCCATGGGCAGCCCACTGTCACCTATATTATGTGAGATCTACATGCGTCGATTTGAAGAAAAACTTTTTCAAACTCGTGAAATTTGACTTATGGATACGATACGTAGACGATTCTTTCGTTCTATGGAAGTGAAAACATTCTGAAATTCCGGAATTAGTCAAATTGATAAATTCCATTGATCCTCACATTCAATTCAGCTACGAAACAGAAAAGAACGGATGCCTACCATTCCTTGACGTCCTGATAACTCGCTTAAATCAATCGCTCGCAACCACAATTTTTCGGAAGCCTTTCGCTATTTTTTTTCACCTCCACATGCCAAGTCTAATCACCCTTATCAACAAAAACTCAGCGCCTTTTACAGTTGCGTATATCGCGCGATACATATATGTTCAGATAAGGACAGTTTGGAAAAGGAACTTTATTTCCTTAAACGTGTTGCCATACAGCGGGGATACAACCCTTCCATTATAGACAAGGCTCTACCAAAAATTCCGGAAACCGAAGTCTATCTCCACTTTAACTCCTGTGATGCGCCCATTGCGAGAGAATTTTGCCATTATTCCATTTTCCCGTGACATTGCCTTCAAAATTACAAAAATTCTCAAAACCTTTAAATTTAAGGTGATTTTTAAACCCATAAACAAAATGAGAATTTAGGATCAAAGGACTGTGTTGAAGACAAAAACTCGTGGGGACTTTATCAAATTCCATGTGAATGTGGCGCTTCGTATATAGGACAGACCCACGTAGAGCCTTACGTTTTCGATTGAAGGACCACAAGACCTACATTCGGAATCGTGACCTAATGAAGTCATCGATGGCTAAACACGGTTACGAAAAGGACCACAAATTTCTCTTTGAAGAAGCAAAACTTATTGACAAACCAGATTCAACCACCAAACTTAATATTTTGGAAGCTTTCCATATATATCAGAAGTCTTCGCAACTTGTTAATGACATGGCATCCACGCCATTTCTATCAAACGCGTGGAAGCATCTAACCAAAACACGTGACTGTTAACACCATTTATGATGTCATAGACAATTTGAATATTTAAGTGCCATTCGTCCTGATGAAGCTAGGTCAATACCTAGCGAAACCATGGTCGGGCTTGAGAAAATAAACATTTGTGACAACTACGTTGTATTATCTTAATCTATATGTATAGTATATTTTGGTTAGTATTCAAAATGGGAAATTTGTGTCAGCTGTTTAATGCAATAGAACTTCCTGTTCACCACCCAAATCATGCAGGGTACTTTTTTACTTTAAGGTACCTTTCTACAATGCCGATGTTGTGGTGGAAACTAAGCAAAGTTTAAGAGTGTATATTTAATGTTTTGGACTTTTTGGATTGGAGGTTTAACGACCACCGTGAGCAACTCAATGGGCTATAAGCAGTCGCCCGTTCCTAATTTAGGGTCACTGGTTCCAGGGAAGGGAGAGAGCCAGAGCCGTAAGACAAACACAACATCCATGCCTGACCGGGATTCGAACCCGGACCCCTTACGGACGAATGATCAGAGACCAGCGCCTTAGACCACTGCGCCACCGGGGCGGCATATATTTAATGTGTACACAACTTATTAATTTTTTTCTTGTTTGTGGTTTTGTTTTGTTGTTGCACCTGGTAGTACCTCAGAGTATTTGTGTTACATGTGTAAGTTATGTGTCACAATATTTATTTTACCTGGGTATTAGTTCTGCGGCCAATATAGATCATTAGCAGGACAAAATGGTTATACAATATGTTTTCCCAAGGTTCCTAAGACCAAAGCCACAGTCAGAGCTGTGACATGCTGGGTTCAGAAATTATGAGGGCCGAATCAATTTTTCATTAGGTTTATTTATTTGCAAACACAATATTCAGGGCGGGCAGTTGATAAAAACGAAACAACAAATACAGTTTATAACTCCGGTTATAAACTGTATGAAGGGATCTCGTTTTTTCCTTTGCCTATGCAAAGGAAAAAAAGAGATCCCTTCATATTTTGGATTTGGCAGCTGTCATGTCAGAATATAGCTTTACCAAATGTTATTCGACAGTTATAATGGTGGAGCCCAAAAGAAAAAGGAAACAAATAATATTAAGGATAAACCTAACCTAAGTTAAATATCAGGACGCACCAGGAAGTTCAACAAAAATCTTTGACATCTATTAAAAATGGTACAAAAATTACTAAACGAAACACGTTTTTTAACGTACTTTTACCTGTTTTACAATGAATGCATTTGTTGTGGAAATGCTTTCAATATATTCTCACTACTTGCCCACTTAAGGGCGGTAGCTCTATTTCCTCGTACCCCTCTTTCAATCTGTTTTTTACTCACTACACTGGCTATTCGAGAGTCGAGAGGACGTTCAAACTGATACATGCACCGGTTGCAAAGAATATCTGAGAAATTAAGGCTCGGCGTGACGTAACTATTGCCGCCATATACAAAGATACAAGATGCAGTGCACACAAACCAACATACAGGCTGATACTAGAGCACTTGTGCATGTGTATTTCTGTTGCCTTCAATTCTGGTAAAGAACAATCAGCCAAGCTACTCACAGCACATTAGTTCACTTCAAATTGTATGAAGAAACAAAATTAAGATGATTTTGTAAATATTGTTTCTTCAAAAATGATGATTCAGTGAGTTAAATTTTTAAATCAATGTTTACAGACCTCAAAATTATAACCAAAGGACTTGAATGAGATTTCTTTATATTTGTGCATATATCTGATGCAAGGTTGTGTTGTTAGTTCAAAGATTAAATTGGTAATCAGATTAACCTTTCATCTGTGCAGAAAAGGGAAACCTGCACCCCTGTAACTTAGCTTAAATTATAAGCAATCATAATGTTCGTAGGACAAATAAACCTCCAACTAAACGAAACCCGTCAGAATCGACAGTTTTTTTTTATTTTTATAAAGAATAAACTCGTATGAAATAACAAATGTGAACTTTATTTTATTGACAAATTTATTCAACCACTTCATTAAAAGCAATAGTCCAGTTTCATGATTTTTTTTTGACTGAAGGTTTAACAAGACCACTGTGAGCAACTCAATTGGCTATATATAAGCAGTCACCCGTAATATTTTCACTAAAAATGGTCAACGGAGTGTTTTTTTATGTCTTTACATAATGGGAAACGTCTTGCCTACGTGAGTAAACTGGATTGAATGAATATTAAATTGTATATATATATCACACCGTCAAACAGCATAATGCAATCAGGTCTTCGAGAGTGTCCGCTGTTCCAATGAGAACTTTGATAACAATGAGTGATAGCATAGTTTTACTCAACGGTTTGCTCAGAAAAGACTGGACTATCTCAGCCCCTCCATGCTTCCGCCTTCAACAGTGCACTAGTCAATAGCAGGCAATTGAATGACAACTGCATGCTTCTCCCATACACCTTACATGGGAACTTTGCCTTCCCACAGCGCCCGAACAGTTGCCCCAATATAAATTTTTCTCTTTGCATGCCACATCTCCATGGCAAGACTATTTTTGAAACTTCTTTTTTTTTTTTTTTTTTTTTTTTTTTTTTTGATTGGAGGTTTAACGACCACCGTGAGCAACTCAATGGGCTATAAGCAGTCGCCCGTCCCTAATTTAGGGTCACTGGTTCCAGGGAAGGGAAAAGAGCCAGTGCCGTAAGACAAACACAACATCCATGCCTCACCGGGATTCGAACCCGGACCCCGTTCGGACGAATGATCAGAGACCATCGCTTAGACCACTGCGCCACTTTTGAAACTTCAACCATATCTTTACCTTCAGCCATTCTCTCAAAATAGTACTCACAGTAAACAACCTTACAGAATTAATATACAGGGTTTTCACAAATTAGTTGGGCAAAAAGAAGGGTTTATTATACGTAGTTATATAGGCAAACACAAGAGTGAACAAGATTATAAGATAGTGAAACACACCAAGTTTACCTTTTTCACAAATGTTCAATGTGGCTGGCCTTCGTTACTCTGCAAATGTCCTATCGGTAAATCCCTTCTTGCCATATGTTAGTGAGCAGGTTTACGTCGATGAAACCAAGTGCAGTGCTGATTAGTGATTTCAATTCAGGAATGGATTTTGGAAGCAACGGACGGTAAACCTGGTCTTTAATAAAATCCCAATCTAGGGGTGAAAGATCTGGTGATCATGCTGGCCATGGAATAACAACTCTGCGACCAATCTAAACTGGTACTTCAACCTGAGTTAAGAAATCAACACTGTGCAAGTGACACAGTGTGCAATCTTGTTGAAAAATGAAACCTTCAGGCATTGTTTCTTTCAGGATCTGCATCAGGTAAATCTGAAGCATGTTCAGATATGCGATTCCTGTAACAGGTTTTTCAGCAAAGAAGAATGGGCCTGAAACATTAGAACAACTTACGGCACAAAACAAGTTTACCTTGGGACTATTTCTTTCATGCTCTAAGGTGGCATTAGGATATTCGGATCCCCATATCCTAACATTACATCTATTCACTTTGTCACTGAAATGAAACGTTGCCTCGTCACTGAAAACTAACTGCGACAGGAAATAGTCCTGTCACAGTTAGTTTTCCGGTGTACGTGTCCTTCCATAGGCGAACACAGAACGAATGATGAAAAACCGCGACCTACCGTTCAGTGAGACATGGATGCCCAACTAATTTGTGAACACCCTGTATAGATTTATTTTATTTTTCCTGTAGTTGTTGTTGGGTGGCCATTTTCTTCAAGTGCTTGGTCTATTGCTGTAGTGTAGCATTTCCTGAGATTTTTAATTTTTGGCCGAAACGTGACAATGAGGTCTGGGTTCATGAAATCTACTTGGGAATTCCCCTCCCAGGATGATATGTTCAGTTTGGCAATTTATAAGGCTATACAGGGGTGTGAAAGAAAGACAATTTCTTTGTCCCTGATATGTGACATTCTTTGCGTATTCGTGGAATGTGTACTTCAACTCATGATCACCCTTATGCTTAATGTATGCTTTATGTTGTACTGTACAAGTCAAGTATTGTTAATATTTTTTTTGTAGAAGAAAATTATTATTGTCATTATTTCATATAATTGAAAATGTGAGGTTTTAATGCCTTGTCTTCTTTCAGCTAATACTTCAGTCCTGGCAGGGGGCCTTAGCCTAAGAAATATGAGAGAGGCCATGCTGAAGAAGCTGCAAACTGAAACCACAAATGCTGACATTGCTGAAAATTTGCCAGCTTGTGTTTCTGGAGTCAGCAGGAGCCCAGAGCCCCAAGCACTCCTGGTGGTGTGCATATGCCAAGAAGGCAGTTATTTTCTCAGCGTAGAATGATAACGCCTAAAACGGCAAGAATTATTCTTTTTTCAAAAGAAGTTTTTCTTTTTCAAAAGACTGACTGGGATTATTTTCTCAATTAGGTGTGTATTCGATTTGCTATAATTTGCTCTCAATGTATCATGGCTGTGGCCGAGAATTAAGTTGCACACCTAATAATTTGCAGGGCATACATATTGTCTGTACTTATTGAACGCATGTATATTTTATTAGTATGGGTAAAAAGAAGCGCATGTGTCACAAGTGTTTAGTCAGAGTAATGATAAAATTATTTAATTGTTTTGCATTCCTAATCGTGTTATAAAACGCATAATTTACCTACCAGCAGCTGATATTTTAAAAATTTCATTTTGCAGTGTATGTATTTTGTGTACTTATTTATTGAATACATGTATACTTTATTTGTACGGGAAGAAGAAGCGCATGTATCGCAAGTGTTGAGTCAGAGTAATGTGTTGGGAAAATGCATAATTTACCTACCAGCAGCTGATATTTTTAAAAATTTCATTTTGCAGTGTATGTATTTTGTGTACTTATTTATTGAACACATGTATACTTTATTTGTACGGGAAGAAGAAGCGCATGTGTCGCAAGTGTTGAGTCAGAGTAATGTGTTGGGAAAATGCATAATTTACCTACCAGCAGCTGATTTTTAAAAAATTTAATTTTGCAGTGTATCTATTATCTGTACTTATAATTGACGCCATGAACGCTTTATTTGTACGGGAAAAAGAAGCACATGTGTACCAAGTGTTGCATCAGAGTAATCTGTTGTAAAATGCATACTTTACCTAGCGGTAGCTAATTTTTCTAAAAATATTTTGAGATGTATCTATTACCTGTACTTATAATTGACGCCATGTACGCTTTTTTTGTATGGGAAAAAAGAAACACATGCTTACCAAGTGTTGCATCAGAGTAATCTGTTGTAAAATGCATACTTTACCTAGCGGCAGCTAAATTTTTTAAATATCATTTTGAGATGTATCTATTATTTGCACTTATAATTGACGCCATGTACGCTTTATTTGTATGGGAAAAAAGAAGCACATATTTACCGAATGTTGCGTCAGACTAATTAATGTGTTGTAAAACGCATACTTTACCTAGCAGCACCTAATTTTTTTTAAATATCATTTTGAGATGTATCTATTGTCTGTACTTATAATTGACACTTTGTACGCTTTATTTGTATGGGAAAAAAGAAGCACATGTGTTACAAGTGTTTAGTCAGAGTAATTATAAAATTATTTCATGGTTTTGCATTACTATTCGTGTTGAAAAATGTATAATTTAACACCAGCTGATTCTCGAAAAATGTAATTTTGCAGTGTACCTATTAGCGACACTTATTGTTGATGCCCTGTGTTCTTTAGTGGTGTGGAAAATTGCAGTGCATGTAACATCTATGATCAATGTAGTAATAAAATCGTTTAATAATTAATATGTATCTGTTTTATTATAGAAATAATTTTAAGAGCATTGTCTTTTTTTCAATCTTTTTTGACTTAATATATTTTTTTTGTACCCATAACTTAGATATTCACAACATAATCGGAAATCAAGGTAAGTTATTGCTTCATTTTACTTTGGGATCTAAAGCCTAATGGTGTATGTGCAGAATAAATAGAAACTGGATATGGGATATAATAGAAACCACCTGACAGCATTGGAGCCTCTAGCTGTATTTTTGAAGTCTGTTTTAAATCATTTTTGATAAGTAAAAATTTGTTTGCAGCTGAAAAAAAACCCTCCAAAAATAACTTGCAAAACAAAAAATAGATTTCTTATCTAAAAACGTTCGGGCAAGATCGTTTTATGCATCACTTTATTACAATTTTTTTCGTTAAAGTGTTAAGCTGCAGCTACATTTCGTTTAGTATGTTTACGTGAAGTTCGTGTCATTTTATTTTTTAGAGGTAGTACATTTTTTGATTTCCGCAAAAATATAAGGTGTTTCTTTGTTTAAAACGACTCCCAGTTCAGAATTTAAAAGTTGTAAGCAGTTTTATTTTCCCATGACATTAATTTTGAGGCATTTTGGTACCTACGTATTCAATATCAAGACTGAAAAGTTGGTGCTTAAAGTGAGAATAAAACTGCAAAAATTTTGTTAAAATAATATTAATTGCTAATGTATATATTTGTTTCACCAAAAGAAGGGACATTAGTGATGCTCAGAAAAGAACAACAGAAACAAATGCTTTAGTATTCAGACCGATGGAAACAATCGCAGATCAAAGCTTCGCTTCCTTTCCGTGAAATAGGCTTCCCGTCCCGTGTCCCCTACGCTTTTTGCGCCTGAATGTTAACTTTCCCGCAGAGCATCTACGGCCGCATTACATGGTGGCGCTACTGTCGCCTGTTTTACGTTATCTCTACGAGAGTTGAGCTTCTTCACGCGAAGCGTTTATATTCTTTGACTCTA
Organism: Macrothele yani; assembly: GCA_039090855.1. Taxonomy (NCBI): domain Eukaryota; kingdom Metazoa; phylum Arthropoda; class Arachnida; order Araneae; family Macrothelidae; genus Macrothele; species Macrothele yani. Next base: position 36,584,376 of record CM077031.1, on the reverse strand, counting down.
CCACGTCACGATTCAAAAACGAATCACATCACGATAAAGTCATCTCCTCTCATAGTTAACAGCAAAGGGGTTCGGCACGATTTGTCTCTGTCTGCTTTATCAAATCAGATTTATACTGTTATCGTAGTTTTTTTTTAGTTTTTAATTTATACAGAAAGTTTGTTCAGCAGTAAATATAATGGCTGATTTTAATACCAAACGTAGGAAAACCAGCGAGATCTGGAGCCATTTTACTGCCATTGACGAAAAATTTGCCACATGCAATATTTGTAAGCATAAACTGTCCTACAAAACATCAACAGCAAACTTGAAAAAGCACATGGATAGGAAACATCCTACTGTAAGGTATCGATCTCAAATATGTGAAGTGATTTGTGAACCCGATGAACCCCTACACCTGCACCATTTGTATTTGGAATTGGGAGACCCGAAAATGGATTGCTAACCAATGCCAGTAATGAAAATGTGATTGAAGACGGAGTTGCGGAAACAACAGCGAGTGCTCCACAAAAATCAAAAAGAAAGTTGCTTTAGGCAAAAAATTCCTTTTGGCTCAAAAAAAAAAAAAAAAAAAAAAAAAAAATAAGCGCTGACCAGAAGAAAAACATTGATGGTCTTCTGATGAGTTTGTTCTCGCAGGATTTTCAGCCTTTCAGTATTGTGGAAGACAAGAGGTTCGTAAGTTTTGTTAATGGATTAAATCCAAATTACAAATTGCCATGCAGAAAAACAGTAGCAACAAATATGTTACCTGCACTGTATGAAAAATGTGTCCATGCAATGAATGAAAAATTAAATGATGTCATAAGTGCTTGCATAACTGCAGATTGCTGGACATCAAGCATTAATGAAAGCCATGACTGCACACTTCATCAATGATGAATTTAAACTAGAATCTGTTCTCCTAGAGTGTGCACCATTAAGTGTTTCCCACACCAGTCAGAACATTGCTTCTGAAATGAGACGAGTTGTTGACAAGTCTGGCCTATTAAACAAAGTTCTGGTAGTTGTGACTGATAATGCAACTAATATAAGAAATGCTGTAAAAAGCGAACTTGGTTGGAAACATTTTGGGTGTTTTGCCCACACTCTAAACCTTATTGTTCAGGACTCACTCCAATTTATTAAACCTACGCTAGAAAAAACAAAGCAATTGTGTCTCACTTCAAACAAAGCACTATTGCAAGTGAAAAACTGCTGGCCTACCAAAGGTCCTTGGGTGAAATTCAGCGCAAAAGACTCTTGCAAGATGTGTCCACAAGGTGGAATTCTACTTATAACATGGTAGAACGCTTCACTGATTTACAAGAGGTAGTAAGGAGCACCATGGCATTGATTGACAAGGAGTTGCCAATTGTCACAGTTGAGGAATGGTTCATATGCAGGCAAATCTGCAAAGTGTTAAGACCATTTGAAGAAGTAACTAGAACTGTGAGTGGAGAGAACTACATGACAGCAAGCAGTGTTATTTTCATAGTTAATGGATTAGAAGACATTTGTGAGAAATTTGTGAAAGAAAACTTTCACAATGTTACAAAATCTGTGGTTCAATTATTACAAAGTGGCCTAACAGACAGGTTCCGTAACATAGAATTCAATAAGACAATTGCTATGTGCACTTTTCTGGATTCCAGGTTTAAGAATTATGCTTTCTCCAACCAACGGGCTGCAGAATGTATGAAGAAAACTGTCCTTGACTTAGTGGCAAGAGATACACTGACGGAAAAAAATCCCAACACCACGAAAAAATAGTTGTAGAGGAATGAAATGACGGCAATACATTTGTATAGGTAACATATTTAATCGATTAAGGTTTCAAGATCACAGCTTACTGTAAGCGCGAGAAGAGCCATTTTGAATGTGAAATGCTGGTACATTAATAACCGGTGTGACCGCCAGAATGTTGAATGCAAGCACGCAAACGTTCATGCATTGTGTCGTACAGGTGCTGGATGTCAGTTTGTGGGATGGAGTTCCATGCCTGTTGCACTTGGTCGGTCAATACAGGGACGGTTAATGCTGGTTGGGGTGACGCTGGAGTTGTCGTCCAATGATGTCCCATACGTGCTCGATTGGTGAAAGATCTGGTGATCTAGCATGCCACCGCAACATTTCGACACTCTGTAGAGCATGTTGGGTTATAACAGCGGTATGCGGGCGAGCGTTATCTAGTTGGAAAACACCCCTCGAATTCAGTTCATGAATGGCAGCACAACAGGATGAATCACCAGACCGACGTACAACTGTGCCGTCAGGGTGCGTGGGATAACCACGAGAGTGCTCCTGCTGCCATAGGAAATTGCTCCCCAGACCATAACTCCAGGTGTAGGTCCAGTGTGTCTCGGCCCCAGACAGGTTGGTTGCAAGCGCTCACCTGGCCTCCTTCTAACCAACACACGGCCATCACTGGCACCCAGGCAGAACCGGCTTTCATCAGAAAACACAACAGATCTCCACTCCGTCCTCCAATGAGCTCTAGCTTGACACCACTGACGTCACAAACGGCAGTGGTTTGGAGTAAGTGGAATGCACACTTCAGGGCGTCTGGCTCGGAGCTGTCCTTCAAGTAACCGATTTGTAACAGTTCGTTGTGTCACTGTGGTGGCAACTGCAGCTTGAATTGCTGCCGCAGACGCGGTACGATGCGCCACGGCCATACGCCGTACACGGCGGTCTTCCCTCTCAGTAGTGCCACGTGGCCGGCCGGAGCCCGGTCTTCTTGAGGCAGTACCTTCCCCTTGACCACCGCTGCCAACAATCATGCACGGTGGCTACCTTCCTGCCAAGTCATTCTGCAATATTGCGGAACGAAAATCCGACGTCTGGTAGCCCTATTCCACGACCTCGTTCAAACTCCGTGAGCAGTTGATAATGACTTCTTCGTCTTCTTAAAGGCATTCTTGACTAACATCAACACCCTACGTCGAATCTCAACGATCACTAACGCCCACAAACGTTACAGCGCGTATTTACAGCAAACCTGCTTTGCATGTTCCGAGGGGCGCTACTAGCGCCACACGTATGCGCCGAGCGCGAAATTTGCATAGACGCCATCTTACAGATGTACTCTCATCGCCTACCAACTGTCGTTTATCTGACACAACCCCTTCTTGGTGTTGGGATTTTTTCCCGTCAGTGTATAAACAAGCAATGTCACGAAAGTCAAGGAAGCAGTACACAACCTGAGAGTCCACAGTCTGAAATACAGGAATTTTCAGTGTGGGATTCATTTAATAAGAGCATAGCATCAGTTCAACCCAGAGGTACTGCCACATCTAGGTCCATTATTGAAGTCCAGAGGTACATGGAAGATGGAATCTTACCTCGAGACCAGGATACCCTACTGTGGTGGAAAAAGCATCAGCTTGTTTACCCACACTTGACATTAATAGTAAAAGCCACATGCAATGCACTTGAAACATCTGTTCCTTGTGAACGGATTTTTCGAAAGCTGGAACCATTATTATTTCAGACCGGCGTAATAGAATAGGAAGCAGAAAAGTACAGCAATTGATGTATTTAAATGTAAATATGAAATATGTGTCTTAAAGGTGTGTCACTTGCATATATAAATGTTCCTTATAAGTAAAAAGTGCATATTTAAATAGGTATAATTAAAGAATGAGCATGCAGTTAAAACATAACTATTTGAACATAATTTTTAATCGCCCCGGTGGCCTGTGATCATTCGTTCGAAACCCGGTGAGGGTTGTGTTTGTTTTAACAGCACTGGCTCTCTCCCTTCCCTGGAACCAATGGTCCTAAATTAGGGATGGGCGAACTGCTTATAGCCCATCGAGTTGCTCACGTTAATCGTTAAACCGCCAATAAAAAAAAAGCACAATTTTTACACTTTACAGATGCATTCCCCTTTCAAACTGGTTTTCTTTTTTTTCTTTAATTAATTTAGAAGTTACTGTGACGGAGTGGCATTATAAATAAACAAAAGCTACCTCAAGTAGTATAACTATACTAGTGATCCGAAATTTCTCGGTGTAGAATAGAAATAAAAGTTTCCAAGGTTTTACACATCAACCAGATGGCTTTCTCAAGGAAGGTAGACAGCTAACTGCATAATTTTTAATCGCTCGCTGGCACAGTTAGCTGCTCTACCTTCCTTGAGAAAGCCAACTGGTTGATGTGCGAAAGCTTGGAAACTTTTATTTCTATTCTACGCCAAGAAATTTCGGATCACTAGTATAGTTATACTATTTAAGTACAGTTGGTGTATTGTTCCTTGTTATTAATTAAAAGCTACCTTACTACACAATTCTACACTTGTAAGAAAAATTGGCTATGAATCTCATTGCATTGTACACTAGAATTTACTGAATTAAAATAACTGCTAGATAGCTTAATGCACTCAAAATCTCACCAAGAATTAAAATAACTGCCAGATACCTTAATGCACTCAAAATCTCACCAAGTTGACCCAAAATTATCTGAATTTGCAATACTGGAATATTTACACTATTAACAAGAAATCCATATAACTGCCTAATGCAAATTTGCACTAGTTTTTTTAAATCCACCATCTGGACAAAGTTAAAGTTAATGAAAAATTGAAGAAAAATTAAATAATCTGTAGGCAAATTATGAACACGTTAAAGTACTTTTAAGTTGGGAACAACTCAGACACCTTCTAGACAACATCACATATAATTAGACCAGACCAAAATCAGAAATTTTAAATAGAGAGACACAAAAGATCTTTTTTTTTTCATTTTCTTGGCCTTCCAAAGGGAATAAAAAATGAATTATTACTAAAATTCATTCAAATCCCATATCAAATGGATGTTCGAGTCCAATAAATAAATGCAACTGCGTGCATTCTTTCATTTATCATTTCCAAGAAATACATGGATCTGTCACAGGTCTTTCCATGCAGTTTTAAGAAAAGTGGCCAGTTTCCCCAAAAAATTCATTAAATTTAGCAACAGATCAATACCATGTGACCTAAGGGTGTAAAAGCATTCTCTTCTACATAGAGGAAGTATACTAAATTTTAACATGAATTTTTATTGATAGAATCACAATTGCTATTAATTGTTGGCCTCCGGCCCACCACACCGCTATGTTGCTTGACAAATGAAGAAATACTTATCTCGGGATACGTGAATTTCAAATCGGTGAAATATACGCACATCAAATCACAAGGATAAGCAGGCAGTAAGTAGTTCCATCTTTAAAAATTAAATATATATCTCCAGTTAGATAATGGCACGGAAATTTATTTAGCCGCCCCGGTGGCGCAGTGGTCTAAGGCGTTGGCCTGTGATCATTCGTCCGTAAGGCTCTGGCTCTCTCCCTTCCCTGAAACCAGTGGCCCTAAATTAGGGACGGGCGACTGCTTATAGCCCATTGAGTTGCTCACGGTGGTCGTTAAACCTCCAATCAAAAAAAAAAAAAATTTTATTACAATCAGAGAGAAGCCTGAGTGCAACCTGAGGGTAGTGTCATTTGGCTGAATATTTTCTCTGACTTCTAATATTTCAGCCACTGGTCTGAAAATTGATAGGTGAAACAAGTCAGTGTGCACCCAGGGAGCTAATAAAAACTCCCAACACCGAATTATCTTTGTGCAAAATCCAGTTCCATTCTGTGAAAAACTGTGCAATCTACGAATAACCCCAGTTTAATAAAAACTCCAGCTCCTATTTTTACAGCCACTGGTCTGAAAATAGTTAGTTAGGTGAAACTGGTTAGCAAGCACCTGGGGAGCTAATAAAAACTCCCAACACTGAAATATTGCTGCGCAAAATCCTGTTCCAATTGGTGAAAAAACTGAGCGCAACCTGCGGGAAGCGCCATTTTGTTGGAAGTCATTTTCTCATACCTCTACTTATTAAGACATTGGTCTAATAACTTAAGCAGTGATTAAGCATCACTAGGTTGTTTAGAGGGAAAATTTTCAAGATATGCGATGTAACTGAAATTTTCTTTTAATATGATGCGGAGTTACTGAAATTCTCTTTTGGTTATCGGATTTAATCAGTTTTTTGCAAGTCATCCTGTGGAAAATAAAACTGCTGGGAAATTGTTAATATCTCAGCTACTGGGCTAGAATTCTCAGATACACACACATCTGCATGCTTGACAAGTGTGCAGAATTTCAATAACCCTCTTAATTATTCTGCAAAGTTATTAAATTTTATTTATTCTGATCAAGTGCAGTTAAGGTAGACAGAGAGTGGCACTTGACTGACGGTGCTATACAAATTGTAGCATCTGTTCTGATCACCTTGAAATCTGACACGACTCATTCTGTGAGTCATGATATCAAAGCATGACTCACAGCGTCTTCCTGCTACTGCTGCATATCTCTTCGTTCTGCTCAAGCGAGTTATATATATTTTTCATCGACATCATTGCAACGACGCAGCTTCTACTATTTTGCTGGCTGGCGAGACACTCTGCATCATTTTTCGAAGCCGGCTTCTCGCTAGACTATGCCTCACATATGCTGGTTGGTTGGTTGGTTGGTTGTTTGATTTTTATGGCGCAAGGGCCATGGTTGGCCAAAGAGCGCCAGAAACAAGACAAACAAATAGTATTAAAAATGTGGTAAAAAGCTTAAAATCTGACTGATCATGTAAAACTGAAAAAAGAAAACGATGGAAGGGCTAAAAAAGATAATGGAACAAACAGTATTAAAAACATGATACAATGATTAAAATCTAGCTGATTCAGTAAAACTGAGAAATGAGGATGAAGATAAGGCTAAAATCTAGATACGTTTAAAATAGTAAATTTCTTAAAAAAATGAAAACACGGCAACAGAGTCACAGTGGTCATTGAGAAGCCGCTGCAGTGTAGCGGCGTCCTCGGTCAACAAATGAAAATGAAAGAAATGAAAACGTACATCACGAAAACGAACACAGGTACACAGAAGATGAGTGACAGTGAGTCGGCAGTTGCACGTCTCACACATCGGCGCGGTGTCGCCACACAGCAAAAAGCGGTGAGTGAAACGACAATGCCCAATGCAGAAACGCGCAAGCACCACTTCCTCCCTACGGTTCCGACGATATGAGGATTTCCAGACTTCAAGATTAGGTTTAATACGATACAGTTTATTTTCCACCTGTTGGTCCCACAGACCTTTGCCACGTTCGCTTAATATGGTCGCGAACAAGAAAGCGGAAATCCCGGTGAAACAGTGGCAAGGGTGTGACGACCAAAGAGGAAGCAGATCTAGCAGCCGCATCAGCACACTCGTTACCCGAGATTCCAACATGCCCGGGAATCCAACAAAATTGTATCTGGACACCGGCCTCGAGCAAAGAACAAAGAAGCCTTCGTACGGTAAGAAGAAAAGGGTGGTCACAGCAGTCCAACGATGACAGTGACTGTACAACACTCAAAGAATCAGTGTACACCGCAACCCGTTGATGAGAGCCCGACTGAACATGAAGCAATGCAAGATACACAGCATGCATCTCCGCCGAAAACACCGTGGCCTCAGCTGGGATCCGCGCTACTGACACGTCATCTACACAGACAGCCGCGGATCCAACAATTCCCTGCATCTTGGAGCCATCAGTGAAAATGGGGGTGTAGTCAAAATTGAGGTCACGGTGCTCAGCGAAGAGCTGCTGGTACACTGACGCAGGGGTTGAGGATTTATCGAAAGATGTAAAGGTGGTATCAACCATGACACCAAGTGGGTGCCATGGAGGATCCCCAAAGCCCCTGGTCTCTCCAACAAGTGACAGGTCGAGCCCTACATCACGGGCTACGGTCGCCATACGAAGACCGAAAGTTGAAATGCAGGAGGGCCGGTTCCCGAATAAACGAGCATGCTGAGGATGAAAAACTGCATCGTATAAAGGATGGTCTGGAAGAGAACTAAGTTTCAAGTAGAATTGAATAGACAGCTGCAGACGGCGTAATTCAAGCGATGGTTCGTTCGCGTCAGCGTAAAGGCTGGGAATTGGAGATGTTCGAAATGCTCCCGAACAAAGACGCAGTGCTTGATGGTGAATAGTGTCCAAAGGCAGGAGAACGGAACAACGAGCAGAGCCATACACGATACAACCATAATCCAGTTTTGACCGTATTAGAGAATGATAAATGCGAATCAACGACACACTGTCTGCGCCCCATGAGACTCTCGAAAGGATCTTAAGAATAGATAGAGCCCGCAGACAGGAAATCTTGAGCCGCCGAACGTGCGCACGGAATGTAAGCGCACGGTCGACGGTCAGTCCAAGGAACTTGGTCTCCGGTAAAACTGGTATGGCTGCACGGTCAAAAAACAGCTCTGGGTCAGGATGGATGCCGCGCCTCCGGCAGAAATGGACACACGCTGTCTTGTCGGGAGAAAGAACGAAACTATTGCTATTCGCCGCTTTAAAGATCTGGTTAATCGCAGACTGCAACTGCCTTTCAATAAAATTCATGCTGGATGACGAGCAGAAAATGTGTAAATCATCAACATAAACTGTAGCCGAAACAGCAGGAGGAAGATTTGTTAAGAGACAATTAATGCGAAGGATGAACAATGTGACAGATAAAATGCAACCTTGAGGAACACCTTGTTCTTGATGGAACGGTGCCGAGAGCGTCGCCCCCAGGCGCACCTGGAACACCCGATTGCGAAGAAAATGTACAATGAAGGTTGGAAGATTTCCTCACAAACCGCACGCGTGGAGCTCACGAATAATACCGTACCGCCACGCTCGATCATAGGCTTTCTCAATGTCAAAAAATACAGAAACGAGGTGCTGCCTACGCACGAACGCCTCGCGCACAGATGTCTCAAGGTGCATGAGGGGATCGTGAGGTGAACGATGACGGCGAAAGCCGCTTTGTGATGGTGAAAGTACTTGATGGTATTCTAAAAAATGAATTAACCGGGAATTAACCATGCGTTCAAGAACTTTACACAGACAGCTAGTGAGAGCAATTGGACGATAACTAGAGGGAGACTTAGGATCCTTGCCAGGTTTGGGAAAAGGCAGAACAAAAGCTTTTCGCCAAGATTCCGGGAAACTGTGCTCCGACCAAATACGATTATACAAGATTAAGAGCTTCTCGAGAGACGACTGCGAGAGATGACGGAGCATGTCATAATGGATGCCATCGGGACCCACCGATGTAGCGCCGGACCGATGCAGAGCCACCCTGAGTTCAACCATGCTGAAGGGGAGTTATATCCGGTGTCGAGAAAAAGCGCAAAGGAGATTCTCTGGCGTTCCGCAGTGGATTTAATCCTCAGAAAGGAGGAAGGATACGCCAGGTCACTCGACACGGAGGCAAACGCCTCCCCCAAACAATCAGCAATCTCCCCGACTCCAGCATATGTGCAGCCGTTACTCTCGAGAATGGAGATCTGGTGAGAGCTGTAGTTACCCCGGATCTTTCGAATCTTGTCCCACACACTTTTCGAACTGGCACGTGGAGTGAGAGATGAAACATACTGGATCCAAGACTCCCTCTTGCTACGTCGAAGCACCAACCGAGCATAGGATTTTGCTCGTTTGAATGTAACGAGATTAGCATCGGTTGGATAACGCCGAAACGTAGACCAGGCCTTATGTTGAGCTCTCCTAGCCGCTGCGCATTCAGGGGTCCACCAAGGTTTCGGACTTCTGGAGAGTGTCGTAGATATTTTTGGTATAGAAAGATCAGCTGCTTGAAGAATACAATTTGTGACTTCAAGAACCGCTGCGTCGATTGACTCTTGGGTCACCATTGCAGAAAATATCAAAGCTGACGGTGTGAAGACCTCCCATCTCGCACGCTCCATCCTCCAACGAGGAGGGCGGGAGGCAGAAGATGGCATGTTCGCATGATGCGAGAGGACAATTGGAAAGTGGTCACTCCCGTGGAGGTCGTTACACACCGCCCACGACCAGTCAGCAATAATTGATGGTGATCCCAAGGTCAAATCGATCGCACTGAAGGATCGTGTCGGTTCATGGAAGTACGTGTCAGCACCGGTGTTAAAAAGGCACAAAGAGGCCGAGGACAGAAGAGACTCTATGCGACGACCTCCCGTGCTGATGCTGACACTACCCCACAAATGATGATGGGCATTGAAGTCACCTAGTATTAGAAAGGGTGAAGGCAGCTGATCAACCAATCTCTCCAGTACCGAGACGCTCACGTTCTCGTCCGGCGGCAGATAGACACTGCAGACAATAAGAGGTACAGGCATAGAAATACGAACCGCCACGGCCTGCACAGTTTTGGAAACCGCGACGGAAGATACCGGAACCCTGTGAGGGACGAGAATAGCGACTCCCCCACAAGCTATATATTTTTTTTTGATTGTAGGTTTAACGACCACCGTGAGCAACTCAATGGGCTATAAGCAGTCGCCCGTCCCTAATTTTGGGTCACTGGTTCCAGGAAAGGGAGAGAGCCAGTGCCGTAAGACAAACACAACATCCATGCCTCACCGGGATTCGAACCCGGACCCCTTTTGACGAATGATCAGAGGCCATCGCTTAGACCACTGCGCCACCGGGGCGGCCAGGCTATATTTCCAGACGAGTTATCTGTCCGAAATGCACTGTAGCCTCGAACCGAAAGCAGGTCCGATGGTTTACGCTTCTTCTCCTGTAGACAAAGGCACACCGGAGAGTAAAATGAAAGCAGATGTTTCACTTCATCAAAGTTCGTCCGAAAACCTCGACAGTTCCACTGAATGATTGAAGCCATGGTTATAAGTGAAATGAAAATGAAAATGATCAAACGAAGTCCGGCTCCATCGCCTCTGCTGGGGGTTCCCCCAGATCTGGAGGCGTGTGACCAGGGGCTAAGATGGGAGCATGTTTTGTCCCAAGTGTCTTACCGGGAGGCGCACGACGTTGAGTCGTTTCCTGAGATTTTGTAGGAGAAGAAATGCTTTTCTTATCCTGGGCTTTGGTCTTTTTGTTAGAAGAAGTGGCCTGAGTTCCCTTGTTGGTGGTGGGATGAGTCTGCTTCGGCGAAGTGGTGGGTGGCGCTTTCAGACCCCTAGCTCGAGACTGGAGTGCCTCCAGTCCGGCTGCGATGATGTCGTTAACATTGAATGGACATTTAAGGGGGATCTGAATGTCGGTCTGAGTGGCAACCGTAGATTTGGCAACCACCACTGAAGCGTATGATCGCCGATCAGATGTAACAGGAACCACTTTTCTTCTGGCCTCAGGATAGGAAATATTTTCCACCGTTTTGATCCGTTGGATTTCCTTCTCCTCCTTCCACTTGGGACAATCTTTGGCTGATGCCGCGTGTGAACCCTTACAGTTCACACAAAACTCAGCCTCGGCCACACATTCTGACAAAAGATGCTCTGTGGCACCACAGCGTCCACACCTAGGATTGCTCCTGCACGACTGCTGAGAATGGCCATAAGACTGGCACCTAAAACATCTCAACGGGTTAGGGATGTATGGGCGTACTTCTAGGTGGAGATACCCTGCCTTGATGGACGTAGGCAGGGAAGGGCTATCAAAAGTTAAAATGATGTTCCGGGATGGGACGGACTGCCCATTCCGCCTGAATAGAATACGCCGCACACCCGTAACGTGTTGACTCCTCAGTTCTTCAAGTAATTCTTCCTCAGCACACTCAACGAGGTCCTGAGAGGAGACAACACCTCGAGATGAATTTAGGTATCCATGGGGTGTTATTTTGACCTGAGTCTCAAGCAGCGTGGTGGTGTTAATAAGTGTGGAACAGTAGGCCACAGTGGACATTTCTACCAGAAGATCTCCAGATTGGAGCTTCTTTACGCTCTTAGGAGAGCTTGCAATGGATTGAAGAGCTTTATTTATCCAAAATGGACTTTTGGCACTCAAAGGCTTTGAAGGGTCCAATGAGTGCACAAAAAAGAATCGAGCATTTGAACAATCAGGGACATGTTTTTTTGCAGAAGGGGATGACCCTTCCTCCATACCTCTTTTGCTTTTTGGTTCTTGGGAAATTTTATTTTCATCCATGAAAAAATTTAATAATTCGTCCGCCGACTTCCCCACCCACAATCGAGCCCAACGAGGGAGAGCCGGAGGTCCGCAAGCCCAAGTGGACGCAGGACGCGACTCTAGGGATAGCAAGCGGATATAGCAAGTTGATAGGGCAGACATGCGCTCGGCGAGCACCCAGACTTTCCCATGCCTGGGGAACACCCCTTTGGCATGCCCACCTATCCCCAGACTCACCCTGTCGTACGAGACGACAAGCCGTTAGAAGTCTGGGCTCCACTCGGCCACAGACCTCATTGACTAGGAGTGGGTTAGTTCCCAGCCGCCCGTTTAGGGTGAAGCAGGGGGCAAAGAGGAGTGTTGGCAACTGGCGGCAACAACACCCAGGCCTCCAGAAACCTCAGCCTCCAGCATCCCCTTTTCCACCTTACAGGTCACCGCACACGGCAAACGTGCAGGCAGGTCTAGCTAACCAGCTCGGAAAAACAAAGAAAGAAACATGAAATGGAGAAGACAGGAAAGAAAACGAGAAACTAAAATCCTGAGCTGGCGCATAATCACAACCTCAGCAACCTACAACTGAGGCGGGAGCGTGTCAAGTGAAAAAACAAAAAACATAAAAAATGTGAAAATTCACATCTAGTTCATGTCGGCTCGGGCCGTGGGGACGCCATCTCTCAGCAGCTGGATGAACAGCTGTCCCTTCGGTGATGTAATCGTACAATACGAAAAAGAAAGATGTTCCGTCACAAGGTCAGCTCGGGCCGTGGGGGCGCCACTCCCCAAATAACCAGAAAACCGGTTATCCCCGTGCGGGGCCTCACATATGCGGACGCTTACGCTTTTCTTTGCCTACGTTTCATGCAGTGTGGGCCCAGGACTCCGAGTGGTTCAAAGCCCACGTTCCACACCTCGACTTTTGTTTTAGGGACACAATCTGTGTGTGTATTTTATTTGTCTCTAGGCTCTGGTTTTGTATGGGTTTCTGCTTTTCTTCCTACAGGGGTAGGATGAGCGGGTTTTGTTTTAATTTGTGATTCGTGGGACAACTGTTCCATGTCCCGCCTCTTTTATATTTCTGTGGACCGTAGCCTTTTGTTCCGAATAGCGGTGCTGTTCTGGTCAGACAACTCTACAATGATGTATCTATTGCCAATGCTTGTTTCTGTTCGGATGTTGTTGTCACTTGTTTTTTGTTGCAGTGGTATTGTATTGCAAGAATCTTGCATCTTTGTGCATGCACCAATATTTTATGTGTTTAAACTTACTCTATTTTGTACTGATTTTTTTGCATATGTCTCTTGTTTCCCTGCTGTATGTACCTATTGTGGATCGAAACTGTGCAATCTCATGTTTCTTTGTTAGCATTGTGTATCTTCCTTGCGCAGTGTGCACCCTTGTTTTATTTCCTACTGGCGTTGGGTACTCATTATACAAACCATTTGTGTTCTGTTTTGTGTGCACTTCATATGGTTGCAGTGGTTCATTTTTGCATTACTGTGGCTGCTTGCTATGGCTTCACCCGAGCACATCCTGTTTCATTTTTTGTAGAAGCACCATGTATTTGTGTATTGTGCATCTGTGTCTGCCTATGAATCTGTGTAAAGTGCTCTTGACGGTTGAGCCGATCTTGTCTGTTACTTTTGCCTTGAGCCTTGGCATGTACATAATGTCCTGCACTAGTGCTGCATTATTACTTAGTATCCTGTATATATGTCTTCTGTTGCTGCACTGTTGTTTTGTTTTATTCTTTGACGTCTGTCATTTTTTCTGCATTGTTTATCAAGTGCTGTTATGTTTGCTATTTTTCTTAGCTCATTTGTGTATCTTTCTTGTTGTGTATTATGAATTACCTGTTTCAATCTGCCTGCACTTGTTGCCATTTATGTAGTGCGTTAACGCACCTCCCCACCGGTGGGGGGTCCTATTTGCAAACATTCAACTTAGTGCTGTTACCAGTGATCCTCATCTTTGTGACCAAGCCATTTCTTTTACCTGTGCAATAACTTTGCATGGATATGTCTTCATGACTTTTCTTACCTCATGTACATTTTTGTGCACGTCATATGCTTTGCATCTCGTTTTTTCTGACCTCTGTATTGTGCTTACGTTAGTTTTTCTGGTCACTGTACGATCATGCACTTTCCTATGCTTCATTTTTCTATGCTACCACTTCATTATGCGGAGTGATTCTTGTGTGCCCCACTGTAAGTCTCCCTGTATGTTAATGTTGCATTCTTGTTACAGCGTTGTATGTACTGTGTGGTTTTGCTACCTTATTGTTGCTTTGCACACGGTAGCCTTAGCTTTCATGTACTTTGTGCGCCCATGCGGGCTCTACCCCCATTGACTGGGGTTTTAACATTATGTTTCTTTTATTGGACGATCAGATTCCGCATATGTAAATACTTCATTTTGTGTTTACCTTTTGATACCATATTTTAGTGCTTTCTTTATAGCTGTAGTGTCATCTGCTTTTCAGAATAAAGACATGTTTGGCCTCAAAATAACTTGAAAATACTTTCAATACTCTAATGGTAACCTAGTGCTCCTCAAACCTAGGGCAACACCAAAACATTCTTTTTGTAAATACAAAACAAAATGTGAACAATAATAGTTTGAAAATAAAACAGTTTGACAAACTTAGAAAAATTAACAAATGGAAGGACGCCGGTTGGTTGAGGTTAGCGGAGGAATAACAATTCAAACTGTTCGAGCTACTAATATGTTATGAATAAAAGTGCAATGGCCTTTTCTATTTTCAGAAAGGGGATAAAGTGAGACTTAATGGTATGTGGCAACCCTTATTAACTAGCAATCGTAGCCCCAGGGCAAGATAATGGCACTGCCATTTGGCATCACTCTGTTAATATGTGGTGAATGTTAAAAAAACCATCTCCCGGGTTACTAGAATTTGAAAATTCTTACCTTGAAAGTTTCATACATCAGTTTTCCGCTCTCTTTTTTTCTGTTTTTTATGAACTTGTTTTTGATGGCCGTTATAAGGAAGCAGTAGAAACAAGTTGATCAGGAAAAATCTGATGTATTGAAGCACTTTCAAGGTAAGAATTTTGGAATTCTAGTAATCTAGAAACTGTTTTTATTTTTTTAACATTGATTCTATAGTGCTTTACCCATTTTTGAACAAAGTTGAGAATATGTGGTGAACCTGAAAAAAGATTTTTTCATCATGGAGGGTAAATCTTCCTTTTCCAGTCATCTCTATGATGCCGCTTTTAGCTAGTTTATACAGCACCTTCTAGGAAGCTTTGGGAAGTTAAACTTACGTATTACCCCTTCTTGTGTTCTTGTAGGCACTGTGATAAAGGTACAAACTACAAACATCCAGGTGGTTATATAGCCTTTTTTTTTAATTGTGCTAAAAATATTTTCATCAAATGGACAATTTCAACAATGTATCGTTGTGGGAAATAATCAAATTTTACAAGTAATTAAACAATTTTGTAACCCAACAGTGTACAAAAGTGTGATCAAGCTGAATAAAAATGTTCTAGCAAAAAGTAATTTGGTTGCCCTTCTCAATTAGGAAGGTAAACATGAAAAAAACTTATTGCTCAGTATAAATTTAGCTTTGGCATATAAGCTACAGCTTGTAGTGGATCCATACACTGTTTTAATAATTTTGAGCACACAGTTATTATACTATTTGCATCCTTTTTGTCATTTTTGAGCAAGCAGTTTTTTTATACTATTTGTCATCTTGAAGACAAAATAATAATCATCAACAATTTGCTCAGATTCTGGTGAAACATAAAATATATCCACATACAATTAAAAAATATATATATTTAATCACAAATTAGTTCTGATTTACATATCAAGTCATTATCATACTCTGAAATGAGTGTTAACCAAATGTTTTTTTTAATAAACATTTCCGGTATTTATGTATTAGTAGGGCGCCAGTGCAACTGTCCCAATTGTCCATGGGTAGTGCCACATGAGTACAGCAGAACTAAAAATTGTGATCTAAATAACACTCAAATACTGGCTAATAAAAATTATTTCTTTATTATAAATAAAAAATGAATATCAAAAATTCTTTTAATGATGCAAAAAAATCTACATATTTTTTGGCGGCCAATAAGTTTTAATAGCATTTAAAATGGAATCAAATGGGTCTGAGGTAACTAAACGATGTCTCCACATAAGTGAGCTAAATACAAATCCATAGCTGTCTCACAGTTCCGCGATGACATTTGTTTCTCCATTTAGCTGAGCCCCACAATCTTTCTGTTGTTTGAGGGTGGGCTCTACTTTTCGGATCAACAAAATGATACTTGTGATTGAATTTGAAATGCTGAAAACCTGCCTCTTCTAACTCTTCAGTCTTTTATGACTTCTATGAATTGGAATGTATTGTAGAATTTTCCATAACATGATTCTTGATTTCGTTCATTAGGGTTTTCGCACTTCTGTCTGCCACTTTAACTAAAAAGCACTCATTAGTGGAATGACAAATTCCTCTGAAAATCCACTGTTCTGGTAGCACATGACCTGCATTACACTTTCTCTTCAAAAGTAAAGTTTCGTCTACTTCCACAATTAATTCTGGAAGGCCAACTTTTTTGTTAGACTGACCTTCGCTAAAAGCTATGCAAACTTCTCGCAAACAGTTATTAAAATGAACAGCGTTGTGACTTACCATATCCAACTGGCGTTCACACACACCACTTAAGTGAAGTCAATTCCACACTACAGCTTCCAGCTACAGATAAATAAACCGAACAGCTGTTTAAAAAGGAATCCTACTATTCTCAAACCAATTTCCTGTTCATAAGCCTAGTTTAGATCTACATGCTCTAATGTTGCACAGCCATTGAATTCTCTCACCTCCAAAATAAAGCTTAACATATCCTTTCCATCAGAAGAATTCCTTTAGCTTGTACAGCACTTTTTTCATTTCCAAGTAATTCCCAAATTTTCACATTGTTTGAGAGCAAAGAAATAGGTAAGTGGCTGAGTGTAGAATAACAATAATCATAATAACGAGATGTCATCTGCACTACTCATGTGATGCCATCTATCGTCCTTTAGCTTTTATTTCTCTAATTTTCATATTGTTCGAGTGCAAAGAAACACATTACAGACTAACCTTATGTCATCTGCTGTACTCGTGTGGCGTCAGCTATTGACATTTGGGATATAGCGCCCCACTAATGCATAAGTGCCAAATTTCCAATATAGAATTTCTTAAGCAATGGAAAAATATTTAATACCACACCAAAGTAAAAATTTACATCAACAATTTCTTTTAGGATTGCAAATTTCACATCCTAGATCTAATGAGAAAAAACCCAATCGAACTAAGCTAAGCCAAAATATCAATAATTTGGTTAAAATAATATAAAACTGCAAGGCCAAATCCCACAATTTTGGTTATTACAAAAATTTAGAAACATTCTAAATTCTTTCTTAACCAATTCATGCATAATTTTGAAACTTTCTAAATTCATTTTTAGCCAATTCATGCATGACATTGATACTAAAGGGGAAAAAGTATTTGTAAGTTTCCTCACATAAAAAAAAGGCCAGAAAAAGAGATAAAAGTGCTCCTTCATCCTGATTTTTTTAAGATTATTATCACTGTTTTCCTTTGGGCTGATTAAATTTGGGTGGCTCATTGCTATTTTTTTTTCAATTTAAAAGAGGGATCGGCATTATCCCACAATCTAACGCAATTTGAAAAGTAACTGAAAAGTTACATGCCCAACTTGGCAGATAAAAACAGTTTATCTGCCAAGTAAAAATGCATGTTCAGAAAAATATATCTTTTTACAAAAGCTAAGCTGCAATATAGATGGTATTGCATACTATGTTTTATTAAGCCACAAAATGTTTACAGAAATGTTCTTGAAGAACAAATCATATATGTACGAGGAGTTTATTAACAATGTGTTGTTATATTTCTCTTGCATCAACTTTAATTTTACTATGTCAGTAATGTACTTTGGCAAATCAACATATATCATCACGCATGTATGTGAACTCCACGATTATTCCAAAATATTTTATGGCTTAACAGAAGCTAGTTAGGTTCAAGTACACAAAAGTAATACAGGTTTTGACATTTATATAAATTTATTTAGGTACCTAAACATGTAACTAAATATTTATTACTTGTGTAGACCTGGGGACCTGGGTTATGTTGTTTTTCAAACACTAATCATTTAATTTTAGCTCTATTGAATCTACGTTGCGAAGGGACTTTTTTTCACTCTTGTGGAACACACAAATGATGAGAATTTCATACAACAGACTTAATTGCTAAAGTGATGCCAATTTAAAATTTATCTTAATTTCACTAAACTGGTCTCCAAAGAAAAAAAAATGAGAATGATAGGAAAAAGAATTTCAGATATTATTCATTGAAAAAAAGAGCCAGTCAGATCTTTCAATCTAAAAAACTCATTATCCTGCCAAGCAATAACTAATTTCATATTCCTGTCCCATTGAATAAAGGAACAATTATCTGTCACTGCTGCTAACTTTGATAGCTAAGAAAGTGTAACAGTTGATGTTGAAAGAAGGGAAAAAAATCTTTAATTCAATACCTTATCCCAGTTGCTAAATTTCCTCAGCTAGAAAAAAGTTATTTTCTGTAATTGGATTTCCACAAGTGATCCAAAGTATAAAAGGGGGCTCCTTTTAATCAAAAATTATTCTGCTGTCTTGATTTGTCACAGATTATTCTGGAATAACTGCGACCACATTCGCTAACAACTAATGGAGAAGTTAAACTCTTCCTTCCTGAGAACTGCAGAAATAGACATCAGTTACAAAGAAAATGAACTCAGAATCATAATTTGACATCATCCTGATAAAATGATGCAGAGCTATACAAAGTATCAGACATAGATTCTACCTGTTGAAATTTGCTTCAACTTTGATTTCACCACTTCAGACAAGTAGAGGTCCCGTCCAGAACTTTCGATTTCTTACATCTGACCAAAAAAAATGCTACAGCAAAATACCACAGGTTAGATGAAAAAGTGCCATGCTTCACACTCAAACAGCCAAGTCAGGGTTTTGGTGAAACATTAATTCATTGTGTTTTCACACCTATGTATCAAGTGGTGTTCAAAGTGAAATGGCACTAACACAAATTCAGAAACCAACAAATGTGATGAAAGGATTGTCACGAATGAAATAAATGCTATTTCATTCCGCCGGTGATGAGATTCAAACCCACGTCTCTTCACTCTGGAGCTAAGTGTTATACCACTATACTACACCGACATCTGTGCACTCTGTTATTTGCCTTTTTAAGGCATGTGCAACCTGAGGAGCAGGTACATCACAGGATGATTAATATCTCCTCACAATAAATTTCCCAAACCCTTTATGGTCCTGCAAGATTCTTTGTTTCTTGAAAGCTGCTACCTCTGTAACTAATAGCTAATTTCACTACATCAATCCACCTCATTTTAGGTCTACCTTACGGTCTCTGGCCTGCTACTTCATAATGTAACTTTTGCAGAGGTAGTCTTTCCTTGCTCGTACAGCAAACATGACTAAACCACCTCTGAATAATTTTGTCGACTGCATCTCCAACAGAGTTGAACAGACAGTGATCCTTGTTGTACTCCAATATCTGCATTACTACTTCTGTCTTGCCACTGGAGACATATATTTCTCCCTTGATATTCCTCTTAAAAACCTCATGTCTGCCACCTGAAATCTCATGAGGGCTTTGTTTCTCACCCAACTTTCACTACGACAAAGCAGGGTTGGTCTAAGTACTGCACTGTGCATTATGACCTTTTTTTAACCCAACCTCTTTCTTATTATACACGACACTGTTTCTATGTCAGATTCTACTGTTATAGGGAATTGTAAATCATGTACAAATATACCTACCTGCATGATCAATGCAGGTACTGTGAATCAACACAGAAATCTTTCAACAAATTAAAAAGAACATAGTACAGTATTTTATTTATAAAACCCCACAAACTTGTGTAGCATAAATGCATGCATTTGAAACTTAAAAAGTGGAATACAAATTTTTGAAGATGACAACCCGTTTTTTGGTGTAAATGTTTATTTAAAATGTTTATCCTGTATTTCTTTCAAGATGACCTTTTTTAATTTCTAAAAATTCATAAGTTTGTATCCCAATGCACATATTCAAAATTGAAGGAATATTAATTTATGATTATATATTTTTGCATTCTACAATAAAAAATTGTGTCTAATCCTATAGTAATATTTCTCTTGTCATTTGGTAACTGGATATTGTCTGCAGCATTCCATTAATCACTTTAAATTCCCTCCCAGGATTGCAGGGCTAAAGAACTCATAGTGTTTGTTTACCGATTCTATATAATAATATTAAAAAGTGAAATTTATTATTTTGGTTGAAAGTTATGAAAAATAAAATTACATTTCTTACTAAACTCTGAGTGTTAAAAAATGCGAGTCATTTATTTTTCCACAGATCAAATAGCAGGCTTGCAATTATTGCATAACGGTGAAACTGCCATTTTAAGTGAGATTTTCTTCTCCCTCCCAATTTCTTAAATGTAATTAAAAACCCTTTCTTCAAGTTAATAAATGTTTGTCAGAAACGAAGACCGCATTCGTTATTTGCTGCTTTATTTGTTTTGACCTGTTGGAAGAAATAATTGTATTATACTTTTCTGGCAATTGGCAGGCAAGATTTATTCAGATTTTTACATCGTGCACTGTTTTTTTTTTTCCTGTCTTGATGTTTACTTTTTATTTGTCGTACAATTTAAGAAGTTGTATCACTCGTCTGATATTAAGATTTTCGTAAATAACGTTTCGTTAGTTCAAGAAGAACGCCGTTTAAAAGTGCGCATCAACACTGTCTTAGAACAGCTTGTCACTGGGACCCCACTACTTTCCTTGTAAACTCTATCCCGTTCCAATCTAAACTGTTACTGTGTCTGTCACAGTTTGGTTTGGGCAGGGCAGTTAAAAGTATCCTTAACTGTGACTTTTTCACTGTTACAAATCACTGTTACATTTGTGGAACAGTCACAGTTACCACTGTGACACGGAAATCACAGTTAAGCCCATCTCTAATGGATACACGTTGTTACGGAACAACCAACAACACCCCACACCCAAACCAAATCGGTTACGGTTACGACCAGCTCTGATGGAATCGTCATTCCTCATTCGTCAATCGACTGCAACGCTCGGCCTCGACTTCTACTTTTTTTTTTTTTGATTGGAGGTTTAACGACCACCGTGAGCAACTCAATGGGCTATAAGCAGTCGCCCGTCCCTAATTTAGGGTCACTGGTTCCAGAGAAGGGTGAGAGCCAGTACCGTAAGACAAACACAACATCCATGCCTCACCGGGATTCGAACCCGGACCCCATTCGGACGAATGATCAGAGGCCATCGCTTAGACCACTGCGCCACCGGGGCGGCCGACTTCTACTTCATTCAACAACGTTTATAAGCTTCCGCGGTGAAAGTAGTACCCGCCAACGTGCGCATGATTGCTCTGGAGATGCAAATACGGACGATTTTCAGTACGAAAGCAGTTGTGGAACCTCGTTCGCATTTTTTTACGCTTTCCAACCGTAGGTTGAAGAAGCGTATATGCTCCAGCTTTTTCCGTCCGTCCGTCTGTCTGTCGGCACGACAACTCACGTAAAAATGGTTCGATTTCGATGAAATTTTAGTATGTGGTAGGGGACTACCAGGGGACGGACCCAATTGAAAATGGGTGAAGTGGGGTCAAAGGTCACGCCATAAAAGCAAGATCCATTCAATTGCCCTTATGCGTCATAACATGCGTAAATATGGTTGGATTTCGATGAAATTTCAGTATGTGGTAGGAAACTACCTGGGCACGAACCCTATTGAAAATTGGCAAATTGGGGTCAAAGGTCAGGCAGGGCATAAGAGCTGGATTTTCCCCATTGCCCTTATGCGTCATTACTTGCGTAAAAATGGTTCGATTTCGATGAAATTTTGGTGTGTGGTAAGGAACCACCTGGGAACGAAACCTATTGAAAATGGGTGGAATGGGGTCAAAGTCAAGACTTAAGCGGGATCCATTTCATTGCCTTTATGCGTCATAACATGCGTAAATATGGTTCGATTTCGATGACATTTTAGTATTTGGTAGGGGACCACCAGAGGACGAACCCTATTGAAAATGGGCGAAATGGGGTAAAAGGTCAGGGCATAAAGGTGGAATCCATTCCATTGCCTTTATGCGTCATAACATTCGTAAATATGGTTCGATTTCGATGAAATTTTAGTATGTGGTAGGGAACCACCTGGGCACGAACCCTATTGAAAATGGGCGAAATGGGGTCAAAGGTCAGGCAGGACATAAGAGCGGGATCTGTTCCATTGCCCTTATGCGTCATAACTTGCGTAAAAATGGTCCGATTTTGATGAAATTTTAGTATGGGGTAGGGAGCCACTGGGGACGAACCCTATTGAAAATGGGCGGAATGGGGTCAAAGGTCAGGACACTGGAGTGGGATCCATTCAATTGCCCTTGTGCATCATAACTTACCAAAAATGTTTCGATTGCGACAAAACGTTATCATGTTGTATCGGAGGTATAGTGAACCGGTTCTGTTGAATATCAACGAAATGGGGCCAATGGTCATTGCACAAAAGCAAGATTTATTCCACAGCCATTATTCTCATAACTTGCGTAAATCTGCTTCTATTACGACAAAACTTTAGTATGTTATTCTTGAGGTGTACTGAACCGGTTCTGTTGAATATCATCGAAATGGGGTCAAAGGTCAGGACACAGGAGCGAGATTTATTCCCCAGCCATTATCCTCATAACTTGAGTAATAATTTCTGGTATGTTGGAAAGCGTATCATAATCAATGCATTGCATGATTTTACTAACTTGTTAAGATTTCACCAGGGACGCGCCAAGTCAATGAGTGCGTTACGGTTGACAAATTAATGTCAATGACGTGGGAGAAATTAAGAAAATGTTTTACTGTGAGAAATCGTAATGCTACGTGGCACGTTCATTTTTCTAGTACAAATATTCATTATATAATTCAATAGAAAACTTGAGATCAGAGATTAGTTTTTATTGTTATGTTCAGTAACGGATACCGCGGGCAAAGGACCAACAGGTTTTTTTTTTAGATTTTTTTTTAAATCTTGAAGATTTCAGGATCATAATATGCGTGGCCAGTGCTATGACAATGGGGCCAATATGAAGGAAGAACACAATAATCTTCACAAAACATAATTTTTCGATCTAAAACCCTGATGAGTTTTATGTACTTTGAGCAACTCATACTTTAAATCTGGTGGTAAACAAAGACGAAAAAATTTCTCAATGAATTTTCAGAATTATTCAAGAAATATATGCTTTCCTTTCT
Organism: Macrothele yani; assembly: GCA_039090855.1. Lineage (NCBI taxonomy): Eukaryota > Metazoa > Arthropoda > Arachnida > Araneae > Macrothelidae > Macrothele > Macrothele yani. The sequence goes on along the minus strand of CM077031.1, from coordinate 36,561,089 downwards.
GAATTGATTTACCGTTGATAAATTTTAAAGAAAGAGCTTCCAGCGTTGATTGTAAAACCGTGCTCTGAAACAAAGTGGGAAATCGATCCAATAAGAGTATCGAGGTTTACAGGAGAGGAAAAAATAATTAGAAAACCAGTTATTTCGAATTCTGTTTTTAGTTCTATGCAACTTATTTTTATATGTAAAAATATTTTTATTTAAATATGAAAACCAGTTATTTCGAATTCTCATTTTAGTTTTAAACAACTTATTTGTATATGTACCCATATGAGATTTTTTTGGTTAGTTCGTTAGCATAGTTAAACAGACGCCCGTTATGTTCTGTTTTATACGAGTATACCCATTTTGAAAGTGCCTTTTCCCATTCTGACTCCGAACACTCTACTAACCGAAAGCCGGTCCTCGAGTTGTATGTACGTATACCGCTCTGTGAACTTCACGGTTAGGTATAATTCACGAGCCTTGCAGGAATCTCGACACGAAATGGGTATACGGTCCCTTATGAGCCTTGGATGAACCAACAAATAGGAAGCAGCGTACTAAGTCTCGCAACAGAGTGTTTTATCATGGTTAATCGTACTACGATTGACTACAGATCTTCGACAGTCTGAAATTTAATGGCACTGTTTGCATTTTTCTCAATATCAACGAAGTCGGTTGTTTTTCAACTTATTTGATGTGTTAGTCCTAAAACACTTTTCAAGAAACATCGTATTTCTTACTCAATAAAAAATTAAAGGAAGCGGTTCGTTCGCCTCTGATTACGGTAGAAATGAAGCATATAATGTATATACTGTTTGTGTTTTCTATCATTGGGGCTCAATGTGTTCTACAAAGTTTCTACTGTAGTGAAGAAAACTTGCCGTAGGTATTTCGTGATTTATATTGCTGTAGATCAGTTTAGAAGACGCTTCCAACAGATATCAGTTACTATTTCAAGATCTAAAATTATTTTCGTATTTCTTCCTCTTTAGGAAGCGTCTTATTCCCGTCCGTTTTGTAATTGAAATTAAGTATACCGTTTGTGTTTTCTGTATCTCTCGGACTTCATAGATAGATATGCCTTAAAAAAGTAAGGGTTAATGGCCTTCAAAGTTTAACTGTAGTGGATAAAACTTGTTCAAACCATGGTCTTCGTTCAAAAAGATCCGTGATTTATACTGCTATGCTTACGGATGTTTACATGTGCTTTGGAACAGAAAACTTGTATATCCACAAAATGTAATGCGAAATCAGTTGAAGTGATGCAAAAACAAGCTAATGTCTTTCAAAATTTGTTCGTGATTTATACTTTTGTGCGTAATGTTTGAAAAAAAAAATCAACAACGAGGTAGGTAATCTATACTGGCGATTAATCTGAATTGTGAAAAAAGCTGGTGTCCTGCAAGGTTTTTGTTTTATAATCTTATTCGTAAAGGATGTTTATATGCTTTGAAAGACAAAACAGCCTATCTCTGTATCATGAGACTAGGTAGTTTGAATCTAATGTGAAATTATTTTCAATTATAGGAGCCAAAACAGCTGGTGTCCTGCAAGATTTTTGTCTTGTACTCTTGCTCGTAAAGAATGTTTACACGCTTTGAAATACAAAACGGCCTAGCTCTGTATCTTCAGAATAGGTTGTTTGAATTTAATGTGAAATTATTTTCAATTATAGGAGCCAAAACAGCTGGTGTCCTGCAAGATTTTTGTCTTGTACTCTTGCTCGTAAAGGATGTTTACATGCTTTGAAATACAAAACGGCCTAGCTCTGTATCTTCAGACTAGGTAGTTTGAATCTAATGTGAAATTATTTTCAATTATAGGAGCCAAAATGGCTTGTGTCCTACAGGATTCATGATTTATATTCTCGTTGCTAAAGAAAATTTGCAGCTAATTTTGAGATTTTGAAAATTTTAATGTCTTGTTTTGAAAAAAATGTTACGAAAAATGCAATTCATGAGGCTACCTTATAGGTTGTCTTATGTTATAAACGTGATTTTAATTAAACTATGCATAATATCTAAGGTATTTTACCTGATATTGTCAAAGTATTTCAACATACAACGTGAGAAATACTTTGTCAATATCAGGTAAAATACCTTAGATATTATGTATAGTTTGAAAAATTGTTTTTGAGTTTGAGTTTGATTTTTTTGTTATGAATCCTGTTATGTTGCGTATCATATAAAAGCTCATTAAAAGAACTTTCAAATGAGACCACTCCCATCTCTGTATATCTTAACTGGGAGGCTCAATAAAGCAACGCAAAATTAAATATTTCCTAGCCATTTTTAAACAAAAACCAAAAACTTGACAAAACTCTAACATTTCACATAACGAACATAGGTCCCTAAAAGTTGGTATTTTTGCACTACTTTGTAGGACCATTAAGTACCACAATTTTCAAAAATATAAATAAGGTCAGTGTGAAACATTGTACTCAATTGACATGGAATGACCCAAGCGCATATCTGCAAAATCTGTGCAAATATTTAAAATGAAAAGTTTTGCACATCCACTTTGTGGTTGCAATGAATGACTTTAATTAAGAAACGCTATTGTAGTGGTCGAGTCCCGGCTGTGGTATACCAGAGTGACGTGTTAACCAAGGGAGTTGTCGAGCGAATTGTGAAACTGTGATTCCCTGAGTTAGGGCTGACACAGTTTCAGGATCCACTGACAAATGTTGTGATTCACACCGCAGATACCTTCGGGAATCGAAGAGTCCAGCGGTGTGCCACAGTATTTAAAAATAAGATCGTCTAGATTTTTAACAATTTAGTAAAGCATTACTGAGTCATAGCCGGAAGATGCTACTCTCGTAAATCCAGGATTTGAGTACACAGCTGGCAATTATTAAAGCACTCATAAGAATATATCTGATTATATATAACACATTAACACAATTTATTGGTCTTATCTGGCAAACACTAATAAAAAACACAAACATGGTAATTTAAAACCTTTTTGCTCAAATAATGTTTAGTACTCAAGCTGTCACATGTTGATAATCTAGCACACAATATCTTAATGATTTTATGTATCTTAATACTTCACTTTCTAACAAAATAAAATAATAGCAATGCCAACTTTTCTGACAGGAGCTAATAGTGTGCTTGTTAGCTATACGCTTTCAACTTTATTCATTTTAGTTATAACTCTGTATTGATCAACAACCTGCCACTAATATTTTTGAGAAGACACACACACACACAAAATGGAAATCCTACCTTACATTCACATTTCCTGGAGACCGCACTGTTTTCTCGTCCTTCATCCGTGGAGTACGCAGCCACTTTCAAAACACAAAAGTTTACACTGGGCATTTTCACTCAGTTCACAGGGCAGTAGAGAAGCACATTTCTTGACCCTGAAGAGGATTGCGTCACTGGCGAATTTGCATCACCTTGTCAGGATCTGGTCATTTCTGGATTCCTGCCTGCTGGCCACTCCAAGTCCGGGAAAACATCATTGCCTGATCATGGGTCGCACTCAGCGTCGTATCTCGTCAAATTCTTCTCTGCTGCATCGCATCACATTGTGTCCACATCGTTACGATGGGGGAAGTCCAGTAATCCTGGTGACACTAGGAGTGCAGGAACCCCTGCTACCGTTTGCCAGCCTGTGCATGTGGAAACTTCTGCATGCTCAAAAACGTCACCTGCCAAGCTTACTGACAGGATAAATAGTGTTATATGAACATTGGAACACTCCGAGGGCTATTTTCTCGAGTGCATAGCTGATAGAGCTGAACCAGACTACCCGTCTGACATTCAAAGCTTAAGTGCTTACATGGAAGTGCAAAAGTACAAGTTCAAGGCAAAAGGCCAAGTGAAGTGCAAGCTGAAGTGACCAAGTAAAAGAATGAAAAAAAACTTCTTGAATTTTCCAACAACTTCCCCGAGATCCTTCCATCACAAATCAAAATTACACAATCTCCAATCCGAAACAGGGAAATGCAGGCCTCTCTTGAATTAGAATTCCCACTCGAATTCCACTGACTGCAAAATTAGCATGAAGGCTATTGATTCGTTTGGGGGGGGGGGGGTATGGGTTTCACCTTTAATTTCTCTCTTCCCAACGAATCTACAAGCATAAGGAAAAATTCTGAAGCTCCCAACTTCAGGCAATGTAACCCGCTGTGCCTTAAATTTTATCAGCCCTATAAGTGCCTCCCGCATTGCCAGCCAGACTACTGACTGCCTGAGTCTTTTGAAAATGCAGAGATCGACTGACAACTTCATAGACCCCAAAAAACATCTTACAATGGTTAAAGATTTCCGAAACTTTGATCTGCTTCCCAATCTTCTCTCCTTTTGCAACCTGAAAATACCCCCTGCCAGGATTCCTGCAGATTTGCCAGCCACCGAAGGAGGGTGAGGGTGGGGGTGCAGCTACACAGCGGATTTAACCTGCTGGTCTACAATAAGTTCGCCACCACCGGCTCCTGTCTACCCTTACATCTAACATTCACTCGCTCTTCGTTGTGACGACCCGGAGATGAGGGGAGGGGAGGGGCACAAGGGAAAAAAAGTATAAGCATCCAAAAATTTGGGGTTTGCTCATTTGACCTGAAAATCTCTGCTCACAGTGTGAGGTAGCCAACAAAAAAAATATATAGATAAAAAAAATACTCATTACACATTCATTACCAAAATTAATAAAAAATTTTTTTTTTTAAATATACTCTCCGCCTAAATGTGCAGCCTCACGGATGTGATCGCTGTCACAATGCTAAAAAAAGACATTGGGCTACTTTATACGTAGACTTCAAATAAGAAATTACAATAAAAGATACTTCAATTTAAAGTTGAGAAATATATTTAAATGCTAACTGCTGTTTACAATTGGCTATACCATCCAATGGATTCGTGGTGAACAATTTTTTATGAAGGGGTATCTATAGAAATTTGGGGCATTTAGAGTGGTGGTGGGGCTGTGTGTGTGAATCCCTAAATATACTCGTGCTACTAAATTATTTAAGTATGTTTATATTTTTGATCTTGTGCACTAAAGGATTTTTCTTAATGATTTCTACTCTTGTATTTCCATTTAAAGGCAGTTGTAAAAATCCAGTTTCATATCCTGTAGTTACTCTTACAAGTGCAGAAGTGCAAGCAGTTTTTGTCCACCATCTCACCAGAATACTTATTTGAATACCCTGATTTAGAGAGCAGATCATTATTTTCAAGTTTTTACTTTTTGTTTGCGCTTTAGTATGAAATACATCATTGATAATTATTATATACACTCTGAATGTAAATTATAATTTCAAAAATTAAGTTTTTTCTTCAGATTTTTGTGTTGTATTTATCAGTGCAATTTCCAAAATTTTATTTCACATATGGGTTTAAGCTTAATTTTCTGCGTGGATTCGTTCAGTTTTGCCTTTCAGTAGTGTTAAAAGCAGTGGTGGCTTATGGTAAGCTGAAATGGTGAGGGGGAACTTCATCCCAGTTTTTTAGATATCACTTCTAAAGCAATATTATTGTGAGCCTGTCAGTTCCCTGTTTTTAAATTATGTGTGTGTACTTACTGTGCACTGTAGTTCAAATTCTCCTTTTCCATCTTGGAAGCTTCTGGCATTAAATGTACAAACAGTATGAAAACTAAGGTAACCCTTGAATTACAAGGAAATGAATAAAACATCATGTTGCGTTACTAAAACTTTATTAGGTGAAAATTAATTGCATTACACATAATCATCTCATATACTTTAATTGATTTTAAAGAACTAGTCTATGTTCATGTGTGTTTTAGATTTCAGCCCAGTTATTCCCCAAGCACAATCTACGAGTAAGTTAGCAAGTGCGATTGAAATATCGTCATCTTGCAAATTTACTTCGAAGAATCCTTTTAATGTTAAGAGACACTGATTCGCATCTTTAATTGAATCAGTGTCTTTAATATTAATAAGGTTCACTGCAATTGAATCATTGTCCATAAAAATGGGAAGAAAATTCTCACACAGCTTGCAAGTACATGTAGTACATTTTGTGTTGGAAAAGGTAAGTCAGTGCAGTAACGTTGGCAGTTGCCAAGAATGTGGCAGTATATAAATGAATCAAGGGATGTTTTATACAGAGCACGCTTGTTCAGACCAAGGAGACTAGAGTAGCACATCTGGATATTCTAACTTCCTTAATCTATTATATTTTGTTTTGTTTGCAGTTTGTTCATATGTCCATTTTGACCAGAAGAGAAAATAACAAAGTTTTTGTAAAAATCCTAGCAACTAAGTATTTGTTAGCACACAGATAATTTTCTCCAGTTCCATGGACATGACATTGCTGTTAAAATTATGTTGAATGAAAGCAGGAACAAACCAGAAATTGAGAGGTAAAAAAAAGGTAAAAGAAACGTCGAATAATACATTTGCCATTACTTTTTTAAAACTTGTTCCACAATTTTATTTCTCATTCGAAAGTGCAACAACCATATTTATCAATATAACTTACAGTAAAGTACACAGCGAGGCATTCACAGCCAACAACAGGCTAGCAATAAATTCTGGCTATGTCACTAGGCGAGCAAATCTGAGGACCACTTTAATCTGCTGCACCAGCGAGGGATGCCATAAAAGCAGCCCTCAGGTGAGTTTTATTCAAAGAAAATGAACTGATGTGGGAACAGGCTGAGTTTCCCACATGAGTTGGTTTCAATAGGCGTCAGAGCTGTAAGCAGAGCAGCCCGCCAATATTTCTTCCTCTCCCAGTGGCGTTATGCAGGAAAAATTCCCAGTTGAGTTCAGAAAAATTAAGTAGTGGGAGTTGAGCAGGAAATACTTCCAGAGGAGTTTACAAAACTTCAGTATGGTGTTAAAAAAACTGCTTTGGGTAGGGGGTAGTGGTTCTGCAGCACTATAGCAGGAGCAGCCACTGGTTAAAAGGTAGACTACTTTGAATAAAATTCCTCTCGGTGTTGTTATACCATGTTCATTTATCCATACAAAATGCATGTTCTAAAAGTGTCAACATCATAGTGCAGTGAGAGTTGGTTGGTTGGTTGGTTGATGGAGTTTAATGGCGCAAGGGCCATGGTTGGCCAAAGAGCGCCAAACAAAGAACATCAAAACAAAACAAAATCAATAAAAAACGTACACAAGGGTAAAAACAGGCTGAAGTGGTAAAAATGAAACATGATAGTGAACAAGTTAAAATCTAGATAAGTTTAAAAAAGTCAATTTCTTGTGAAAACGAAAACACTGCTCTCGTGTCGCAGGCTTCGCCAATAATAGTTTGCAGCGTAGCTGCGCCTTCGTCCAACAGATGAGAGTGAAAATGACGAAAACGATGAGTACAAAACCGAACACAAGTACACAAAACATGAAGGACAGTGAGACGACAGTTGCACGCCTCACACACCGGGACACTCTCGCCACACAGCAAAAAGCGGTGAGTAAAACGACAGTGCCTAATGCGGAGACGTGCAAGAACAACTTCCTCACGACGGTTCTTCCGCAAACTAGACTTCCATAGTCCGATTTGTGGTTTGAGAGAATGCAGCTTATTGCTGCTCTGCTGAGACCACAGGGACTGCCACTCGTCCAGGAGAAATGTCCGGATCAAAGGTCTAAAATCACGGAAAGACAGTGGCAGCCGAGCTGGCGACATGGAGGAAACAGACCATTTGGACATTTCTCCACTACTTTCCCGCTGAAAAAATGTCTCTGACCAAAAAATGGAAAACATTTCTAACAGTAGCTTTTTGATGTCACTAATTAAAAGCAGTAAGCAAATATTAAAATTGGTCATGTATTTGTGCATGATGAACTACAACTACAATATTTTAGGTAATGCTAGGCAAAAACTACTAATTACTTGGCGGTTGCCCATTATGCCCGTACCTGGGGCCACCACTGTCTGCATGACCATACTGTACAACTATGTTTGTTTATCCTGTCGCTGTATCTGTACGACCAGGTCAAATAAATATTTTTTTTAAAACACCAATCGAAAAAAATGGAGCAGTACGCTTAGGCCAGCTAACTGCACGTGTTTTGCTTAGTACAACGCGAAGAATACTGAACATTTTATTGCTCGGCATTCTTTCGCTAGAAATAAAGATAAACCTTTACAAAAGTAAAAAAAAAAAACTTTTGCAAACAGCTTACAGTGGCTGTTTCTTTCCCCATTTTTCTTCAAATAACAAACCTTTTTGTATGTGTTTTTTCAGAGGGTGAGATTTAACTGTTTGCCCAAAAAAATTAATGAATACATAAGATGAGACTAAAAAGTTAGTGATAAAAAGAGAAGTGTCAGTAATCTGAAGTGTTTTCGTAGGAAGCATTGGGGCTCAAAGTTCCCACGATACGATTATGGACACTTTTCGGGAGATAGGGCTTTGGGTGTTACATAGTACATACTCCTGTAGGTCCGTAACAGAAAACACTTATTCAAAAAAAAAAAAAAAAGGATAAATATTTATAGAAACTTTCAAGCATATTTGGAGAAGTGACTTGTCAGAGTACTGGACACATTGCAATTTTGATGCCATTAAATGGTTCAGCCTAAACAAATATTACGTTGCTACTGTATATACATATGTATAATTGTGCTCCACTTTGTCATTGTCCACTCCTGAATCCAGCTTGTTCTCTTGGTTGAGCCATGTCTAGTCTTACTTTCAAGCGATGTGAAAGAACCTTAATGAAGATTTCATAAAAACCTCTGATAGGAGGCTGATGGGCCTGTAGTTCCTGAGATTCTCAACGTCACCTTTTTTATGTAGCAGGATCATTATAGCATTGTTCCAATGCTCAGGAATCTTCTCTACATTGAGACATCTGGTGAAAACTTGGGCGAGTACTGTTTCAATTTCTCCAGTTGCTTCTTGTATAATGTCCACGGTAATTTCCTCTTCTCCTTGAGCTCTTCCCCGTTTCATGTTCTTAATTGCATGTGTAACTTCCGCAGGTAGGATTGGAGGGACTGTGGTGCTGGTACCTATCGTAATGTCTGGAATAGATGCAGGGCCATAGCCAGGGGAACGCCAGGGCAGGCTGTGCCTACCCTAAAATATATTGCGCCTGTCCTGCCAATGATTCGTAGAAAATAAAAAACTCTAATTGCAGTTTTCAGTGCTGAAGACGAAATTATTGATTTAGAAAAAGTCAAATATTTACAAACTTTAGGTAACAAACTTCCATCTCCAGAAGAAATTGCAGTAGTCAACAGATTCATACAAACCCAGAAGAAAGAAAACCCAAATTCAGTCATTTTTGATGAAAATTTTAGGCAGCGAGTAGTCTTCAGAGATACTTATAATTTACTGGCCACAGCCAGAACTTTCGGCTGTAGTACAATTACTTGTGAATCCACCTTTTCTGTTTTAACGAGAATTAACTGCCCATAGCGACTTTTGATGTGCTACCAACGATTGTCGAATTTAACTCTTCTTGCATTCGAACAAAGCCGCACATAACCTCTTGACATGGATTTACTTTTGAGAAAATTTAATGGTCAAAAGAACCGACGGCTACAACTATTTTGATTTTCTATTGGTAAGCAACGATTATAAATGTATTTTCATTTTTGCAAAATGTTTCTTGTTTTTTTTTTATTTATGTTAATCAAAAATGGTACTTTTTTACCTGATGTACCTAGATAAGGTACTTAGTTTGGGTTGAAATTTTAAAACTTCAGTAATGCTTAGAAAAAGGTAAAAAGTATATAGCTTTTTTGAGCATGCCCTAAATTTTATTGAGCCTGCCCTAAGTATAGAGTTTGGCTACAGCCCTGAATAGATGTATCATCCCTTTCATACTTTAACGTATACTGTAGATTCAGTTTCCTTTTCATTTTACTATCTCTTGTTATTTTATTTTCCTATGCAAATTATCTTCTCACTTAACGAGATATTGTTTCTCCCGCTGAATTATATGTGGCAACGAGTGTAAGTCATGACGTGGTGGTATGCAGTATATATATATATATATATAATATATTTTATTATGTGTAACAAAAAATTCGTCATAGAAGACTGCAGTGTGCTAAACAAGTTCAACACAGGTAGTGACCATAGATTGGTGAGATGTAAGATGCACCTCAACACTAAACTTGAACGTGGCAAGCTCATAGGACAAACAAAATCTATTGACATAACCAACCTTAAAAAACACCATAATACCTTCAAGTTAGAACTGAAGAACAGGTTCTCTGCTTTAGAAGGCCTAACATCGGAAGAAGTGGACATCTCTGAAGTTAACAGAAAAGTAACCAATGCTCTTATGGAAACAGCAACAAAATTAGCTGGGTCTAAGAACAAGTTGCATGTGAACAAATTATCAGGAAAAACCAAAATGTTGATGCAAAAAAGAAGAGAGATGAGGACAACTAAAGAAGATGGGACTTCCAAAGTGGAATATATAGAGCTATGCAAGACAGTAAGAAAAAGTATCACTGAAGACGTAAGGAAATTCAACTGTGAACTAGTGAGGAAAGCAATTGAAAACAACCAAAGCCTAAAGATAGCAAAGGGACATCTCAGTAAGGGAAGAAAACAGATTATGGCACTGAGAAAAGAAGATGGTTCTGTAACAAGAAATAGAGGCAGAAATTTTGACAAGAGTGAAAGATTTCTACTCCAAATTATATGAAAGGGATGATATATGCACTCCAGACATCATGAAAGATACCAGTACCAGAGTTCCTCCAGTCCTTCCAGCAGAAGTTGCACATGCAATCAAGAACATGAAGCGAGGAAAAGCTCCAGGAGAAGATGGAATTACTGTAGACATCATACAAGAAGCAAGTGGAGAAATCGAAACAGTACTCGCCCAAATTTTCACTCGATGCCTTAATGAAGGAAAGATTCCTGAGGATTGGAACACCGCTACAATGATCCTGCTACATAAGAAAGGTGACATTGAGGATCTCGGAAACTACAGACCTATCAGCCTCCTATCAGTAGTTTATAAAATCTTCACTAAAGTTCTTTCACACCGCTTGAAGGTAACACTGGACATGGCTCAACCGAGAGAACAAGCTGGATTCAGGAGTGGCTACAGCACAATAGATCATATCCACGTGCTGAGAGAACTAATTGAAAGAGCGAGGGAATATGAACTTCCATTGTGCATGGCTTTTATCGATTATGAAAAAGCCTTTGATTCGGTGAAACCATCAGCAGTTACAATGGCTCTGAAAACCTGCGGTATTGAAGATGCATACATTAATATTATTAATAACATCTATGAAAATGCAAGTGCAAAGATTAGGCTGTTTGAAAATACAACATACGTAAAAATTGGAAAGGGAGTGAGACAAGGTGACACCATATCTCCGAAGCTCTTTAATGCCACATTGGAGGGTGTTTTTCAGTCACTGAGCTGGGAAAACAAGGGGATAAAGATTAATGGAGATTATCTAACCCACCTTCGTTTTGCTGATGACGTAGTCATTTTTGCAACTACCCCATCAGAGCTGCAGAGTATGATCCAGGAACTTGCTGACAAGAGTAAAGAAGTGGGATTAAAAATGAACTTTCAGAAGACAAAAGTGATGCTCAATGCTTTTACAAGAAATGAAGATTTATCGATTGATGGAGAAAAGCTGGAGATAACAGACACGTACGTTTATCTTGGACAGCAGATATCAAGTGAGGGTCACATTGATGAAGAAATTAATCGGCGTACAAAACTTGCCTGGAGAGCTTTTGGAAGAAACAGCATAATTTTCAAGAGCAATATGCCATTATGTCTTAAAAGAAAAGTGTTTGATCAATGCATCCTTCCAGTGCTTACGTATGGTGCGGAGACGTGGACCTTAACTAAAAGAGACATACAAAGGCTGCAGACAACTCAAAGAAGCATGGAGAGGTGCATGCTTGGTGTAACCAGGAGAGATAAGAAGAGGAACTCGTGGATCCGAAAAATGACAAGAGTGGAAGACATCATGATCAGAGTTAAATCCCTGAAATGGCAATGGGCTGGACATACTGCCAGAAGAACAGATCATCGATGGACAGCTGAAATTTTAGATTGGATTCCAAGGGACAGGAAAAGACCCAGAAGAAGACCACATGGGAGATGGGTGGATGAAATTCGAAAGTATGCAGGGGTGACATGGAGGAGACTGGCACAAGACAGACCGTTGTGGAGGAAACTTGGGAGACCTTCGTCCAGCAGTGGATTGATAATGGTTGACAATGATGATGATGATGATATATATATATATAGGCGCGCTCAAGATACCAGATACCTTCGTTTTATATGTGATAGGTTCTTCCTGATTATTGATATGCGATTTACCTACGTTTCTACGAAAGTTCGTGCTATCAGTAGTTCTGTTATTTTGGAGTGTGTATTGAATAATACCAGGAGCTCCCCAATAAAAGGTTAAAAGTGAGTACGTTTACTTAGTTCATTTTATTGTCAGACCTCTGTCTGGCCGTTAAGCCTATTTCATTGAGTGTTTACTTTAAGTTCAGGGAATATTGTGTTTACCGCTCTAATAAGGAGCTTTCAAGGTACTAAAACCGAAGTTATATTACTGATATTCAAGATAATAAGGAACGCTGAGTAAAAATAAATTCCATATTCTTGGAAATTATTGCACGTGCGTGTCTTACCTAAGCAAACTCTAGCACTTTGAAGATTAAGCACACTTTAGCTACGTCAAGTGACCTTTCAATAACCCTAACGTGACTTAACGTAAGCTTTCCTGCACTACACCTCCAGCCGGAGAATTTTATTCATTATAATTGGCGCCCGAACATTTCTTGAACACGAGGTATTGACACTTATTGACTATGTCTTCATTACCTGAGAAAACTTCACTATTTCAACCTGAATCAAGTTTCGGTGGAGGTGGGGTTATTTTCGACAATCTACAGGAAGCCTGTGGGTCTAACTTTGATGTCAATGATTTGCAAGTACCCAGGCATTCCTCACAATTTCGTCATTCACCAGCTTCATATAACTCTGAGTCGCGGGTCGTATCTGAGGTATTTCAATCCTCTCACAGAGGCAAAATGCTTGCACATTTCGTGCCGCATGAGGGGGCAATTACTTTCAATGGTTTGGAGGGGTCCTTGAAATTTCTCGAGGATTTGGAGAATCATTTCGACTTATACAATATTCCTCAAGATTGCAAAGTGCAAATTGCAGGCACTTGCTTGAAAGATGCCGCTAAGACCTGGTATCGGCAGTGGAGAGTATCGAACCCGGATTCTCGTTATGAGAATTTTCGAGTGGAATTTTTAGAAGTCTTTCCTTTCGGCCTCAGTCGAGGTGGCCTTGCACAACAACTTTTTTCTCGTAAGCAAGGACCCAACGATAGCCCTGTTGCGTTTGCTTTAGAAACAACACGCTTGTATAAATTATGGGATCCACATGCCAGTCATGTCGACATGTTGGACACCCTATTGCAATAGTTCGATCCATTTCTACAGGATTTCATTGAGGTCCGACACCCTGCTACAATACATGAATGCCTTCGCCTCATACGAACGTATGAGGAGCGACACGGCAAACATGGACCAACTAAACATGCTCGGGAACCCCGGGAGTTTTATCACGAAAATCCTCAGCAGCATAATAGGCCTAATGACTTTCAACACGAGCGTACACAGGTGCAAGTCCAAGCATCATACGTACCACCGCATAGAAGAGTGGTACACCAACCGCTAGTTTCTAAACAATTTTCTGGGTACAGTACAAATGAACAGTATGCTCGACCCCGTTCCAATCCGCAGAATTCGGAACATTTTTATGCTAAGGGCAATAATGATTTTTCTGCCCGTGCTGAGGGAAGAAATAATAGAAATGGAAATTTCAACAGAAATGCGGAGTTCCCGCAGCAGTTTTCACGAAGTTTTTCTAAGCGTGAAAACTTTACCGATACCAGGCAGGGCCGAATTTTCAGACCGCATGAAAATACACCCAGGAATCCTTTAAACTTCCAAAGGAAGTAGACCAAGGGTCGGCACTGCTTCCTGATACCAAGAATTCTGACCCTAAAATAGTATTATTGACTGTCCAAACTCCTCAGTTGCCTGATGTGTTATTGACAATTGAAGATGTTATTGTCGAGACAAAGTTCGACAGTGGTTCTGAAATATCAGCCCTAAATACGAAGTTTTGCACTGAAAGTGTTCCTTCCAGCCTGAGACGCAGTATTTGCGAGGTCCAAATAACGAAATATTCAGTATCACTGGAACTGTCACATTATCTCTAGGGCTGGGAAAGGCTCGTTTTACGCATTCTTTCCTGCTCATAGACGACCTACCTGTTAAATGTCTAATGGGCATAGATTTTATCAATACTTTTAAAATTACCATGAATTTCGAACAACATGTTATTTCCTTTCCGGAACCTGTCGAAGTGATTCCTAGAGATCCTATAGACATAACGAATTTGTTACTGAGTACACAACTGAATGAGAGGCAACGACACCAGCTTTCTCAACTTTTGAATGAAAGACCTGGTTTATTTTCCGACCAACCTGGTTTCACACAGGTGGTTTATCACGTCATTGACACTGATGGTTCGAAACCGATAGCAACGAAACATTACCCTTGTGCTCCCCATAAAAAAAATGAAATGCAACGTCAAATTTCAGAGATGATTAAACAGGGCATAATAAGGGAATCAACAAGCGCCCGTGCCGCACCTGCTTTTCTTGTTCCAAAGAAACAACCCAACGAATTTCGTTTCGTGACAGATTTCCGCAAGCTCAACCAAGTCACGAAAGCGATAAATTATCCACTACCTGTCATGTCGCATATTTTGCATGACCTATCGTCAACTAAATGGATGTCAACCTTGGATTTGGCGAGTGGATATTGGCAGGTTGCGGTACATCCAGACTCCGTAGATAAAACAGGCTTTGTGACTCCTTTTGGGGCTTATGAATACCTGCCTATGCCCTTTGGACTAACCTCTGCACCTGCTACTTTCCAAAAGCTTATGGATACGGTTCTCAGTCCTGTTCTAGGTCCCCATGTGCATGTATATTTGGATGACATTATTATTACATCCGAGACTTCTGACGAGCACCTTTCTCTGCTCAAACAGGTGTTCCAACTCATATACAATGGTGGCTTGACGTTAAAACCTAGTAAATGCCAGATAGCGAGGGACGATATTGTATATTTGGGGTTGAAAATCACTCCCCACGGCTTATTTACGGATGATGAAAAAATCAGGCCTATAGTTGACTTTCCACGGCCAAAAACAGCCAAAGAACTATCACGCTTTCTGGGAATAACCGGATGGTATCAGCAGTTCGTCCCCGCTTATGCCACAATCTGTGAGCCATTGTATGCTTTGAAGCGTAAATACAAGAAGTTTGTTTGGACACCTGAGGCTAACGCAGCGTTTGAAGCTCTAAAATCTGCATTGACTCAGCCTCCTGTATTAGCTTTCCCAGATCATACTAAGGAATTTGATATTTACACTGACGCATCCAGAGTTGGTCTTAGTTGCATTTTGTCACAAGATGGGCATCCAATAGCTTTTGCGTCCCGTACTTTAGCCAAAGCTGAACGCAATTATTCAGCTACGGAACGCGAATGTCTTGCTGTAGTGTATGCTCTTGAAAAATTTCAATGTTATCTCAACGAATTGACAGTTAATATAATTACGGATCATTCTGCCCTTCAGTATTTGAATTCTGCTAAGCACTTCTCTAAAAGACTTATGAAGTGGGCTCTGAAGTTACAAGAGAGCAATATCAAAATTTCGTACCAGCCAGGTCATAAGAATCAATTACCGGATGCATTATCTCGCGTCCCGATTTGTGGGGTTCCCAGAGAAATTACTCCTGGATGTCATCCTTTACTTTTAATAGCTGATATAAATCCAGAGAGCAGATAATGGCAGAATTAGTAAATGATCCAGATTTTGGGGAAACCTATAATTTTTTTGCTTGCGGGTTCACCACAACAAAGTGACCCTTCTCTGGCTGGGAGGTCACAGCATTTTGAAGTCATAGAGGGTCTTCTTTACTATACGAAATCTAGGACTACTAGGGTAGAGTTTCGCCCATGCATTCCGCGAACCCTTAGAATGGCCCTTTTAAACGAATTTCATGACAAACCTATTGCAGGCCATTTAGGTATTCGCAAGACCCGTTGTAAATTGCGGGATGTTGCCTATTGGCCTGGCATGTACCAAAGTGTGCTCGCATACGTTCAATCATGTCACTTGTGTCAGATTTATAATTACCGTAATGTAAGACCTGCCGGTCACTTGAAATCTAGTTCAAGTTCTTATGTTTTTGACATTATTTCAATAGATTTATTGGGACCTTATCCCTTATCTGTTAAAAACAAAGCTCGTTACGTTTTAGTATTAACCGATAATTTCTCTAAATGGGTCGAGGTCTTTCCCATTAAAGCCGCTACGGCGGAAGTTATTTGTAATGTATTAATTAGTGAAGTATTCTCTAGGTATGGTGCACCTAATCAAGTAGTTTCGGATAATGGTCCCCAATTTATTTCTGACATTTTTGAAAGAATGTGTGCGAGACTACACATAAAGCATAAATTCATTTCTCCATATCATCCCCAGAGTAATCCCGCGGAACGAAGTAAACCGCACCCTAGTTAAATTGATCGCTACATTTGTCATGGATCAGCGCGAGCGGTGATCCATGACAAATGTATGGTTTTTTCGTTCGCCCTCCGCTCGTCTGTTTACGAATCTACTAAGTTTACTCCCGCAGAACTTTTTTTTGGGTCGAAAAATTAAGACCCCTTTTGAAAATTTAACGGGGGTTATCGACGAACTAAACCAGCGACCAACTCCGCAATCAGTACGAATCATGGCAGAGAAAGCTCGTGTTACAATGATAGGAGCCCAAGCGGCTCAAGCAAGATAATATAATACTAGGCGTAGGGAACCAGATCTTGTCGTTGGAGATCTAACTCTCTTGGAGACACACTTCCAGTCTTCTGTTTCTCATACTTTAGTAAAGAAATTTGCACCCAGCTACCAAGGTCCATATCGGGTGGCAAATGTGTATGAAAATAACATTATCCTTGAAAAACCTGACAATCAATTTCAATACGTACACGTTGCTCAGTGTCGTAAGTATCATGAACGAAATATAGATTTTATAATCAACCCTACTCAACCTTCTGTTCCACAGACTCAAGAGTCTATATCACACGATCAACCTCCAGAAATTTTGGACGAACCGACAAACCTTTTTTGAAGAATCTCCAGTGATTTTTTCTTCACCCTACCCTCCACAAGACTGGCTTCCAAGAACGAAACCTGATTCTACCATAAGACGAAGGCTCGAATCAAGTTCTTCAAATTCTAGTATCATTGCCTTCCCTCCAACCATTCCCGAGACTATTGCTGCACCGTTCCCTAATAACTCTGCACCAACACAAGCTCCTACTTCCTTGAATACCTCGTCGGAGAGTATTCCTATAGGCAGAAATAAACATCGCCCTGCACGACCACTAACTTACAGCAGCGACTCAGAGTCATCACATATTTCTGATTTACCAGTTATAGACAACAGTTTGACAATTCTTAAACGTCAGACACATATTACAAACCGTCCAGCAACGCCAAAAGCTGGTCGAAAACGCAACTTGTCTCCCCACTCTGCTTCGCCGCACCAGCGACGGAGGCAGAGATCCTTGCATCCGCCCGGGTTTCGCCCCTGGAACTTACGCTCATGGCAAACAGGGCCGATGCCTGCTTCTACTGTCATGCCAAAAAGTAGAAAGAGAAAACAAGCGATGTGACCGGAGCCACGTCCCTTCAAAAGAATGCTGGAAGGACAACACGGGCCCCAGCACAAAGGGACAACATATCGAAAGCCTGGGGGAGCCCGCTCCTGTCAGACGCAGGAATTCATGACCGACAGACTTCAGCCGTTCCTGACCGTTCCTGTCAGACACAGGGAATTCTGACCGACAGACTTCAGAATTTCTTGACCGACAGACTTTAGAATTTCTTGACCGACAGATTACAGATATCCATTCAAGTCGCAGAAAAGATCGACGCCACAAGAATTTACCAGTCCGATTAGGCCTGGAAAACGATATCGTACTAGGGTTTTTTATGCGTCCTCGAAATAAGTAAGTTCTCGTGGACAGGTTATTTTCTCATGATGTTGTTTTCCCTGCACGACCAGTTGGCGTGACAGAATTCTTTTTGTGTATAATGTAGTTTTTATATCATCATTCATCATCATTGTCAACCATTATCAATCCACTGCTGGACGAAGGTCTCCCAAAGTTTCCTCCACAACGGTCTGTCTTGTGCCAGTCTCCTCCATGTCACCCCTGCACACTTTCGAATTTCATCCACCCATCTCCCATGTGGTCTTCTTCTGGGTCTTTTCCTGTCCCTTGGAATCCAATCTAAAATTTCGGCTGTCCATCGATGATCTGTCCTTCTGGCAGTATGTCCAGCCCATTGCCATTTCAGGGATTTAACTCTGATCATGATGTCTTCCACTCTAGTCATTTTTCGGATCCACGAGTTCCTCTTCTTATCTCTCCTGGTTACACGAAGCATGCACCTCTCCATGCTTCTTTGAGTTGTCTGCAGCCTTTGTATGTCTCTTTTAGTTAAGGTCCACGTCTCTGCACCATACGTAAGCACTGGAAGGATGCATTGATCAAACACTTTTCTTTTAAGACATAATGGCATATTGCTCTTGAAAATTATGCTGTTTCTTCCAAAAGCTCTCCAGGCAAGTTTTGTACGCCGATTAATTTCTTCATCAATGTGACCCTCACTTGATATCTGCTGTCCAAGATAAACGTACGTGTCTGTTATCTCCAGCTTTTCTCCATCAATCGATAAATCTTCATTTCTTGTAAAAGCATTGAACATCACTTTTGTCTTCTGAAAGTTCATTTTTAATCCCACTTCTTTACTCTTGTCAGCAAGTTCCTGGATCATACTCTGCAGCTCTGATGGGGTAGTTGCAAAAACGACTACGTCATCAGCAAAACGAAGGTGGGTTAGATAATCTCCATTAATCTTTATCCCCTTGTTTTCCCAGCTCAGCGACTGAAAAACACCCTCCAATGTGGCATTAAAGAGCTTCGGAGATATGGTGTCACCTTGTCTCACTCCCTTTCCAATTTTTATGTGTGTTGTATTTTCAAACAGCCTAATCTTTGCACTTGCATTTTTCATAGATGTTATTAATAATATTAATGTATGCATCTTCAATACCGCAGGTTTTCAGAGCCATTGTAACTGCTGATGGTTTCACCGAATCAAAGGCTTTTTCACAATCGATAAAAGCCATGCACAATGGAAGCTCATATTCCCTCGCTCTTTCAATTAGTTCTCTCAGCACATGGATATGATCTATTGTGCTGTAGCCACTCCTGAATCCAGCTTGTTCTCTCGGTTGAGCCATGTTCAGTGTTACCTTCAAGCAGTGTGAAAGAACTTTAGTGAAGATTTTATAAACTACAGATGCGAGGCTGATAGGTCTGTAGTTTCCGAGATCCTCAATGTCACCTTTCTTATGTAGCAGGATCATTATAGCGTTGTTCCATTCCTCAGGAATCTTTCCTTCATTAAGGCATCGAGTGAAAATTTGGGCGAGTACTGTTTCGATTTCTCCACTTGCTTCTTGTATGATGTCTACAGTAATTCCATCTTCTCCTGGAGCTTTTCCCCGCTTCATGTTCTTGATTGCATGTGCAATTTCTGCTGGAAGGACTGGAGGAACTCTGGTACTGGTATCTTTCATGATGTCTGGAGTGCATGTATCATCCCTTTCATATAATTTGGAGTAGAAATCTTTCACTCTTGTCAAAATTTCGCCTCTATTTCTTGTTACAGAACCATCTTCTTTTCTCAGTGCCATAATCTGTTTTCTTCCCTTACTGAGATGTCCCTTTGCTATCTTTAGGCTTTGGTTGTTTTCAATTGCTTTCCTCACTAGTTCACAGTTGAATTTTCTCAAGTCTTCAGTGATACTTTTTCGTACTGTCTTGCATAGCTCTATATATTCCACTTTGGAAGTCACATCTTCTTTAGTTGTCCTCATCTCTCTTCTTTTTTGCATCAACATTTTCGTTTTTCCTGATAATTTATTTACATACAACTTGTTCTTAGACCCAGCTAATTTTGTTGCTGTTTCCATAAGAGCTTTGGTTACTTTTCTGTTAACTTCAGAGATGTCCACTTCCTCCGATGTTAGGCCTTCTAAAGCAGAGAACCTGTTCTTCAGTTCCAACTTGAAGGTATTATGGTGTTTTTAAGGTTGGTTATGTCAATAGATTTTGTTTGTCTTATGAGCTTACCACGTTCAAGTTTAGTGTTGAGGTGCATCTTACATCTCACCAATCTATGGTCACTACCTGTGTAGAACTTGTTTAGCACACTGCAGTCTTCTATGACGAATTTTTTGTTACACATAATAAAATCAATTTCACTTGTCGTCCCATTTGGATGTCTCCATGTCCATTTCCTGTGTGGCTTTTTCTTGAAGAAGGAGTTCAAGATGAAAAACCCTTCTGCCTCTGCAAACTCAACGAGAGTATTTCCACGCTGGTTTCTGTTGCCGTGACCGAATTTACCTACTGAAGTTTCATTCTGTTGCCGTTGCCCTATTTTTGCATTGAAATCTCCCATAATTATTTTCAAGTGCTGCTTACCTTTATTATTTAGATGAAAAATTTCCTCATAAAATTCTTCGATTTCTTCTTCCGGATGACTTGTGGTGGGTGCATAAGTTTGAATAATCTGAGCCTGGTATCTTCTCGATAGTTGGATAACGAGTCGTGCAGCTCTGTCAGAGGAACTTTCAACTTCTACCACTTTATCCTTCAGTTTCTTGTTTATTATAAATCCAACACCACTAGTTCTGCCAGTATCTGTCCCACCATAGTAGAAGAGATGTCCACTTTTCAGTTCGATGAGATCTTCGCCTTTTCTCCTTACCTCACTTAGCCCCACGATGTCCCACTTGATCCTTTGTAGTTCCTCTTTCAATTCAAGAAGCCTTGAATCAGAAGATAGGGAGCGTCCATTGTACGTTGCCAAGGTCAGCATCAGATGACAGCCTAGTCCGGTCCTCCGGGGATTCTTAGCACCCTCTGCCTTCATGTCGCACTGGCCGCTGCCTTGGCCAGGTACATTCCAGCGGCCGGAGACTGAGGGCCAAGATTTAAGTTGTGGAGTCATTTTGGAGGGGTTTGGCCATAACTCACCACGCTGGCCAAGCGGGTTGGTGAGTGTGGGATAGAATTTCCTCTAATCCCGATGGTATAGTTATACCGCTACTGGCGGTCGTCAGAGCCCCTTTAGTGGGAACAGGATGCACCACGAGAAGGCGGGGTTGACATTTGTCAAGGAGAGGCTGTGATGTTACGCATCACCTGACCTTACATCCCAGTTTTTATATATATATATATATTCTATGTCCGTCTACTAATCCAAATTTTTTTTATATATATATATATATATGTGTGTCATCATCATCATCATTGTCAACCATTATCAATCCACTGCTGCACAAAGGTCTCCCCAAGTTTCCTCCACAACGGTCTGCCTTGTGCCAGTCTCCTCCATGTCACTCCCGCATACTTTCGAATTTCATCCACCCATCTTCCATGTGGTCTTCTCCTGGGTCTTTTCCTGTCCCTTGGAATCCAATCTTAAATTTCGGCTGTCCATCGATGGTCTGTTCTTCTGGCAGTATGTCCAGCCCATTGCCATTTCAGGGATTTAACTCTGATCATGATGTCTTTCACTCTTGTCATTTTTCGGATGCACGAGTTCCTCTTCTTATTTCTCCTGGTTACACCAAGCATGCACCTCTCCATGCTACTTTGAGTTGTCTGCAGCCTTTGTACGTCTCTTTTAGCTAAGGTCCACGTCTCTGCACCATGCGTAAACACTGGAAGGATGCATTGATCAAACACTTTTCTTTTAAGACATAATGGCATATTGCTCTTGAAAATTATGCTGTTTCTTCCAAAAGCTCTCCAGGCAAGTTTTGTACGCCGATTAATTTCTTCACCAATGTGACCCTCACTTGATATCTGCTGTCCAAGATAAACGTATGTGTCTGTTATCTCCAGCTTTTCTCCATCAATCGATAAATCTTCATTTCTTGTAAGAGCATTGAACATCACTTTTGTCTTCTGAAAGTTCATTTTTAATCCCACTTTTTTACTCTTGTCAGCAAGTTCCTGGATCATACTCTGTAGCTCTGATGGGGTAGTTGCAAAAATGACTATGTCATCAGCAAAACGAAGGTGGGTTAGATAATATCCATTAATCCTTATCCCTTTGTTTTCCCAGTTCAGTGACTGAAAGACATTTTCCAATGTGGCATTAAAGAGCTTCGGAGATATGGTGTCACCTTGTCTCACTTCCTTTCCAATTTTTATGTGTGTTGTATTTTCAAACAGCCGAATCTTTGCACTTGCATTTTCATAGATGTTACTAATAATATTAATGTATGCATCTTCAATATCGCAGGATTTCAGAGCCATTGCAACTGCTGATGGTTTCACCGAATCAAAGGCTTTTTCATAATCGATAAAAGCCATGCACAATGGAAGTTCATATTCCCTCGCTCTTTCAATTAGTTCTCTCAGTACGTGGATATGATCTATTGTGCTGTAGCCACTCCTGAATACAGCTTGTTCTCTCGGTTGAGCCATGTCCAGTGTCACCTTCAAGCGGTGTGAAAGAACTTTAGTGAAGATTTTATAAACCACTGATAGGAGGCTGATAGGTCTGTAGTTCCTGAGATCCTCAATGTCACCTTTTTTATGTAGCAGGATCATTGTAGCGTTGTTCCAATCCTCAGGAATTTTCCCTTCATTAAGGCATCGGGTCAAAATTTGGGAGAGTACTGTTTCGATTTCTCCACTTGCTTCTTGTATGATGTCTACAGTAATTCCATCTTCTCCTGGAGCTTTTCCCCGCTTCATGTTCTTGATTGCATGTGCAACTTCTGCTGGAAGGACTGGAAGAACTCTGGTACTGGTACCTTTCATGATGTCTGGAGTACATGTATCATCCCTTTCATATAATTTGGAGTAGAAATCTTTCACTCTTGTCAAAATTTCGCCTCTATTTCTTGTTACAGAACCATCTTCTTTTCTCAGTGCCATAATCTGTTTTTTTCCCTTACTGAGATGTCCCTTTGCTATCTTTAGGCTTTGGTTGTTTTCAATTGCCTTCCTTACTAGTTCACAGTTCAATTTCCTTACGTCTGCAGTGATACTTTTTCGTACTGTCTTGCATAGCTCTATATATTCCACTTTGGAAGTCACATCTTGTTTAGTTGTCCTCATCTCTCTTCTTTTTGCATCAACATTTTGGTTTTTCCTGATAATTTGTTCACATACAATTTGTTCTTAGACCCAGCTAATTTTGTTGCTGTTTCCATAAGAGCTTTGGTTACTTTTCTGTTAACTTCAGAAATATCCACTTCTTCCGATGTTATGCCTTCTAAAGCAGAGAATCTGTTCTTCAGTTCCAATTTGAAGGTATTATGGTGTTTTTTAAGGTTGGTTATGTCAATACATTTTGTTTGTCTTATGAGCTTGCTACGTTCGGGTTTAGTGTTGAGGTGCATCTTACATCTCACCAATCTATGGTCACTGCCTGTGTTGAACTTGTTTAGCACACTGCAGTCTTCTATGACGAATTTTTTGTTACACATAATAAAATCAATTTCACTTGTCATCCAATTTGGATGTCTCCATGTCCATTTCCTGTATGGCTTTTTCTTGAAAAAGGAGTTCAAGATGAAAAACCCTTCTGCCTCTGCAAACTCAACGAGAGTATTTCCACGCTGGTTTCTGTTGCCGTGACCGAATTTACCTACTGAAGTTTCATTCTGTTGCCGTTGCCCTATTTTTGCATTGAAATCTCCCATAATTATCTTCAAGTGCTGCTTATCTTTATTATTTAGATGACGAATTTCCTCATAAAATTCTTCAATTTCTTCTTCAGGATGACTTGTGGTGGGTGCATAAGTTTGAATTATCTGAGCCTGGTATCTTCTCGAGAGTTGGATAACGAGTCGTGCAGCTCTGTCAGAGGAACTTTCAACTTCTACAACTTTATCCTTCAGTTTCTTGTTTATTATAAATCCAACACCACTAGTTCTACCAGTATCTGTCCCACGATAGTAGAAGAGATGTCCACTTTTCAGTTCAATGAGATCTTCTCCTTTTCTCCTTACCTCACTTAGCCCGACGATGTCCCACTTGATCCTTTGTAGTTCCTCTTCCAATTCAAGAAGCCTTGAATCAGAAGATAGGGAGCGTCCGTTATACGTGGCCAAGGTCAGCATCAGATGGCAGCCTAGTCCGATCCTCCGGGGATTCTTAGCACCCTCTGCCTTCATGTCGCACTGGCCGTTGCCTTGGCCAGGTACATTCCTGCTGCCGGAGACTGAGGGCCAAGATTTAAGTTGTGGAGTCATTTTGGAGGGGCTTGGCCATAACTCACCACGCTGGCCAAGCGGGTTGGTGAGTGTGGGATAGCATTTCCTCTAATCCCGATGGTATAGTTATACCGCTATTGGCGGTCGTCAGAGCCCCTTCAGTGGGAACAGGATGTACCACGAGAAGGCGGGGTTGACATTTGTCAAGGAGAGGCTGTGATGTTACGCATCACCTGACCTTACATCCCTATATATGTGTGTTAGGGGTAAAATAGTGAAAATTGTTACTGTTAGGCAGCTACAGGCAATCTTTGCTGCTAATACAGTTTGTTTGTAGTCAACGATAAATATATATAGAGTTGAAAATATGAGGAAGTAAAATGAAATAAAAAAGTGATTCCTGATGGGCAGAATAAAAATAAGGTATGCCGATGCAGGTTTGTTCTGTACATGTATAAAAGTGTTTCCTGCTTCACAGACGACAATAGCTGCGGACACAGGTTTACTGAATTTATTATGCCAAGCTTGAAGTTGTAAACACTGCTGCCACAAAAAAAAAATAGGACGATAAACGTCAGTCAGCGAAATGTAAGACTACACTCAAAGTTTGATAGGTTTTTCAAAAAATATATATGTATATATATATAAGAGGGAGATGATGTAATGTATACTCTAGATTCAGTTTCTTTTTCATTTTACTATCTCTTGTTATTTTATTTTCCTATGCAAATTATCTTCTCACTTAACGAGATATTGTTTCTCCCGCTGAATTATATGTGGCAACGAGTGTAAGTCATGACGTGGTGGTATGCAGTATATATATATATATATATATATATATATATATATATATAGGCGCGCTCAAGATACCAGAGACCTTCGTTTTATATGTGATAGGTTCTTCCTGATTATTGATATGCGATTTACCTACGTTTCTACGAAAGTTCGTGCTATCAGTAGTTCTGTTATTTTGGAGTGTGTATTGAATAATACCAGGAGCTCCCCAATAAAAGGTTAAAAGTGAGTACGTTTACTTTGTTCATTTTATTGTCAGACCTCTGTCTGGCCGTTAAGCCTATTTCATTGAGTGTTTACTTTAAGTTCAGGGAATATTGTGTTTACCGCTCTAATAAGGAGCTTTCAAGGTACTAAAACCGAAGTTATATTACTGATATTCAAGATAATAAGGAACGCTGAGTAAAAATAAATTCCATATTCTTGGAATTTATTGCACGTGCGTGTCTTACCTAAACAAACTCTAGCACTTTGAAGATTAAGCACACTTTAGCTACGTCAAGTGACCTTTCAATAACCCTAACGTGACTTAACGTAAGCTTTCCTGCACTACACCTCCAGCCGGAGAATTTTATTCATTATAATACAGTTTTGAATAGAAATCTTTCACTCTTGTCAAAATTTCACTTCTATTTCTTGTTACAGTACCATCTTCTTTTCTCACAATCAGTGCCGTAATCTATTTTCTTCCCTTACCGAGATGTCCCTTTGCTCTCTTCAGGCTTTGGTTGTTTTCAATGGCTTTTCTCACAAGTTCACAACTGAATTTCCTTGTATTCAGTGATACTTTTTCGTACTGTCTTGCATTGCTCTGTATATTCCACTTTGTACGTTATGTCTTTATTTGTCGTCATCTCTGTTCTCTTTTACATCAACATTTTGGTTTTTCCTGAAATTTTCTTCATATGTAACTTGTTCTTGGCACCATCTATTTTTGTTGCTGTTTCCAAAAGAGCCTTGGTGAATTCTCTGTTAACTTCAGAAATACCCACTTCTTCCGATGTTAGGTCTTCTAAAGCAGAGAATCTGTTCTTCAGTTCAAACTGAAGGTATTATTATTTTGCTTTTTAATGTTGGTTATGTCAATATACTTTGTTTGCCTTGTGAGCTTACCACGTTCGAATTTGTGTTGAAGTGCATCTTACATCCTCACCATTCTATGGTCACTACCTCTGTTGAACTTGTTTAGCACACCGCAGTCTTCGATGGCGAATTTTTTGTTACAGTTACACATAATAAAATCAATTTCATCTGTCGTCCCATTCGACTGTCTCCATGTGCATTTTCTGTGTGGCTTTTTTTAAAAAGGAGGTCATGATGAAAACCCTTTCTGTTTCTGCAAACTCTACGAAAGTATTTCCACGTTGATTTCTGTTCCCATAACCGAATTTACCAAATGAAGTTTTTTTTTTGATTGGAGGTTTAACGACTATCGGGAGCAACTCAGTGGTCCGTCCTTAATTTAGGGCCACTGGTTCCAGAAGAAGGGAGGTAGCCAGTGCCGTAAGACAAACATAACATCCTTTCCTCATCGGGATTCGAACCCGGACCCCTTTCGGACGAATGATCAGAAGCCACCGGGGTGGCTACTGAAGTTTCATTCAGTTGCTGTTGCTCTATATTTGCACTGAAGTCACCCATAATTATTTTTAAGTCCTGTTTGCTTTTGTTATTTAGATGCCGAATTTCCCCGTAAAATTCTTCAGGATGACTTGTGGTGGGTGCATAAGTTTGAATAATCTGAGCCTGGTATCTTTTTGAGAGTTGGATAACAAGTCGTGCAGCCCTGTCAGTTGATCTTTTGGAGTTCCTCTTCCAATTCAAGGAGCCTTGAATCAGAAGATAGCGACTGTCCATTGAACGTAGCCAAGGTCAGCATCAGATGTCAGCCCAGTCTGTCTGGTCCTGCAGTGAATCTTAGCACCCTCTGCCTTCATGTGGCGCTATATATATATATATTTGTCTCATTATCATTAAGATATTCCTATCATTTTTGGACCAATCAAAAAGTGGAACACAAAAATATCAGGATGCCTTATTAAAAGTGGACTTTGGCCACTTCCCCAGAGGTTATTCATCTAACTCATGAACAGTTTCCATAATTTCCTTTCTTATTCGTGATAATGCGTTGCATCTCATTTTTATTGGGAATACACTGCTGTGACTTATATCAGAATACAGGGCATGTGAAAGAAAAGGCGCTTCGTCCTAAAAATGTAAACGTAAAATATAAAGGACGACAGTTCGGTTGGCAGGAAACTACCCCTGTAAACTCCTACACTTCTACTGCTAGGAAAACACATAGATATCTCCGCAAGCTGAAGCAGTAGCATCCGCAGTTCAGATGACAGCTTATCAGGATTTAAGCGATTTCGAACGTGTTATGACAGTCGGTGCCCGGGAGTTGGGCTACTCCATCTCGGAAATTACCACGAAATTTAGATTTACATGGCCATCAATTTCAAGAGTGTACCTGGTCTACCAAACTCAGAGAAAACATCCAAAGTGCGAGACCGATGTGGCTGTACAAAAGACATGGACGATCGTGGACAGTGGTACTCATTGTAACATCCGTTCTGCGTGCAACATTGCCCCCAAATCATAGAGCAATTCGATACTGAGGTCAGTAGTTGCATCAGGGTTCAGACAGTGCAACGTTTCCTGTGTTCTATGGGGTTCCGGAGCCGACGGCCCTTCCGGGTGCCATTGCTGATCCGACAACACTAAGTGTGCACTTTGCCTCGGGAGCACCGCCATTGGACGCAAGATGACTGGAAACGTGTAGCCTGGTCTGACGAATAGCAATACCAGTATTAGACTAGTGTACCAGTTTTCCTGTGTATGTAAACAGAATCGGTTCTTGTTTTGAGCAAAAATAAATGAAATGTCTTAGTTATTTTGTATACATTTATTCATAGTAGTCATATTAAAGTCGAACATTTCTCGTATTTAGTTTTGCGAATTTGTCAATAATTCATTCATTATCTAATGATTGAACAACATCGTTTTTGATAAATACATATAAGTGCCGAAAGGCATCAATGCAACTGATGTACTGCATTACGTAAATAATATAATTAACTCGTTTAAGTACAACAAATGCGCGTTCACTGCTATTATTACAAAACGGTATTATTAAAAAAAACATTTTTTCGTTGTCTTCATTCTGCTGCCTTTGATTTCCTGTAAGTAAATTTGCATCGTTCTAAATATCTTAGAAATTGCTTCTGACATCCATTATGAATTCAGAAAAAGATTTGAGAAGAGTTGTTCCTTGTATTAAATTCGATTGTACATCTTGTTACGATTTGCTTGCACTGTTTATTCTTTGTAACAGTTTGTCCCATAAAAATGTTAATAAAGCTATTTCACATTCATTAAAATACAATATTCTGATAATGTTTCTGCCTCTAATATACCCATTGCTTTTCATTGCCATTTGTATTAATTTGAATTAATGCTTCCTTGATTTTCTTGAAATTCCTTCTTAAAGCTGAAACTGCTGTCAGCTCTTGCTGCCCATCTGGCGTCGCTTAATGTTTGGATTGAGTGTCCGGAAAACCATTTATGAGAATATTCCATCGTCGATTGGACAGAGAAATATACGTATAAATTCTGAATAAAGTTAAAGTAATGCAACGCTTGTTAAAAAACAAACAAACTAGCCATGGCACCTAGGTTACTGTTCCAATACGTTTTTTCTTAATGTCGCTTGCAATCCACTGTATTTATCCTACAGGTCTGCTGCATTATCGTATTTTGGGCCTCTGCAGTTTTTGATGTCAATAGATAGATCCTTTAATGATTCCAATACAATCTTTTTTAAATATGTGGAAACATGATTCTCAATTTGAAGAAAACCAAAAACATTTCTTTTATTTCTCTTTGCTTGTCAACAAATCTTAAGATTAAAGTGAATTCGGCCGTGTGGAGGATATCGGGAATATAACCTACAGTTATTGAATAATACAAAGCTTCTTGAACTTCAGAAATTTGTTCGCTTCGATTCCTGTTAAACTTATAATTATTTATACATCCGTCTCACACAGTGTGTGATAATAACTTGCGTTGCATTGGAATTGAATCAGACTATTGAATCTTTCCAAATGTTTTTTATTCCTGCCCAACTTTGTACCTGTGGTTCGGCAAAGTACCACAGGTACAATCGCCGAACTACAGGTACTGGATTGTCGGTGTTGTCATCTATGACGACACCGATCGTCATTCGGGAATAAATGCAACACTCCTGGGTGTACAGAGTCAGCAAGCAATTCACGATAGCGTACACTAGTCATACGTTTTTCCTCATGCACCAGGGATACAAGTTCCTATCAAGTAAACATACCTCACACCATACAACCGCCTCCACCGGCTTGCACTATAGAGGTCATGTAGGATGGATCGAGTGCGTCATGCTGTTTGCGCCAGTCATACGTTGTTCCTCATGCACCAAGGATACAAGTTCCTATCAAGTAAACATGCCCCACACCATACAACCGCCTCCACCGGCTTGCACTATAGAGGCCATGAAGGATGGATCGAGTGAGTCATGCTGTTTGCACCAGTCATACGTGGTTCCTCATGCACCAGGGATACAAGTTCCTATCAAGTAAACATGCCCCACACCATACAACCGCCTCCACTGGCTTGCACTATAGAGGCCATGTAGGATGGATCGACTGCGTCATGCTGTTTGCGCCAGTCATACAAGTTCATATCAAGTAAACATGCCCCGCAGCATACAACCGCCTCCACCGGCTTGCACTATAGAGGCCATGCAGGATGTATCGAGTGCGTCATTCTGTTTGCACCAAATACGTGAACGACACTCCACGGAGTGGAGTAAAAACGCTACTCGTGAGACCAGCACATTTATTTTTCAGTCATCTGACGTCCAAATTGCAAGATCTTTGCAGCAGGCGAATCTTTTGCTCCGATGAACCGTGGTTAGAAAAGGATGTCATCTGCTGTTATAGCCCATACGTGCGGCGCATGGGCATGACAGATACTGTTCCAGGGTGACCTCTTTTGTATTGGGTAGTCAAGTGTTAAACAGTGTTGAGCTTGTTGACCTGCCCGAGTCATCGGACCCGGCTCTCACCTCTCACATCAACCTTTTGCTGTCCTGTGCAGTTTTGCCTCTAGGTTGTTGTTTGACCAATTTCACGCCAGTTCTGATGCACTTTAACTACGGTGGATCTCGAACAATTCACCAGTTCAGCCGTTCAGAAAATCGTAGACTAGGAGAGCTCGAGCTTTTTTTTTTATTTTTTTTCAAAATTCTCCGAGCTCTCCCAATCTACCCTTTTCCAAAGTCCGATAAATCACCGTTTTTACCCATCACGCTCCTTCGCATTTTTCTACCTATTTTTCACTCACACCTTATTTATGCTACGTCGATCTGCTAATCACGCCCTCTCGGAAATCACATAAATGCAATATTGTTGTGATTTCCAAGAGGGCGTGATTTTTACGTGAACGGGCAGCATCCACTTTCGATACGGGAGGTTATAATTCAGTTTTCACTCAATGTGTAGGTATATATGTAAAACTGCAGTTCCATAAACACACAAAATGACGAAATATAGGTACAGCAAAATATATGCTATTCTTTCTCAAAGTATCTTCCTTCGGATGATATGCTACGGCCATAACACTGGGAAACAATTTTGAATATATTTTTTGTTCACTTCGTTTTTTCAGCTAATGTTGACTGAAATAGGCATGCTGATATTGTAACTGCAGCTAGTTTTCTTCTATCACGTCAGGTTTTTTCTCTACCGCTTATCTGCATGCGATTACTGTAGCCGGGATGGAGGGGTGTGTCATATATTGTTGTCATATTCTCCTGTATTCTTATATAGCTAATTTGTAGATTAAAAAACGTTATTGGCAACACCCATCATCCTGGTGGCTGTTGGGATCTGTAATGGCTGTTTGTCCTACTGAGTAATAACTAAGATGCTATTACATGGTGTCAGAATTGTGGGATAGTAAATATTGTAGTGTTTTGACTAATTTGAGGCAACTGTGTAAAGTTTATAGTTCAAGTAACATGGATTCTTCTAACGTTCGTCCTCCTCGTGAGTTGGAAGTAACTGCTGACAACATGGCCGCAAAGTGGAAGTTGTGGAAGCAATCATTCGAATTTTATGCCGTCGCTACGCAACTTTTTGAGAAATCGCCACAGGTGCAAGCCGCTGCTTTTATGTCACCAATAGGAACTTCGGCAACTGTGATTTTTAATACTTTTAATTTGTCTGAGGCGGAGCAGAGCGATGTAGCCGTAATTAAAAAAAGATTTGATTATTGCCTTGCCCCAAAACCAAATGAGACTTATGTACGCTACTTATTTTTTACTTGTATGCAGGGTGAGCAAGAGAATTTCGATTCTTTTTTAACTAAACTTAGAACGATGATTATTGATTGTGCTTTTGGTAATTTACAAGATGGTTTGTTGCGTGACCAGATTGTGCGTGGTGTTCTTTCAGATAAATTTCGTGAATTATTACTAGCTGAGGGAGAGTTGGCATTGAGTAAGGCGATTGATATATGCAGAGCTAGTGAACGGGCTTCGAATCAACTTCAGGAAATGAGGTCAGGGATGAATAAAGATAAAGAAGTTCTGTCATTAAGAATAAAAAAAGGGTTCCTACAGAATTCAATGGGTCAGAAATGCGCGAAGGATCGAAGTCCACAGTGGACATCAAAGCGAAAGGAATGTGTTGGCGATGTGGTTTCGGGCACCAATTTCGGAAGTGTCCTGCTTTCAGCGTGACGTGTAATTACTGTTCCAAGAAGGGACACTATGCGCAACAATGCAAAGCTAATATGAAAACCCTTAAGTCACGAAATAAGGAAGTTCATGAGATTAGCGAATCTGATAGTGATTTGGAGGGCATTACTACATATACCTGTGATACTTTACATATCAGTGAAGTAATTAATTTATCAAATAATTACCAAGGTAAATGGTATACAAAGATGCTATTTGATAAAAGAATTTGCGCTAATTTTAAGATTGACACTGCTGCAGATGGGAATGTCATAACTGCAGAACTGGCAAGACAACTATCGGTGAAGATTTCAAATTCACAAGTTAAACGACTGAGATCTTGTAGTAACACGTATACACCAGTTATGGAAGAGATAAGCACTAAGTGTATTATGAAAAACAAACCTGTTGCCCTTAATTTTCTAGTGGTTGAGGGATAGATTCAATTGCATTTTAGGATGCTATGCTTGTGAGAACTTGGGTTTAATAGTAAGAAATAAGGATTTCATTCAAGTTCATGAAGTTGTAAATCCTATTCCAAAAAAGATTTTTCAAGGTATTGGTTGTATAAAGAATTTTAAATATGATATAGAGCTGCAAGAAGGTACTTTGTTTACTATACATCCACCACGGCGAATGCCTTATGCAATTCGTGAGAAGGTAAAGAAGGAGATTGACATGATGGTGAAGATGAAAATTCTCGTACCTATTGTTAATCCTACTCCTGCAGTAAGCCCATTGGTAATCGTTAAAAAACAAGACAAAATTCGTTTGTGTTTAGACCCTACTGATCTAAATAAGGCTATTAAAAGATGTCACTTTCCACTCAAAACTGTGGAAGATATAGCTGCTTGAGTAAACACAGCAAAATATTTTACCCTACTTGATGCAAAAAAAGGTTTTTGACAATTACGTGTAACAAAACGTACTTCGGATTACTTGAGTACTTCAACATAAATATCTCAAACTTATCCATCAGGGTCATCTGGGTACTAGCCTTTCCTTACATCGTGCAAGAGAAATAATAGTTTGGCATGGAATATCCAAAGAGATTGAATTATTTGTTCAAAAATGTCCAACGTGTCAACAAACTACTCGTGATCCTTACACAGAACCATTACTGATGAAACCTATTCCCTGTTTTCCATGGCAACGAATAGCATCAGATTTATTTGACTTCAAGGGTGACCATTATTGCCTTGTAGTTGATAATTACTCCGGATATTTTGATTTTAAAAAACTAAGTCAGCCAACTTCTCAAGCTGTGGTTAAGTATTTAAAAGTTACTTTTGCCACTCATGGTATTCCTGATATCTTAGAAACTGACAATGGTCCACAGTATAACTCTGAGGCATTTCGTAATTTTACAAGAGACTGGAAGATTCAACATCTCACATCCAGTCCTCATTATCCCAAGTCAAATGGTTTGGTAGAACGGTAAGTGCAAATCGCTAAGTTAATGTTAAAGCGTACTGATTTAGAACAATCTGGCACTATTGAATTGGAGGAATACTCCTCGCGCTGACCTACCTTCTCCAGCTCAACGTCTATTTGGACGTCCTACACGAACAATGATCCCGTTTCATCCTCTGGTACGTTTGCCTCTGGCGTCAACTTCTGCTCGCCTCCAGTTCTCCAGAGAGAACCAAGGTATAAATATCACAACTGGTACTGATAACCAAGCACCATCATTGGTACAAGGCCAATCTAAAAAACTTAAAACGGCACCGCAACTGGATTCCTGCTCTTGTATCTGAGAAGCTTGATACTCCTTGCTCCTATTTAGTTACCACTCAGGATGGCACCACTCTTCGACGCAAAGCAGGGTGTATTCGTCCAACAAAAGCTCTATTCACGTCGAAAAAGCCTGTAGTTGAGTGCCCACCAGTTTCGTCTCCCCTGGAGAACTCTCAAAACTATGATGTACCTATGATTACTATACCCAATTCTAATCGGTTGCTCCTTCCTCAGAACTCTCCAACTAAAGATAAACATCTTGTTACTATACCTGAATCACAATTACCATCTCGTTTTTCTCAGTGCATTCGCACACCTACTAAGTTTTCTAATTCTGTGACCACTCGTTCAGGACGAAAAATTCATCCACCTGATAAACTTAATCTTTGAAAAAAAAAAGAAAATAAAGAAAGATGTCATATATTGTTGTCATATTCTCCTGTATTCTTATATAGCTAATTTGCAGATTAAAATACGTGATTGGCAACACCCATCATCCTGGTAGTTAATGTGATCTGTAATGGATGTTTGTCTTACTGAGTAATAACTAAGATGTTATTACAGGGTGGAGGACAGCATTGTGCACCAGCGAAAGGTTGTTAGTTGTCTGGGCTATTCAATTACACGCACGACAGCGTGGTGAGAGGTAGTGTTCCGCTCTATATAAATGGAAATTAACTGTTAGCTATTTTTCATAACTTGCTTAGCAAATTTTATTCTTTTATAAACACGTATTTAATTTATGATGTCTGCCTCTTCTGTTTCTCGTCGAAAGTGCATAACCAAACCTGATTCATTTTTTTATATCTGTGGAAGTTTCACGATTCCCAGTCAAAGGGCGAACATCAGCGCATTTGTAAAGCCAGCCTATTTTGCCTATTTCAAAGTTAAACTGCATGATCAGGATAAGTCATGGCCCCATCATAAGGTGTGCAAGCAGTGTGTGGAGAATTTACTGATGTGGACTGAGGGAACACTTGATAAGATGCCATTTGGAATACCTATGATTTGGCGAGAACCAATAGATCATGTAAGTGACTGTTATTTTTGCATAGTGAAAACATCAGGATATAACAAGAAAAATAAATGTAACATAGAGTATCCTAGTCTACCATCAGCTATACGCTCACAGCCTCATTCAGCTGAAATCCCAGTGCCGGTTTTTGTTACACTACCCTCTCTTGAAGAACATGATTATGGTGATGAAGTGTGTGACAACAGTGATGCCGATTTTGTAATTGAAGATGACCCTGTTCGTAAGGGATTTGATCAGCATGAGTTGAGTGATTTGGCACGTGATTTGAGACTGTCAAAGAAGGCTTCAGAACTCCTAGCATCAAGACTGTGTGAGAAAAACCTACTTGAAAAAGGAACGAAGGTATCGTACTTTTGAACCAGAGAAAGTGAATTTCTGCAATACTTTAGAAGTGATAGTGGCTTTGTATATTGCCATAACATACGAGGTTTAATGGAGGAATTGGGAATTGCAAAGTATAACGCAACTGAATGGCGAATGTTCACCGATAGCTCAAATCGGAGCTTAAAGGGTGTCCTCCTTCACAATGGCAATTTATTTGGGTCAGTCCCAATTGGTCATTAAGTTTGTCTTTGTGAAGAATATGGAGACATAAAGAGAGTCATTGAGTTGTTGCAATATCACACACACACAATTGGGACATATGTGTTGACCTTAAAATGGTATGATTCCTTCTTGGTCATCAACGCGGATACACAAAATATCCCAGTTATCTGTGCATGTGGGACAGCAGAGCACGAGAGAAGCATTGGGTGGAAAGAAATTGGCCTCCACGATCTTCCCTCAAACCTGGTGATCCAAACATTCTACACGAGCCACTTGTTGATAGTAAAAACATAATGTTTCCACCTCTGCACATGAAACTAGGTCTCATGAAGCAGTTTGTTAAAGCTTTGCCAACTCAAGGAGACTGTTTCAAGTACCTCATTACGGCATTTCCTAGTTTGTCTTTGGAAAAAATAAAGGCCGGTGTATTTGATGGTCCACAGATTCGGCAGCCCATCAAAGATCAACATTTCATCTGGAAAATGTCAGAACTGGAAAAGAATGCTTGCTTATAATTCAAGGCCTTTGTCAAGGACTTTATTGGAAATACACGAGCAAAGAATTACACTGAAATTATTCAGAAACTCATGGACTCCTACAAAATGCTGGGCTGCAACATGAGCATCAAGGTGCATTTTCTGCATAGCCATCTTGATACATTCCCGAAAAATCTTGGTGCCTTCAGTGATGAACAAGGAGAACAGATTCCACGAAGATTTGAAGGTCATAGATAGGACGGTATCAGGGTAGATGGGATGAACATATGCTGGCTGACTATTGCTGGAGCATTCGACGGGATTGTCCACAGATTGAACACTCCAGGAAAAGCTATAAGCGCAAATTTTTATCTTAACTGCTACGACTTGCACATATTTTGCCGGACAGTAGCAATATATCCTTTGTATGATGTAAAATAGATGTAAATAAAGTACATTCAGGTAAATTATTTTTTGTTTATTTTCCATTCTATGTATGAATTTTGTATGTTTTTCGAGGAACATGGAAGGGTACCCTGTATCGTAAAAAGTTGATGTGGTAGAAAAAAACTGAGGTCATATTTGGATTCACAACCCATAAGTTAGCAAAAAAATAAGTGTCTGTCAGATCTAAGCCAACGAAAACTGTGTTCCTCAGTGTAATCGTTCAGCCAACTTTTCAAAGCATGTGGCGAAAGCGTTTTGTGGAAGCTGCTTTAGTGACCCCCGTACAGCTTTTTTTTATTGGAGGTTTAACGACCACCGTGAGCAACTCAATGGGCTATAAGCAGTCACCCGTCCCTAATTTAGGGTCACTGGTTCCAAGGAATGGAGACTGCCAGTGCCGTAAGACAAACACAACATCCATGCCTCACCGGGATTCGAACCCGGGCCCCTTACGGGCGAATGATCAGAGGACATCGCTTAGACCACTGCACCACCGGTGCGGCCTGTACAGCTTGTATAACGTCAGCATCTCTGTTGAATGTTGCAACACGGGGCTTCTTCATTGTCGGTAAACAACCAGAAATCACGCGCGGCGAGGTCAATACTTGTAGGCATGATTTCAATACTGCATTTCGTAAGAAACTGTTGAACACAAGCAGCCACATGTGGGCGGGCGTTATTGTGGTGTAAAGTACACTTGCCCACCAGTTCTGGTCGCTTAATGGATATGTGTCATGGCAGACGCTTCAGGACTGAAATGCAATATTTAGAAAGTTTGGATCCTTTGCAGTCATTTGTTTCCACTCATGACAATACGATTGACAGTAATTTGTGGGGGAACTGTGTGCTGGTAGACTACAGTTTTACGATCAAGGAAAATGTTCATCATCACTTTCCCAGCTGATTTGGTTTGACGGACTTTTTCGGAGGAGATGAGCTTGTGTGTTTCTAGACACCCGTTGTGCGCTTCGTGATGGGTTGAAATAGTGGACCCATGTTTCATCGGCAGTAATTACTGTATTTAGAAAGTTTGGATCCTTTGCAGTAATTTGTTTCCACTCATGGCACACCTGAACTCTAGCTAACAATTATTCTCTCGTCAGGTGATGAGGTACCCATCTGGAGCACACACGATGCAGCAGTAATTTGTCACGTAGGATGCGGAATGCAGAGGTTTTTGAAATATTAATTACCACCGCCGCTAAGTCTTCACACGTCATTCGTCTTGCAGGATTACCCAAACAGTTAACAATACGCTCCGTAACAACACTTTCAGATCGACCAGGCATAGGAGCGGGTTCTGCTGAAAAACACCCTTTTTAAAATCGTGGTGCTATCTAAAAATCGTCGACTCATCCAAACATTTATGTTTGTAAGCTTTTTTCATTAAATCAACTATTTCTGGAGCCGTTTTACCCAAACGACAGCAAAATGTTATCGTGCAACGCATTTCTCTTCTTAACTCTGAATCACTCACTTCCATAGCTGTATAGCACAATGTGGGATGTAAGGTCAGGTGATGCGTAACATCACAGCCTCTCCTTGACAAATGTCAACCCCGCCTTCTCGTGGTGCATCCTGTTCCCACTAAAGGGGCTCTGACGACCGCCAATAGCGGTATAACTATACCATCGGGATCAGAGGAAATGCTATCCCACACTCACCAACCCGCTTGGCCAGCGTGGTGAGTTATGGCCAAACACCTCCAAAATGACTCTACAACTTAAATCTTGGCCCTCAGTCTCCGGCAGCTGGAATGTACCTGGCCAAGGCAGCGGCCAGTGCGACATGAAGGCAGAGGGTGCTAAGAATCCCCGGAGGACCGGATTAGGCTGCCATTTGATGCTGACCTTGGTTACCTATAACGGACGCTCCCTATCTTCTGATTCAAGGCTTTTTGAATTGGAAGAGGAACTACAAAGGATCAAGTGGGACATCGTCGGGCTAAGTGAGGTAAGGAGAAAAGGAGAAGATCTCATTGAACTGAAAAGTGGACATCTCTTCTATTATCGTGGGACAGATACTGGCAGAACTAGTGGTGTTGGATTTATAATAAACAAGAAACTGAAGGATAAATTGGTAGAAGTTGAAAGTTCCTCTGACAGAGCTGCACGACTCGTTATCCAACTATCGAGAAGATACCAGGCTCAGATTATTCAAACTTATGCACCCACCACAAGTCATCCTGAAGAAGAAATTGAAGAATTTTATGAGGAAATTCGTCATCTAAATAATAAAGGTAAGCAGCACTTGAAGATAATTATGGGAGATTTCAATGCAA
Source organism: Macrothele yani (assembly GCA_039090855.1). NCBI lineage: Eukaryota > Metazoa > Arthropoda > Arachnida > Araneae > Macrothelidae > Macrothele > Macrothele yani. Next base: position 36,522,664 of record CM077031.1, on the reverse strand, counting down.
AAATAGGGCAACGGCAACAGAATGAAACTTCAGTAGGTAAATTCGGTCACGGCAACAGAAACCAGCGTGGAAATACTCTCGTTGAGTTTGCAGAGGCAGAAGGATTTTTCATCTTGAACTCCTTTTTCAAGAAAAAGCCACACAGGAAATGGACATGGAGACATCCAATTGGGACGACAAGTGAAATTGATTTTATTATGTGTAACAAAAAATTCGTCATCGAAGACTGCAGTGTGCTGAACAAGTTCAACACAGGTAGTGACCATAGATTGGTGAGATGTAAGATGCACCTCAACACTAAACTGGAACGTGGCAAGCTCATAAGACAAACAAAATGTATTGACATAACCAACCTTAAAAAACACCATAATACTTTCAAGTTAGAACTGAAGAACAGATTCTCTGCTTTAGAAGGCCTAACATCGGAAGAAGTGGATATTTCGGAAGTTAACAGAAAAGTAACCAAAGCTCTAATGAAAACAGCAACAAAATTAGCTGGGTCTAAGAACAAGTTGCATGTGAACAAATTATCAGGAAAAACCAAAATGTTGATGCAAAAAAGAAGAGAGATGAGGACAACTAAAGAAGATGTGACTTCCAAAGTGGAATATATAGAGCTATGCAAGACAACACGAAAAAGTATCACTGAAGACGTAAGGAAATTCAACTGTGAGCTAGTGAGGAAAGCAATTGAAAACAACCAAAGCCTTAAGATAGCAAAGGCACATCTCAGTAAGGGAAGAAAACAGATTATGGCTCTGAGAAAAGAAGATGGTTCTATAACAAGAAATAGAGGCGAAATTTTGACAAGAGTGAAAGATTTCTACTCCAAATTATATGAAAGGGATGATACATGTACTCCAGACATCATGAAAGGTACCAGAGTTCTTCCAGTCCTCCCAGCAGAAGTTGCTCATGCAATCAAGAACATGAAGCGGGGAATTCTCCAGGAGAAGATGGAATTACTGTAGACATTATACAAGAAGCAAGTGGAGAAATCGAAACAGTACTCGCCCAAATTTTCACTCGATGCCTTAATGAAGGGAAGATTCCTGAGGACTGGAACAATGCTACAATGATCCAGCTACATAAAAAAGGTGACATTGAGGATCTCAGGAACTACAGACCTATCAGCCTCCTATCAGTGGTTTATAAAATCTTCACTAAAGTTCTTTCACACCGCTTGAAGGTAACACTGGACATGGCTCAACCGAGAGAACAAGCTGGATTCAGGAGTGGCTACAGCACAATAGATCATATCCACGTACTGAGAGAACTAATTGAAAGAGCGAGGGAATATGAACTTCCATTGTGCATGGCTTTTATCGATTATGAAAAAGCCTTTGATTCGGTGAAACCATCAGCAGTTACCACGGCTCTGAAATCCTGCGGTATTGAAGATGCATACATTAATATTATTAATAACATCTATGAAAATGCAAGTGCAAAGATTCGGCTGTTTGAAAATACAACACACATAAAAATTGGAAAGGGAGTGAGACAAGGTGACACCATATCTCCGAAGCTCTTTAATGCTGCATTGGAAAATGTCTTTCAATCACTGAACTGGGAAAACAAAGGTATAAAGATTAATGGAGATTATCTAACCCACCTTCGTTTTGCTGATGACGTAGTCATTTTTGCAATTACCCCATCAGAGCTGCAGAGTATGATCCAGGAACTTGCTGACAAGAGTAAAGAAGTGGGATTAAAAATGAACTTTCAGAAGACAAAAGTGATGTTCAATGCTTTTACAAGAAATGAAGATTTATCGATTGATGGAGAAAAGCTGGAGATAACAGATACGTATGTTTATCTTGGACAGCAGATATCAAGTGAGGGTCACATTGATGAAGAAATTAATCGGCGTACAAAACTTGCCTGGAGAGCTTTTGGAAGAAACAGCATAATTTTCAAGAGCAATATGCCATTATGTCTTAAAAGAAAAGTGTTTGATCAATGCATCCTTCCAGTGCTTACGTATGGTGCAGAGACGTGGACCTTAACTAAAAGAGACATACAAAGGCTGCAGACAACTCAAAGAAGCATGGAGAGGTGCATGCTTGGTATAACCAGGAGAGATAAGAAGAGAAACTCGTGGATCCGAAAAATGACGAGAGTGGAAGACATCATGATCAGGGTTAAATCCCTGAAATGGCAATGGGCTGGACATACTGCCAGAAGGACGGACCATAGATGGACAGCCGAAATTTTAGATTGGATTCCAAGGGACAGGAAAAGACCCAGAAAAAGACCACATGGGAGATGGGTGGATGAAATTCGTAAATATGCGGGAGTGACATGGAGGAGACTGGCACAAGACAAACCGTTGTGGACGAAACTTCGGGAAGACCTTCGTCCAGCAGTGGATTGATAATGGTTGACAATGATGATGATGATGATGATAGCACAATGTAGACGTACCTTAAACAACTGCGCAATAACAAAACCAGAATCGCCTGCTACATCTGTTGCCATCATGAACCTTGTTATATACTAGCTAGTTTGGCTCTTAAAATTCAAAATTGTTTCACATTAGAATTACATTACCTAGTCTGAAGATACAGACTGGGGCCGTTTTGTATTTTAAGGCATGTAAACATCATTTACAAACAAGAGTACAAAGAAAAACCTTGCAGGACACCAGCTATTTTGGCTTTTATAATTGAAAATTTCACATTATTTATATTACCTAGTCAGAAGATACATAGCTGGGCCGTTTTGTACAGAGGTGTAACCAAGTACTGGTGTGCCCGGGGCAAATCACAAAATAATACACTCCCATTTGGCTTTCTACCTTATAGTTAATGTAATACATTAGTATATATATATATACACAGCTCGCCAAAACAAAATTATCATATTCTTCTATGCAGGGGGCACAAGCAAAATGTGACCATTTGTGCAGCTTTTTCACACATTCCAAGTTCTGACTTTTGGTATGATATCTAAGAAACCGAATGACGCTGGCAATCGAGGATCGCAGCCTCAGTAATGATCAAATAGCCCTAGAGAATCTTCGACAATGTGAACAACATTTTCATCTTGCAATGTACGAACAAGTCCACCCAATTAAAGGAAAACTACAAGGTTCATTTTTGTCAATGAATACTATGGTTTTACTTTAGTTAGATGCCCTCTATGGCAGCATCTTCATTTCTTTGGAATGTGAATAACTAGCATTCCCTAAACATTTTGAGTCAGAAATACGAATGGACCTTATTCACCTTGCATTGCATCATGGAAAAGCTTTTGCATTGCATAGCTTTAGGAGCAAGAATGTAAACCACAAATTTACATACGGTTTTTTTTAATTGGAGGTTTAAAGACCAACGTGAGCAGCTTAATGGGCTAAAAACAGTCGCCCCTCCCTAATTTAGGGCCACTGTTTCCAGGGAAGGGAGAGAGCCCGTGCCGAAAGACAAACACAACATTCATGGCTCACCGGGATTCAAACCCGGACCCCTTTCGGACGAATGAGCAGAAGCCATCGCTCAGACCAATGTTCCACAGGGACGGCATACGTTTTCCCATTGCTTAACATGGCGTTACGTTACATGGGTTCAGAAAAATCACAATTTTTATAAATTTTTCAATGACATGTCTAACTTTTGCTCATCGTATGGCTGTGCTAATAAATCCGGCCACCTAAACTGTATAGAAGAATGAATAATCTTCCATAATTTTCCTCTGAAAAGGACGCAACTGTTAAAGGAATGGCTGTGTGAAATGAAACAATGATTTCCATCCCAATGTTCATTCTTTAATATGTTCTGCTCCCTTTAATGAAAAATATTTTGGATATTATGACACTATGGATCAAAGGCAGATGTGTTCCTTCGAATTTTCATTTCAAAAAAAGAGATCGGTAAATATTTGGATCAGTAAATTACCAAGTTCTACATTCTTTCCCCAAAGAACGAAACAAACGGATCTATAATTTTTCTTTTATTTAATATTATGCATTCATTTAATTTTTCAGCAGATCACCTAGTGTGCGAACTCTAGTTTGTTTCTATGTTATGTATTTGTCTGGTCTTCTAAATGTTTTGCTTTGCGAAAGGTTCCCAAGTTTATGTTTGAAATGTTTCGCCAATGTCTGCCAATAAGAACATGAAAATTTAATATACGGTGTACGAGAAATGCTTCATTAAAAACTTCGTTATGACTAATGGCGATGCTCTCCCGAGCCATTCGAAATAAACACCGAACACAAGATTGTCTTGGTATATATATTTTTGCAACCCTGATTTGTTCTTCTAAGAAATTAATTTCTTCTTTTTCGCCCTGTAGCTCTATTAATTCGTTGGAAGACTCCATTATGTTAAGACTGTAAAAATTTGCCAACAGTATGGGAGAACAGATAGTGACAACATTGAATCAGCAGCCATGTTGGTCCGCAGAAATCCACTTCTGACGTCATATGAATAAGGTCCATTTTAAGCTTGTGAGGCCATGAAATTGGAGAACTACTTCAAAAAAATTCTGTAATTGGACAAATAAATTGTGACATGAAAAAATTACCAGAAACTGGTGCACAAGTTTCAATTCCAATATTTATCAGATCTTGAGCAGTGATTTCCACCTCCTCTCTTGAGCTGCGCACAGGGCAGCCGCCATGCCTGCTACACCTCTGGTTTTGTATTTCATAGCAAGTAAACATCATTTACTAGCAAGTGCACAAAACAAAAAACCTTGCAGGGCAACCAGCAATTTTGGTTGTTATAATTGAAAATAATCTCACATTAGATTCAAATTACCTAATCAGAAGATACAGAGCTGGACTATTTTGTATTTCAAAGCATGTAAGCATCCTTTATGAGCAAGTGCATTAAACAAAAACCTTGCAGGGCACCAGCTATTTTGGCTGTTATAATTGAAAATAATTTCATATTATATTCAAACTCCCTGGTCTGAAGATACAGACATGGGCTGTTTTGTATTTCAAAGCATGTTAAATATTCTTTAGGAGCAATATAAACCACGGAGCTTGCAGGATACCAGCAGACATTAAGAGCATATGAAACAACAAACCTTGCAGGACTCCAGCTGCATTCTTAGGAGTATGCAAACCAGAAACCTTGCAGGACACTAGATATCTGGCTTCCATTACTGAAAATAATTTTTTTTTTTTTTTGATTGGAGGTTTAACGACCACCGTGAGCAACTCAAATGGGCTATAAGCAGTCGCCCGTCCCTAATAATTTAGGGTCACTGGTTCCAGGGAAGGGAGAGAGCCAGTGCCCTAAGACAAACACAACATCCATGCCTCATCGGGATTCGAACCCGGACCCCTTACGGACGAATGATCAGAGGCCAACGCCTTAGACCACTGCGCCACCTGGGCGGCAAAAAAAAAAAAAAAAAAAAAACTTTTCATTAGATTTACATTACCTAGTGTGAAGATACAGAGCTGGGCTGTTTTGTATTTCAAAGCATGTATACATTGTTTAGGTGCAAGAATGTAAACTACAAACCTTGCTGGGCACCAGCTGTTTTGGCACTTATAATTCAAAATAGTTTCGTATTAGAATTAAACTACCTAGTCTGAAGATATACAGCTGGGCTGTTTTGGATTTCAAAGTATGCAAACATTCTTCTGGAGCAAGAGAATGAATCCGGAATATTGGAGGACAGCAGGTTTTTGCACAATTCAGAAAATGCTGCAGTATAAATTACCTACCTCGTTTGTTTGTTTTTTAAATATTAAGAAAAAAAGCATAAATCACGAACAAATCTTGAAAGGCATTAGTTCGTTTTGGCATCAATTCAACTGATTTCGCATTACATTTTGTGAATATATAGGTTTTCTGTTCCAAAGCACATGCATGTAAACATTTCGTATAAATCACGGAACTGTTTGAAAACGTTTTATCCACTACAGTCTAACCTTGGAGGACATAATCCCTCACTTATTTTCAGGCATATCTATGACGTCCGAGAGATATAGAGAACACAAACAGTATACTTAATTCCCAATACAAAACAGATGGGAATGAGCCGCTTTCTAAAGTTTCACAATGAGTGAGAAACACGAAAATAATTTTAGATCTTGAAATATTAACTGATACCTGTTAGAAGCGCTTTTTAAGCTGATCTACAGCAATATAAATTACGAAATACGTACCGCAAGTTTTATCCAACACAAAACCCTTGTAGGATAATATTGAGCCCCAATGATAGAAAACACACTATATATACACTGGCGAAAAGTGAAAAAAGAACACCAAGAAGGAGACGTCTGATACCAACGAAATTTATACAGCATAATAACGGAATACAGAGGATAGCGTGATCAAAACATTATGGCAAAATACAGCTGTATTTGCTGGTAAACTGAAAAATAACATTTCCATGTAACATGGTTAGTACGAGGTTGAACCGCCATGAACTGCGTCACACTGTGCAATTCTGGCATGGAGTCTGTCGTACAGATGTTGGATGTAAGTTTGGGGTATTGAGTTCCAAGCATCCTCAACCTGGACGCGTAAATCGGGGATGGTCGTGGCTGGCCGTGGAAATCGGATAAGTCGTTGTCCCATAAAATCCCACACGTGCTCAATGGGGGACAAATCCGGTGAACGTGCAGGCCATGGAAGTGTTTTCACACCCTGAAGTGCATGTTGCGTTGCACGTGCCGTGTGTGGGTGTGCGTTATCTTGCTGGAAAACACCACGATGGACCGACCTTACAAATGGCACAACAGCGGGCTGAATGATGTTGTTAATGTAGGAGGTGTTGTTTAACATACCCGGTACAAACACTAGTTGGGTACGGGAGTGATAACTGATCGCTCCCCACACCAGGAGACCAGGTGTAGACCCTGTGTGTCGCTGACGGATGCAAGAAGGGTGGAGACGCTCCCCTGTGCGTCTGCGAACACGCATACGGCCATCGGAGGCTCCCAAGCAGAATTTGCTTTCATCGCTGAACACGACAGATCGCCATTGCGTTCTCCAGTGAAGACGTTGGCGACACCACTGCAGCCGTTCTTGACGGTGGGCTGGAGTCAGAGGTACACATGCCAGAGGCACACTTGCATGTAGTCCTGAATCCAGTAGATGGTTGCGGATTGTTCGCACAGTCACCTCAGGTGCAACGGCAGCTCGGATTTGCGTCTCAGTGGATGTTCTGCTTGACAACGCCGCTCTTCTTATGCGTCGATCGGTCCGCTCATCAGTCCGTCTGTGACTCCCGGTTCCACGTCTTCTCGTGTGGGAATGTTCCTCGGACCATCTACGCCACCATCGTACCACCACCGATAATTCCCAATTCGCTCCGCAATACGACGGTATGACCACCCGGCTTCGCGGAGTCCGACTAGACGACCTCGCTCAAAGTCCGATAACTTCTGAAATCGTGCACGTCTTCCATGTCCAGGCATTGCAGCTTCTTCAGGGTCTTCGCACGTGTCCGTACGCCGACGACAGATTACATCCAAAGAAAACAAAATATCGGGAGGTATAGAAGCCAATTCACCAACTGCTGTATGGCTTGAAGGATGAAATTTTCTCTAGGAGTAGGCATAGCGCCTTGTAAATTGTTTCATAGGGTGAAAATGAAGTAATAGAGTTTGAGAAATATGTCACAGGTGGGAAATTTCCCTTCACTGTGGCTAAGTATAAAGCACCTTTAAGTGTTAAAATTTGGAAAACATGGCTGGGCGTGGAGAGGGTGAGTGGGAAAATAAACCAGGTGGCCGAAGAAGACTGGAGGTGTCATTGAAGTTGGTAGTTCTTCAGACTTGGTAATTCCTTGGTTGCAGGTGGTGTACTCGATAGGGAATTAATATAGAACACTGAGGAATCGGGAATAAATGCTAGGGGATTGAAAGTCAGCATCATGCCAAATCGTGAATTATCATTGGTTCCTGGGCAAGAGGCAGAATACCGACTCCGGAAATCAGACTGTGATAAACGTAGTTTTGCTCGTTTCTGGTTTCCGTGATTGCTGGAATTAGAGGACACCAAAAATTACAGATAGGAAGTTCGGGTGAGGAGAGTTACATGCTGGGTTTGCCATATGGTCTGAATTGCGTGTTTAAGGTTACATGGCTATCCTATACTTTTAAGGGCCAAAAAAGGTCATATGTGCAATTTCTGCTAGGAATAGACCCGGGGTAGTTTATAAGTAAAAATATATGGGGTGGTCATTTCAGTAACACAATTTTGGTTACTGTAAGGATCAGCCAAAAGTATCTAAAAGAAGGTGCAGTAATTTGTTCGAGAAATAAAAAAAATTAAAAACGAAAACGAAAAAGGAGTTCCTAAATTAGGTTGAGAAACCCAAACCCACAGTGCCATGCGCCTTTTGGAAGGAGAATCTAAGAGAGTTAGGTGCAGATTGCCCTGATAGAATAGTACGACAGAAAAGTATGGAAATGTTAAAGGAGTAGACTGCCCTACATACTTACCTGTAACAACAAGCCATTCCAAGCGATATTTCTCTCCGCAGAAAAATGCCCGGTACACCTGTGCCAAAGATGAGCACAGGAGGAAAAGAAACCCATCACACACAGAAAAAGTTTCCCAGAGGAAAATCCATGTTCAACACTGGATAAGACAAAACTGGCCATTTGCTCAGTGTGTCTCGCGGGTCCGCTATTGCTTCGTTACTCGCCAGCCAATGAGAGAAAAGATTTTCCCCCATTGGTTTAAATGATTTTTTCTCAGGTTTACTTTTGTTGATTCTTGCCAGACATGGCAGCGTAACCATAGCAGAGGTGGTGTGATCACAAGATTACACCGATCGAGGTTTAAGATACTCATTTTGAGTAAACAACCGAGAAATAAAAAAAGCCACAACCAGGGTTTTTTTATTCCTTATTTAGGGAGCCGGTAGTATAAGGGCCAATCATTCATCATTTTTTTTCTTCGCTACTTGTCTGCTTGTTGCACAATTATGTGCTTTTGTTGATTCTTGCCATTATGTGCAACAGCGGAAAAAATTTAGTCCTGTTTTGTTTATTTATTATTATTATTTATTTTTTGTCAGAACTAATGCGTAAGAAGAAAAAAAATTCATTTAAAAGACAAGACCAACAACACCTTATTAGTTGGGGGCAGAGATATTCAGTACAAAAAAGATGTCTTTTATGCAACATTTTGCTCGGCTCTTAAAAGAGCCGGGTTTTTTGTTGTTGTTGTTTTTAATCAGGAAAAAACAACAACAAATTTTAATATAAAAGACAAGACCAACAACACCTTGTTTTTTAGGGGCAGAGATATTTAGTACAAAAAAAGATAAATCTTTTATGCAACATTTTGCTCGGCTCCTAAAATGGCCCTTTTTTTCCCCTCCAAAACTGATATTCAGTTTTTTGTTTTCCTCCCACGTGTGAGGAATAACTTCAATTTAGTCCCAGTTATTTTATATTTTTTTGGAAGTATAACTGTGAACTGGATTCTTTTCATGAATTTTATTTAAAATAGCCTTCGGTCTTTTAAATTTGTCAGTATCATTGACAACATAATTAAGGGCCTCCCTGACAAGAGGATTGGGATGTTTCTTGGCTTTCTCGTAATACCTTTGCGCTAGATCATACATAGTATAATGTATAGAGCTCATATTTAGCATACTACAGATAGCATTATTGGATGTTTTTTCATCTAGTCCTACCATCATACGAAGAGTTTTATTTTGAAACGAGTTAATATTATTTTTTTGCTGCTTTCTGCAGTTACCCCACATAGGACGGCCATAGGTAATCACCGGGCTGAAGCATGCTTTCCATAACAAGGTTTTATTTTTTTTTTTTTTGCTAAGTCTTTTATTTTTAATTATGGGTTGGAGACATCCTCTTAATTTAAGAGCTTTAGCCATGGTTTCCTTAATATGATTGTTCCAATTCAAATTATGATCCATAATGAGGCCTAAATATTTGACATCCTTTACCCAAGGTATTTTTTTACCATACAATTCAATTTCAAAGTCAGGATTGTAATTGTATGTTTTACGGGAGAACAGAATTGCTTGTGTCTTGTCAGTATTAATTTTAATTTTCCAGTCTAGGAAGTAATTCTCCAGTTTTTCCACATAGTATTGCAACATAAATGTTGCTTGATTTTTATTCATGGAAGTATAGGCCAGTGCAGTGTCGTCAGCATAAAGTGCTGTAGTCAGATTCCTGTTGTTAAAATTCGGAAAATCTGAAGTAAAAATAGAGTATAGCGTGGGAGCAATTATTTTTTTTTTAAGATTTCTTCCCATTAATTTTTGCACAAAATGTTCTGTTTTCAAGATAGGATTTGATTATATGAATAATCCACGGTGGGAAGTCATGTGCTATTAGTTTGTAGATAATCGCCTCGTGTGGACATTTATCAAAAGCCTTAGCTACATCCAGGAAAATAGCCGCTGTGTGCTTTTTATTCATTATTCCTTCTGCACATTTTTCAGTAACTCTCGAGAGCTGGTGCACCGTGGAGTGTCTGTCACGAAAACCTCCTTGAATAAATGGAATAACTGGGTATTCTTCACAGAACTGTTGCATCCTAACAAGTGTAATTTTTTCAAAGATTTTTCCCATGGTTGGGAGCAACGAAATCGGTCTGTGATTTTCAGGAATTGCCAGGTTTTTACCTGGCTTGGGTAATAATATTACCTCTGCTGTCTTCCAATCATCCGGGAAATAATTTAATTTAATGGCACAATTGTATATTTTAGTAAGGGTTTGCACATACCCTTCCGGTAATGTTTTCAGAATTTTATTATTTATGCAATCTTTGTCCGGTGCCTTTTTATTTTTAAGGTTATTAATGTGAAACCTAACTTCTCTTTCACTGATGGGTAGTGGTTTTTCAAAGTCAGGAGGAACAACATTTTTTTTTTGGCCCTTGAAAGGGCTTTTTTTATTTCTTATCTTCCCAGTTTCTGGCGTTCCGAACCCGCGAGAGGTCGTAGCACCTTTAACTTGTCTATCGGACGTAAAAGAGGCCGTAGCATTTACTACTTTTGGTTGCTGTTTTCTATGCCATGTGCTTCTATTTTTTTTAAGAGAGCCTTTCTGTTTACTTTTAATTGGGGATTTTAATACAGGTTTTTTTTTACTAGTAAATTCTTCATAGAGTTGTGCACTTTGGGCGATGACTCTAGAATTTTCTACATCCTCCGCATGTTTGAAATAAGTATTCAGGGCCTTTTGCATTTTAATGGCTGCATCAGTGTCAGGGATATCATTTATTTTAAATTGCTTTTCGAGTGAGTTTGCAAAGATTTCCGCTTTTTCTTCATCAGTTCTAACTACCGTCCCATCTGCTTTCTGGAGAGGTGGGAGTAATCTGATATTTTTATTTTGCAAACTTGAAGTAAGGTTCCACAGGGTCATTTATTTTTTTTATTCGAATTTTCAGAGTAGTCAATATGTGCTTATTCTAATAATTGACCCCATGAACCGTTTTCAAACTTTCTGATATCTCTTTTGATTTGCCTGTTAAGGGTGCAATAAAGGTTATAAAATATTTTATTTCTGGTTCTTTGCCATTTACTGCGGTACCTATTTTTCTCCTTAATAAGATCCAATATTTCTTTGGGTAAGAAATACGGGTTTCTTTTTCTTTGGCAGGAGTTTGGCAAGCCTCCATAACCTTTTTAATGGCAAGGTTAAAGGTTTCAATAGCATTGTCAATTTCTTCTTTGCTATTGCAAACTCCGATTTCTGGAGGTGATACTATATTTAATTTTTTCTTTGAATTGCTTTAGGTTCGTGACCATTTTGGGTGTTACCAATACAGTTTTGTCAGTAAAAAGCTGTAGATGAACGGGGTTATGATCAGATGAGAGCGCTGCTGCAGTATAGATTTCATAATAATATCTATTATTTTTGAATAGCGCAAAATCTAGCACATTACTAGTTCCTCTTAACGCTGTTCTGGTGGGATCGGAAGGTGCCCCCAGATCAATATTTTTATTTAAGAGATATCTGAAAATATTGTTCCCACTTTATTAGCTCTAGGACAGTACCAATAGCGGTGTTTGCTATTAAAATCCCCCGCTACTGTGGTGGGGATGTCTTCTTCAATAAGCTTGTCCAGAGCTTCACTGGTAACCGTATGTGACGGATGATTATAAAAGGCCGTAAGCTTGATCGGGTAATTTTTGGTTTTAATTATAACTGAGTGTGCTTCTTGACCATCATCAGTGTTGCAAGGTGTTTCACTTTGCTCTAATCTATCAATAACCGCAATCAAAATTCCGCCGCTTTTGGTGGTTTTGTCTTTCCTATAAACCTTGTAATTGGGTATTTTGAATTTAATTTTATCGCTTAGCCATGATTCATTAATTAACGCAACGTCAATTTTTTTATACTTTAAGTGGGCTAAAAATTCTCTGTGTTGTCTTTTGATACCCTGCGCATTCCAAATCAGAATGTTAAGGCCATTTGTTTCCGTTATTAAAACTTCATCCTCAGAAAAAGAAAGGCTCCTAAATGGGCCGTTTTTTCCCCTTCCTCAGAGAAGATGGGCAAGGATAAGGTGAAGGTGCACTTAAGAGGCATCTTTCCCCTGTTCTCTTCCTTGTCTGTTTTTAAGACATTATTCTCTACGGCTATCCTGCTAACAGTATTACTATCTTGGGCATTAGCAATAGCATTTAACCGAAGCATTTCTTCCTTGTTTTTACTTACAACTTTTTTAACTGCAGTGTTGTACGTGTAACTCGGAGAGACTTTTTTTCCGCTTCCTTTAATTCTTTGCTAAGTCTTCCAGCGAAGTAATTTATTTTTCTTTTCTTTATAGTTTTATTGGTTTCCTCTTTTTTGCAGTTATTTTCATTCTCAGAAACAGAAATGCCCTTAAAAGGGCTGGGTTTTTTTTTTTGTTTTTTTTGTCCCACAGAGAAAAAGGGAAAGGTTCCACTTTGAGGGTGTTTTTCTTCCTTAGAGAAAAAGCGAAAGGTTCCACTTTGAGGGTGTTTTTCTTCTTAGAGAAAAAGGAAACGTTCCACTTTGAGAAAGTTTTTCTTCCTCAGAGAAAAAGGGAAAGGTTCCACTTTGAGGGTGTTTTTCTTCCTCAGAGAAAAAGGGAAAGGTACCACTCGGAGAAACTTTTTTTTTTCCGCTTTCTTTATTTCTTTGCTAAGGCTTCCAGTGGAGTAATTTACTTTCCTTTTCTCTATAGTTTTCTCTCTCTTGCAGTTTTTTTACCTAAATATTTTTTCACATCTGCATTCATTTTATCAACGAAATTGGTGTTTTGATAATTCGAGAGATGCTTTTGTATCCTTTGCTCTAACACAGAATTCGGCAAGTTGCATTTAATTGCAAACTTTTTTTCTCTCTGTGTAATAACTTAATATTACGGAGATATTTATTTCAGTCTGTTTTTAATAATTCTGTGTTTTTTTTGCTTCCTGTATTTTTAAGCGGTCATTGCTTTCTTGCAGTGCGTGAGGTTGTTCCTTACGAACATTTCTTTTTTTTTTTACTTTTTTCCTCACTTTTATTGAAATTTTTTTGTGTTTCAATTTTTTTGTCGTAAAGCTGAGCTTTACTCGTGTGAATTTGTGTTCCAGTCTTTTCTAACTGCGTTTCCTTTTCCTGCAGTGTACAAATGGCCAATTCCTTTTAGGAAAATTTTTCAGTCGGCCCCAAAAAGGGCCGTTTTTTTCCCACGTAGACTGACGCCAATTCACACTCTTTTTGCGAAAAATCTTACAGGAATAGCCTGATGCCGCAGCACTTTCAGGTCTTTTCAAATAGTCAGGTCCCGCAGGATTATCTGATCTATTTTTTTCAGCAAAACCATCCCCAGAGGGGAATCCGTCGGTATCTCCACCCGACAAACTAAAATAGTCAGGTCCCGCAGGATTATCTGATCTATTTTTTTTCTAAAAAAACCATCCCCAGAGGGGAATCGTCGGTATCTCTACCCGACAAACTAAAATAGTCAGGGCCCGCAGAATTATCTGATCTATTTTTTTTCATAAAAAAACCATCCCCAGAGGGGAATCCTTCGGTATCTCCACCCGACAACTGAGGTTTCAAAGACCTCATACTTACCTTCTTACTTTTCCTGGTCTTTTTTTGAACACTGGTGTTCAATTCCAGAGGAAAACACCTTATCCTCCTGGATCTTCCAACACCATTTTCTACCTCAGTTGTGCTACAGATTCCAGTTATAGGGAGGATGAAACGGCTAACTTCTTGTTCAGCATCAGATTCTATTCCTGCATCTTCAGCATCGGCAATCCTTTTGCGCAACGAAATTTTGAACGGTGTGCTAACAGCAATACGAAGAGAAGTGGATTCGGAAAAATTTTAATAGAGCTTTGAAAAAAGCTTAGCTACTAAAAGATCTAACCGGACGGATTACAATAAACTAGTAACTATCTTAGATGCGACGATATAAACCTTCCGAAGAGGCAAACAGTTGCAGAGATAGATAACTGGCAGGAGTCCACAAGACGCGTCCGGTAGATTAAGATCTCAGTTTTCACTATAGTATAGCTTTTTGAACAATTTACTGAAAAATAAGACTTTGGCAAAGAGAAATTTGAGGTTCGTTGATTGCTTGTCGCTGGAATTATAAGACAGCAGGAAAAATAAAAATTTCATATAGAAAGTTTGCGTGTTTAAGGTTACATGGCTCTCCTATATATTTAAGGGCCAAAGCAAGGTCATATGTGCATTTTCTGCTAGGAATAGACCCGGGATAGTTTATGAATAAAACATATGGAATAGTCATTTCAGTAACACAATTTCGGTGTCGTAAGGGTTAGCCAAAAGTATTTTAAAAGAAGGAAGAAATATAATTTCGGTGACCATAAGGATTAGCCGAAGGTATAATAAAAGAAGGAAGAATTTAAATTTCGGTTGACAAGTGAGTAGTGGTGTTAAATAGAAAAAAAGGGGGGGGGGGTGTTGTAGAACTGATTAGTGGGAGGAAGGGGATTGGGTTGGTGAGGAGAGGGCGGGGCTTGTCAAATCGTGAATTTCCATTGGTTCAAGCCAGATAGCTGACTCCGCATCTGTTGAATAAGAAATAGCCTAGCGTAGGAATCACAGTATATATAATTTCGGTGACCGAAAGGATCAGCCAATAGTATTTTAAAAGAAGGAAGAAATACATTTTCGGGTAAACCTACTGAATGTGGCTCAGAAACAGTTTTCGGAAGCGACGATAGATGGCGAAACGTTATCGCTACATCGTGAAGCGTAGCGTTACGTTGTGAAATTGGCAAAGGAAGTGAATATTATGGATGAAAGGTGGCCCTTAAAAGGACCTTTATGAATGTACGTTGTGGAATATGTGTGAAATATTTATTATGACGGAAGATTAAGTTTTCCACATAAATATGAAACTGTCTTGCAGCAGAATAAAAGCAAGAAAAGTTTTATCTGCCAGGGAAGAACTGCCTGATAACAAAGTGATGTAAGTAACTTCAACGCATTTAACGTAAAATCCCTAGAAGAGAGGGGAGGTGAAGTGCTACCATGGCACCATCTATCGGAGCGGGGCACTTTCGGAAGGTTAGCCCATTTTCGGTGACCGCAAGGATCAGCCAAAAGTAAAGAAATAATTATGGGGGTCGTTGATTGTTTATCGCTGGCTTATAAAACAGCAGAATTAAGAGTAACATTTACAGATAGGAAGTTCGGGTAAGGAGAGTTACATGCTGGGTTTGCCATTTGATCATAATTTCGTGTTTAAGGTTACGTGGTTCTCCTATGCTTTTAAGGGCCAATCAAGGTCATATGTGCAATTTCTGCTAGGAATAGACCCGGATAGTTTATATGGAATAGTCATTTCAGTAACAGCATTTGTGTCTAGAAGAAGAAACAGTAATTTGTTTGGAAAATAAATATATAAATTATAATTCATTTTTCACTGTACTGTAGCTTTTTCAAAAAGTTACCAATGAATAAGACGCGTGTTGCGAACGGGCGGTATTGGCTACGAAGTTTCCTGCTTAGCGTTTTTTAAACTTTTGAGAACACTTTTGGATTAAAACAGTCAAGTCTTATAACAAACTCTTAATCTAAATATGTTAGAACATGTTCCGCTGCATTAATGGGCAGTATCTTTAAATACATGACAAAAAACTGTATTTCGATTTACAAAAGAAATCTAAATATATTGAAAAACTAAATGTTGAACAATCAGAATTTGCGCTTAGAAACTTTTAAAGTCAAAAATAAAATCGCAAAAAAATTAAGTATTTAAGTAGACAGTATAAAAGATGCAATTCTGCCATTTATTATAAACCATGCAAATACTTTTGCCACTTTTTTTAAACTAAAGTTTAAGAGTTGTAAACGCTATGAAAGTTGATAAGTTTTGTGTTTGATTTTCAGGTATGTACATGAAATTTATAGCTGTTTTCAAACTTTTAGCTGGGCGTTGGGTGTTGAACATTAAAAAATAAAACATTTCATTCTGTGAACGCGTTATTAAAAAAAAAAAAAAAAAAAAGAATATCAAGTACTAGAGTGTTATCTACAGATAGCTGCAAATAATGAAAAACATGAGTTTTACATTCCGAATAAAAAAGAAATTCTAATGTTTATGTTAAGATGCTGTATGATATTATTTGTAACATTTAGCAACTGAGCACATATTCCTTCGTTCTCAGTAAAAAAAATGGCACATTAATGTAACAGAAATGCAAAGCACATACCTTTTTGAGCTTGAAATACTTCTCAGTATGAGTTTGTTTTACTTTTATTGAGAACTTTTTACATACTGTTTATTTTTGTTATTTGTTTTGCACTTCTCACTTTTGTCATACAAGTATTAAGGAATTTAATTCTAATAAAAATCCTCAATTTTGCGTAAATATGTACGATTTTTTCATCTACTTCTGGAAACACTTTTTTGAGTTCCAAAGACAAATGATTAACTATACCGTGATATTTTACAAGTTGTACTCCGTGGATTTTCAAAAACACAGTTTCGAATTTTTGTAGAGTTTCCATCCAATAGCTTACAGGATAGGTAAGCCCTCCTCTACAGATATGCTGGATCCAGTGATTAAGTTCCAGAGACTCCGGATTATCACATTTTAGTTGCGGATTCCCAAAACAAAATCCCAAATAACCAGCTATGTATTGGAGAGCATCTTCTTCAGTTTCTGATCTCAAGGATGAAGCAGGATGATTGTGTTTTAATACGCTGCAAACTTTTTGTTTCACAAATTGAGAATTTGTTCACAAAAATCCATTTTCAATTTTCTCAGCTTCTGATTCATCGGATGATGGTAGAAGTAATCCACGTAAGTATATGGAAATCAAACATTTAATTCCCTCATCCTGTACGTTGGAATCACACGACGGTTCTGGAAGCTGCCCACTCAATAACAGTAATCTTAGCCTGTGTTTGAATTCGCACGGAATAGGGTGATCATATCCACGTCCAATACCTCGAATTTGTGAAAATAAATTTTCAAGACAGTCCTGGTTGAGACGGCAGGTTAGTATATATTTAATTCCTACATTTTGTAAATAAGCATATAAATTTTTTAAAGATACGATAGAAACAATGAAGCCCTACTGGAACGGCAAAATATTTTGTTCCCCAAGAAGCGCATTTCCTCCACGGTTTCTTTCATTCTGTTCAATACTGCAACCTGTTCATATATATGTTGTCCATACCCCCTTTTCAATAAGTTATCGTCAGAAGGGCAACGTGAATTCAGCACGTCAAACACGTTATTCACCAATTCAATGAAATCTGCTGTTGGACTTTCATTAGAAAATAAATATCTTATAGCTTTCGCAACATGCAAGGAAAATGTCTGTGCAGCAAATGCAACCTTCATCCTTTCTGCCTTTTTAACTAAAAGATGTTCTTCTGAAAACTTGTGACAAATTTTCAGTTCGCCTTTATCTTTTTCAACAAGCTGAAAAAGAACTTTGCTAGTGATTACTTCACCAGTTGGAAGTTTAATGCCTCTGTCAAAGAAATGATTCCTTAGGAGCTTCAGCAAATGAGGAACATCAGCAAACACAAAAATATTCCTGGAGTTATCCCAAGGATTAGAAAAGCTAGTTCTGTTAATACTTATTTCTAATTCCTTCCACAAAGCCTGATTTCCGCCCCCTAAATCCGAAGTTAAACCAACCACTTGGAGTCTGATCATTTTCAATTTAAAAAATTATATTTCCCAACAAATTTTTACTCATTTTACAGTCAAAGTCATAAAATACAGGCTGTTTCCATGAATTTGTTAAGCTACGTAACATTACAACTTGTACTGATTTATATGATCCCAAAATGGCATCTTCAGCATGATCGTATGAAATTTTCGCATCAATACTCATGTCATCTATCACTATAATGCAAATTTTGTCAAACATGCAGCAAGTTTTTGCATATGGGGCCAGTAGTACGAAAACATCCCGTAAGAGTCCTGGGGAAATTTTCATTCCAGACACCCACCGCTTTAAAGTGGTCACACCAGGTAGTTGAATGTTTATCTGATTTCTAATAAAACTGTAAGCTCGTTTTGACAAGCCTCGTAATGATAAAGCTGTCACTATATCAGAAATTGACCATCTGACATTTTGTTTCCTTGAAAGGGAAGAAATCTGAGCTTTTGAAAAAATTCTACTCAAAATTTCTTTTGCCTTTTTACCTTTTTCTTCAGCAATAATAGACAATCTGTTTTTTTTTCTTCAGCAATGCATTTTCAGATAGTAAATTTCTAGTTTTCAAATAATTTTTTTTAACTTTGCTTTGCCAATACTGAAGTTTCGATCGTAACTCAGAATTTACTTTGTTGAGCATTTCTATATAATTTTTTAAGGATGAAATTTCCTTTTCCTGGGCTTCTATTTCGGCTTCCAAGCTAAATAATGTAGCAAATTCACGTTCAGTTATCTCGTTAGCAGGTTGAGTTTGCAAATCTGGACTCAATCTTGCCTTCTTCGATGTAAAATTCTGCGTTACTTCCGACAAAAACTGCTGAGATTTTCTTTTTTTTAGCACGTTTTGACCTTTCTTGATTTGTGCTTGAAGTACAACTGCCAAATATACAGTATTAACGTGAGGAATCGCACCTTTTTTCAGTCGACGGCGATAACTGCATCCTATTCGCTTTTTAAATCTCTCCTAAAATCCTCATCATCAAAATGGGCAGAGCATATTTTGGCGTTGTGAGGGTTAAATGCGTCTTTTCGTCGACATGAGTTAATCCAGGCTTTTCTCAAACTGCCCTTCGGGATTCGATGAAAAGATAAATTGGAATATGTAGATCTTTCGCTGTTGGCATAACACCCAACAGCGCATCCAGGCATATCTGTTAATATACAACGAACAAAAAGCTGCTTTGAACAAATATATTATTAAAAAATATTTCTCAACTGACGATTACCTCACAGCAAAAGGTGTATCACTTGCAAAATACTGGACAAAAGTCGCTGAAACTTTGCATAAATAACAGAAAGAACGTGCACTACAGATAGGTTGGGAGTATGAAATTTGACCCACTGCTAACTCCGTTTGCACCTTTGACGTCACAAAACTCACCCCGCCTGATGCTTTAGAATTGCTGACTTCGAAAACCTGCTCTTAAACCTACCTTCTATATTCTACTTACCTTGCCACAAGTGCGGCTAGTATGGTAAGTCAACTGATTCATCTCTGATACAACCGTTGGAATTTCGAGTACGTGACTGGCCGTCCGCCCGGGTGCGTGTGCCGGCGTGGAGCACGGTGTTGGCGGCCTTTGTGAGGTGCTCGTGTCAGCCGTACGTGGGCGCCTAGACTTACCAGTGTAGGAAAAGTACAAGTCGTCATGGCCACGCTACTTCGCTCCGCCGATAATCCGGAGGTTCCGACTGCGGTATTTTTGGACTTAGCGTTTACCGCTATTGT
The DNA here is from genome assembly GCA_039090855.1 of Macrothele yani. Lineage (NCBI taxonomy): Eukaryota > Metazoa > Arthropoda > Arachnida > Araneae > Macrothelidae > Macrothele > Macrothele yani. The sequence goes on along the minus strand of CM077031.1, from coordinate 36,502,850 downwards.
TTAGCGAGCGCGTGGTCTTCACTGTTAGTGTTAGCGAGCACGTGGTCTTCACTGTTAGTGTTAGCGAGCACGTGGTCTTCATTGTTAGTGTTGTGTTTTGTGTACCTTTTACTTTGGATTACTTAAGAAAGAAATGTAAGCACTTTTTACATTTTTTTCATTGAGTAGAACTTGTTTTCGTGCTTTTTATACATTTTTTTCTATTTGTTAAAGGACAGAATTTGCTCCTAAACAATGGCTTTGAGCAAGGCCTCCGCTAAGAAGGAAAACTATCTCCTTGTTACCCATACGGGTCTTACTGCTTCCCAAGTCGGTAAAGCGATCTGGGAACACTTGGGTTCACCTGCTGAACCGCTTTTTCATTTTGTGCGGGTAGTGAATCCGCGAAAATTTGAGATCGTTTTGAAGCGTACTGACTATTATTTGCAGCTCGTGGGCAAAACTTTCTACCACGAGTCGTCCGAGATTCACTGTTCTAAAGGTGACACAAACATTAAAGTTGTCTTCTGTAAGTACCTCCCATGCCAGGTAACTAATGAAGCGGTTAAAGCCGTTTTCAATGATTTTGGAAGGGTGCTTAATGTTAAGTATGAGATTAGAAAGGAGACCGAAATATACATGAAAGGAGCCTTCTCGGGAACGAGAATTGTCACCCTCGACATGGACAAAGCCGTTCCTAATTTCATGTATGTTTCCTATTTTAGATGTATGAATGTGTAAAATGGGCAGGTCCGTGTGTGCCGGCGATATAGACACGGGGGCACATCGCTGTTAACTGTGCTAAATACTCTTGCGAGAATTGCAGAGCTCTCGGTCATAATATCAAGGACTGTAAAGATCCTTGCGGGAAGTGCAAGTCTCCACAACACAAGAGACCAGAATGTGGTGTCCGTACTTTTGCCCAGATGGCCGGAGCCGGACAATCCCAGGTAAACCAAGATGATATTTTAGAGGCGCTTGAAGCCACGGAGAAGGTGGGGGAAGCTCCTGAAGCTGGGGCAAATTCCTCGAGTGGCGAGGTAGTAGAAACCCGCCAACTTCGTGGCTCGGGGAGTGCCCAGGAGTGAGCCGAAGGTATTTCAAATGTGGAACAGGTAAGTGAAAGAAATGGTGAGGCGGAGAAATTTTCTCCAAAAAATGATAAAGATAATTCTTTTTCTACAGGTCAACTCACGGTGGACAAGAGAGTTCGTTCACCAGAGGCTGTAGACGGTTACACTACGGTTATCAAAAAGTCAAGAAAATTCTCTAGTGAGGATATTAAGCAAATGGCAAATCAGTTAAATGGAGTCAGTATTATTGACGAGGATGTGAAAATGGTGGGCAAAGATAGTGAGAAAATGGAGGTTTGGTCAGGTGAAAAGGAAGGAGAAATTTGTGTGAATGGTGTGGATGAGAATGTGGAATTTTTCGACGGTAATGATTTCCAACTTGAAGGTGATAATGGTTTTGAAAAGGTAAAAATTGATGTCACTAGTGTATGTGAAGTTAGTGATGATTATGTTTGTATTGTCGAGGAGATCTGCACTCCCATCACCTCAAAAAACAACGAAGTTGAGAGATTTGGTGCAGTCGACACGACTGAAATTGATGAAATCCCGAGTTTTGATGAACCGAGCGAGCGACGGATCCAGTGCAGGATATGTTCCCGGAGCAATCCGACGACGCCGGTGGTTAGATTGAGCCGGGAATGAGTGCACGGGCTCTCCTGCAAGTAGGCAGGAAGCTTGCATCCCATAGCGGAACTGTGGAGGTTCAGCAGCTGCCCTGGACTCCCGAGGGGGAATCTGGGACGGCTTCTCCACCCCTCCTGCGGACGCCAACGGAGTCCGAGGAGGGTGCCCGCAGTGAAGCGGTGCTTTTGACCGAGTCTTCTGCGAACGGCCGCCACCGTGGTAACGAAGCGGAAGTGCCGCCGGGGCTGGCTGGCACCCCGTCGAAGAGTGCGCGCCTGCCGGCAACGGAAGTTCGGAGGCCAAGCAGCACGCCGATACTATGGGCAATAGATTTTTTTGCAGGAAATCCGAGCTTTCTACGGATTCTGAGGAAGAACAGTTGGCTGAGCAGATGACCGAAGATCTGAGGGCCAAGTTCAAGCATCAGGGAAGACGGCTGACCCAGGCCGCACCGTCGAAAAGCAGAAGTGGCTCGCGGGCTACTTCAGGGAGTCGGGTGTTGATTTTTTGCTGCTGCAGGAAACTCACCATAAGAAGCCCGAACAGGTTTTTGCGTTCCGTAGGAACACAGGGCTGAAATGTAGGTATTCTCTTGGAGCGAATGGTTTTACCGAGGTGGCCATTGTGTACAAGCCGCAGTAGGAGGGTAGCATCAGGCTGATGCAGACTGATGGGGACGGTCGCGTGGTGGCTATTTCGATTAATAGCGGATTGATGTCCATTAAGATGGTGTGTGTTTATTTTACGGTGGAGGGTCCTCTCCGGAGCGGTTTTTATGACCTGCTGCCGTTCTTTCTTAGGGGAAGCGAAGATTTTCTAGTCGTCGGTGGGGATTTCAACTCGGTTGTGGATAACCATATCGATCGGTTGAGTACTCACAGGTGCAGGTGGTCAGAGCCGTACAGAAGGGGTCTTACGGATCTGATTAAGAACCAGCAACTTAAGGACGTGGGGAGGCAGCTGTTCCCGTAGGAGCCGGGGTTCACCTGGCACAGGAATCATTTGGCTTCGAGGATCGACATGCTGTTTGTCTCAAAGATGGACTGGGTTATGGGAGCCGAGGTTTTTAACCCTAACTCACAGTCGTTGTTTGTCTCTGATCACAGCGTTGTCGTGATGTACGTCTGTGTGCCGGCGCCGTATCGCGTAAACGTGTCAATGTTAGACGACGTTGAAGCGCTGTCGCGTGTCCGTTCGATCTTGGAGGCCGGTGCGAAAACGGCCACCGATGACGAGATCGGCGGTTGGGAGAGGGCGAAGGACGAGGTCCGAAGCACCTTGGTTGCTCTGGGTAAGGAGTTGGCGAGAGCTAAGAGGGGGAGTAAGGTTTTTCTGATGAACTTCCTGAACGCGGCTCTGAAGGGTAATGAAGACGGGTGTAACCTTGAGATCATAACCCTCATCAGGCAAGAGATTTCCGATTTTTATAGGGGCATCGGCTCTGAAGTTTAACTTCATGGCGCTAGAAGGAGTTTTGAGCAGGAGCGGGATATTAATCACATTTACCGGAAGCTCGAGGCAGAGCGGAAGATGGAGAACCTGGAAGTTCTTGATATTGATGGTACCGAGGTGAGGGGCAATAAGCAGATCCTGCAGGAAGCTGCTATGTATTACGTCGATCTCTTTTCCAGCGAGGAAATTGATCCTGCCGTCATGGATATGTGGTTGGAGGGTACGCCGAGGATCCCAGACGAGGACTTGGATAGTCTCGAAGAGGAGTTATCGGTGTCTGAGGTGAAGGTGGCGATTCAGGCCCTTTCGCCAGGTAAGTCTCCGGGTTGTGATGGTCTCCCGTCGGAGTTTTACAAGAAGTTTGTTAATGTGTTAGCGCCCTGGCTTACCAGGGTGTACAACAAGATTGTGCAGGTGGGTCGTATGCCGTGGAACATGCGGAGGATCATGATCACTTTGCTGTGCAAGACCCCCGACGCCCCGTTGAGGGAGTTAAGTGGTTGGAGACCGGTGTCTCTCTCCACAGTGGACTATAAGATCCTTGCGAGGGTCATCAACAACAGGCTTCCTAAGGTGGCCGTTCATCTCATTGGTGCTAACCAGACGTGTGGTATCGGAGGAGCCGGATGCAATGGAATACTAGGTGCATTCGAGGCGCTATCACTTACCTGGGCGAGAAGGTCATTAAGATGGGTCTCCTCTTGGCAGACCAGAGCAAGGCTTTCGATAGGGTATCCCACGAGTTTGTCGGAAGATTGTTAGAAGCCCACTGCTTCGGAGTATTTGTCCGAAGTGCGATTGGGGCGTTGTACAGAGATCTCTCCGGGAGAGCCATTATTGCTGGTCGTCTCTCTCTCCTCTTTGAGCTTCAAAGAGGAGTGAGGCAGGGATGATCTCTCTCCCCTTTTGTTTGTTTTGGTCTTGGAGACCCTTTTGAGAAGAGTTGCTGGGAAGGATAGTGTTAGGGGTTTTCCGGTCACGGGGAGAAGGGAGTCGTTGAAGTACCTTGCGTAAGCAGATGATGTCTCCTTCTTCGTCGACTCGGAAACGAGTTTGAACGGGATGCGTGATTCTTTCGCTGAGTAATGTATTGCGACCGGTGCCCATCTCAATGAGGAGAAGTCGAGTATTATGCTCTGGGGCAAATGGGAGAGATCAGCGGTTACAGGTTTAGCTGTGACCGATGGGCCCGTTCGGATACTCGGTATCCAGTTTTCTAAGGAAGGGGTCCACGTGAGCACCTGGGGTAAAGTTCTGGCGGAGATGAAGAAGGAGCAAGAACGGTGGCAGGAGGTGGGCATTTCAAGAGTGAATCGGGCCAAGTTAGCTAATGCGCTTCTGGTTTTGAAATGCATTGTTACCGGGGAAATTAAATCCCTACCCGGAAGTCTCATTAAGGAGATGGAGAGAGCGGTCTTTGGTTTCATTTGGTCCGGGAAGAAGACCGAAGAGGTGGCTCGGGCAGTCCTATACTGTCCCAGGTCGGAGGGGGGTTTGGAAGTCAAGCACCTTCCGACATGGCTCAGTGCACTCCAGTTTAAGAGTGTGAAGGGAGCCCTGGCATCACTCCCTAATAGCTTAACAGGCCCGCGCACTGATTTGTGACGTCACTAGAGTAGTCCGTAGTCGCGGAGAGGAGCATTACGGCGATGTGCGAACGAACGCGTCTTTACGTACACCAACTAACCAGGTCGTGCGTTCTTTTAGAGTTTCACTGCATTTAAATAAGAACTTGTGTGTTAGTTTTCATAAAACTGCAGAGTTAACAAGTTTGTTTAATAATCTTTTAAAATACAGAAGAAAAAGAAATTACAGCGTAAAATTTAGCGTAGCAATAATTTCGACTTGAAAGGGAAAGCAACACAGATTCGTCAACTTAATGAAAGCATCCCTGTCATTTCACTGGAAGTGATAAACCATTCCTATAATCGAAATTATAAACTGTTGTCGTAGCTTCACTTAAAGTTATAGTGTCTTTATAGTTAGCCGAACGATTCTTGTACTTGTGAACAAATCGTTCTGGTACTTGAAAGATTAGTTTGAGGGTCCATTACGAAGTATCGCCGTCGTTTCAAAAGATGTCGATTTACTAATTTAAGGAATCAGATTTTTCATTCATTGCAAATTTATGACTATGAAAATTTTAGTAATGAAATAATTCCTTTAGTGAAAATGTATTTTATATGCAATCCGTGATCACTAATATATGAAAAAAGGTCAAGAAAAACTGAATTTTTTTCTGTTGTTTTTTAATTATTACCAAAGGCTCAATAAAACACGTTTTAACGTACATACAGTGAATAGCTGCTTGATCCACTGATTGCATCAAATAAATTAAGATTTCAAGAAAATTAGGCAATTGCTACATTATTAAACGTACAATAATGACATAACAAGTTTTCCTAATTTTAGTACCATCTAGTTACGTGTTTGGACAACTTCATTTTGATAAGCAAATATAAAGTTTATGATTTTTGTCTTCCAGAGCACTATTTCAAAAAAGTTACCTTGTCAAAGTTCAACACATCTGTATTAAGTATATTAGTAGCATTAAGCAAAACTATTTGGATCTACAATATAAGCATTTCTTTTTATCTGGAAAAATACAAGTAACTTATTGGCAGAAATTTCCTGAAATTTGATTTTAAAGAAGTATTCAGGAAAACTGCCAATGTACATATAATTACGGTGTGTAGTTCTTTGTGTATCACAAGCACAATTTGATTATGTGTCCGTTAGCTTTTCCTTGAAGAATTTCAAAGACACGTTTCTAAGAAAATCTGAAATTTGTTCCAATAATTTCTTAAAGTATTTTTTCAGATAATTATTATATTTTTTGAGAACCTGAAAAATGCACATTCAGTTTTTGTACTGAATAAATCTAAGCGATTGTTTTGGTACTATAGGATGTATTTTAAAAGATGTACATGTTTCATTATAAATTGACTAACTTGATGTACCATTTCCTCAGAAACTATAAAAAGCAATGGTATAAAATTTTGCACAAATGTTTTGTCATTGCTAAAGCTATTAAAAAAGATTGTTTTTTCCTTTTTTTATGATTTTGGTTTCAAAATAAATTCTATGAAGGATTGAAGAAGTTTTTCCCCATACAAAAATTGCCACATACCCTCACGTTTGGAAGCACACTTTCCAGTAGTTATCGGATAATATGAGATATATTAGTTCCAGTTATTATTGCTGTAGCTTGTGAAGACACAGTGCAGGAAGTCTGGAAACAGATAAGTCTAGATAAATGAATAAAAAGTTGATCTCTCATTTTAAGCAAATGTTTAAAAAAAAAGCGAGTATATATTTCTACTTGTATTTTAAAAATCTTGTTTATTTAGAACATAGTTTCCACAATATGTGGATTCATGTCGATCCACGTACTTTTTTTTCTCTTAAAAATAACAATATCCAAGGCTTAAAAATACCATGCCCAGAGCTTGTAAATCATTCGTCTGGGCAGGTAAATAAAACATCTAATTGCCTGTGCATGGTAACTAAATTTTAAAATAAAAAAGTTTGTAATAAATTTCCTACTACACAAGAAAAAAAAAGACAGTCATCACATGTCGTGTTTCATGTCATTGTTAATTAATGGAAGTTGTATTATTGTTACGAAGTACCAAGGAAAGAGTAATATCACATCTTTAATTATGTTATGCTCTACGCCCAGAAATCGGAAACCTAGTTTTGCTCCAAATTTTGTTTATAATCAACAACAGTATGCATGCCTCTGATGTAACTGACCTCTCATGTTTAGTGACAAAGGGAGACAACTTTAACAAAAGAAACATGGCAGAATCACTAAATTTCCGAAACACCAGTTTCATCATCGTACCATTTCATACCAATTTTAGCATCAGCATCTTAAAAATTGATATACACACGTTTGTGCATTGAACATTTGTAATACAGACCCTTAAAATGGAAGTGCAAACATGTTAAAACAGTTCATATTTTTAACTTAAAAAAAATAGGGTTCTGGTTTGTTATCTTAAAAGATACATTTTCTTGCGCATCCAGCTTTTACTACCTGGGCAAGTAAATAACTTCTTGCCCAGGTAGTACTGATATATTTCACCTAATTTTTAAGAAATTGAATTGTTCTGATAAATTCCCATCCTACCACAGATAGAGCATACACAATGCTCACATGAGAGTTCTTCAATGTGTTGGTTTGTAGAAAAATGCTTCAAAAACTTTAAACGGACATTTTAAAGGCAAACTTACTTTTGAACTATGTGTGAATTTCTGTTTTTGTGCATTCATATCTAATTTTTGCTGTCTATACTTGATTCAGTGTTTGTGTTCCTTTAGTAATAAATATTAAAAATGATAATTCAATGCAATTCTCTGTCTGCAAACACAAAAGATGTATTTCACATGGCAACAAGGCCTTAGCATTTATATAAAGGACATAGGCATGTTAGATGTGTACATGACATACATATATTTCGTATAGGATATAAGTATTTTACAAGCTTTTGTGCCCAGAAATAGGGACCCCAAAAAAGTTAATCTGGCGCTGCCTAAACACTTAGATAACTAAGTACGAATGTATCAACATATTACTCTTGGGATCAAAAACATGCAACCCTTATTATTCTGTGTCCATAATAAAAAAAGTTTAAAATCCTTTCCTAAATATACATATTTTACTTTGAACTTATTTGATACATCGGCAAAAACATGTTATGGGTTACTATAACAACACAAGTAATCTATTCTTTCCATTACAAACATAAATTTCATTTTTCAAAAATCTTTTCAGTGCTTTGACTTCCCGCTGTGAGATGCATTAGATTATAAAATTAGCCTAATTTAAATTTTCTAGTTCAAAATTTTTATTTTACGAGTAGTTTAAAATAAGGTTAACAAAAGGTTTCCACGTACCTTAGAGTTGAAAATTTTCACGCTTTATTGCTGTAATCCATTTTGAGAACCTCCCCATTAGTAGGGAATTTGAATACTTTTAATATTCCTCTATGAAAATAAATTTAGTTGACAATTTGACAACAACAACCACGCACATCCGTAGTCACGCTTACACAGAGTGAGCAAGCTCATGCATGCTCGACCACCCACCACGGACGTCAGCCTACTCTCCCCTACGTCACGCAGCTTCCGGCGTTCGGTGCGCGGGCCTGCTAAGCTATTAGGGGTGATGGCCCTGGTCACCGAACGCCCGTGCGGACCTTTGGCTTCCTATTTAACGGGGCGGGACTCGTCCAAATACGTTCCCGGCCACAGATTTGTTGGCCCCCGGCGCGAGAGGATGCATAGGTCTTACCAGCTTGGAGGTCGCCTGCAGGACTTTGCGAAAGCTGACCGCGCCGGGAAGAACACGCAGCAGATGTACATTGACCTGCTCCCTAGGCCTAGGGAACACGTCGTCAAAGATTTTCACGTTCCTAGGAACTTCTGTATGAGAGAGGCTTGGATGAGCATTCACTCGACGGGTGTGGACTGCAAGAAGAGGGACTTTAGGTGGCGGTTGGCCCACAATGTCCTTCCAACCAGGTGTAGGCAGTTTCGGTGGGTTGGCATCTCTTCCGATAGGTGCCTTTCGTGTGCGGGCATTGAGGAGAGGTTCCATCTCTTTTGGGCCTGCCCCATGGCGCACAATGTTTGGCAGGAAATCTGGACTTGGGCTTGGCACAAAAGGCTTGACGCCCTCCAGTTTCAACCGGCTAATGTGTTTTATCTACATCCTGCTCCGGCGGCGGGCAGGGAGGTCTGGAGGAGGATTATCACCGAGGTCTGTTATAAAATGTGGAGGGAGAGGAACAAGGTTCTGCATTCCCGAACGGGTAACTCGGGCTTCTCTCCGACAACGGTTATCCTTCAAGTCAAGTGTGAGCTCCGAGACAAGACGAGAGTGGACGCTCGCACTTTAACGGACCGAGCCTTTAGGTATCGGAGGGAGACTTAGCCTCGGATTGTTACCGGGACCAAGAACAACTACACCTTTCAATGGGGTAACTTACCCCTTAGTTTCGGCCCTTGAAGCCCGAGGGATCTCTCGGGGAGTGTTGGGCTTTTTCTAGTGTTATGTTTTTGTGAATTGTGTTTGATGGAGGTTGTGGAGGTTTGCTTCCGACCCTTTCATCGGTGGTTTAATCTGTCTTCTCTCCGGTCGAGGTTGGCGGTGCTGGCCGCTGACCGAGACGGCAGGAGCCTGTGTGAGTCGGGGGGAGTGAGTGTTTTGGTTCTGTCTCTGCTCTTTCTCTTATGATGTGGTATGAATGGATGGTATCTGAATAGAGGGTGTTGTGTACTTGCTGCTTGTGGTGTGCCGGTTCCGTGTGGAAGTGGGCCAGGGAGGCACCTGCCATAGGTCATGTGAGTGCCTTGATGCACCCTTCGGCCCGGTATCCTCTCTGATAGTCTCCCGTCCGGGTCGCTGTCACTTGGTCACCTCTGAAGGGGACTTTTGTTTGCCTACGTGGACGTTCCGGGTGTACCTTCGGGCTGCACCCGCCGTTCTAGGTGCCCTCGCCGGCTCTTTGTGTGCGGGACCTTTCGAGTTCTTCGGAGGATCTATATGACTCGGAGGTTTGTCTGGTATTGCTTGTTGGGCAGTGGTGGGGGTGTGTGTAAACATCAGTGAACGATATACAGGTGTTTATTTTGGGCGTGCTGAACAGTGTGAAGATGTGTTGCAACAAAGTTCGTGTATAGGGGAGGGGACGTCGTGCGAGAGCACATTAGGGCGCTCCCCTCTCCCAGCTCCCATGATTTGGGGGTCTTATACGAAGACAAGACTGTCGATGCAAGGTCCCCATGTTCAAGCCTGGGCTAATATTTCGGAGATGGTGTGATTTACTAACAATCGCTGAAAATCCGCCATGCATCGGAGGAGCACGTTAAGTGACGGCCCCCAGGCTGGACCCACTGGTTAAATGGGTATACTTTCCTATGCCCCCCCCCCGAAATTCTCACACCCCTCTATGGGCAATATCGTTCTTGTACGGTGGCGCCATCTACTGTACTCTAATCTCCTTACAAACTGTTCTGCCAGAGTCGCTAGACTTGCTCTCATTCCTTTCGTTTCTGTGCCCTGCCCAAAAGGCGGAACCTAAACTCTACTCACTGTGGACGGAAGTCCTACAAGAAAATGACAGAGGCAACGTCATAGCCAGTGAACGTGCTAAGTGTTGTGTGTGTGTTTGTGCCTGTTCGTTTGGATCATTATTTTGGATTACCAGGCTTAGAAGAGTAGGTAAGTACTTTTTGCTTATTTTTCTTTAGCGAGGGTTTGTGTTTTACAAACTTTTTTTGTTATGTGAGCTTCTGGAGGGGTCGGACTTTTGTCCTCTACCTCGATGGCTGCTAAGACTGAGCCCGATAGTGCTAATGCTATTGTTGTCACCCATGCGGGCATTTCTGCTACAGACGTTTGTTTAGCGCTGTATAAACATTTAGGGTGTCCTTCGACTCCAGTTTTTGCCCTGATCCATGAGGCAAATAAAAACAAACTCGAAGTGGTGCTTAATAAGAGGGAGCATTATTACAAGCTTCTTGATTGTGAGGTTGATTGCAACAATTCTTTGATGAAGTGCACTAACGCCCAGACTATTGCGAAGTTAGTTTTTTGTAAATATCTGCACTGCGGCATCACCAATGCCGAGGTTGCTACTGCTTTTTCGAAATTTGGTAAGGTGAGGACGGTCAAGTTTGAAGTGAGAAAGGACAATGCTCCCCACATGAAAGGGGCCTTTTCATGTACCAGTGTAATTACCATTGATATGAAGGAGCCTATTCCTAACTTTATGAAAGTGAATGGACAGCGTTGCATGAACATTTACAGGGGCCAGATTCGGGTGTGTAGACGCTGCAGCCCCGCTGGACACATTGCTGTGGACTGTGAAAAGTTCCTTTTAGCAATTGCCATATTTTAGGGCACTCAGCTGAAGATTGCAAGGAGATGTGTGGAAATTGCAAATATCCGCACCACCAGAGGAAGGCCTGCAGTCAGAGGTCCTTTGCGCAGATGCTTGGAGGAGGCGAACAGTCCAAGCTTGATGACGAAATGGAGGCTTGCCACGCAGAGGAGGAGGAGGGCTCAGGAAGTGTTGCCGAGGCTGAGGTCTCCAGTAAAACAGAAGGGGCCCACCAAATTCTCAGCTCGGTGCAAGCCCAAGAGGCTCTGGAGAAACAACAGGTAAGTGTTGTGCATAAGAAAGGCAACAATACAGGTAAGGATACTAAAGAGAGTGTTTCGTTTACAGCGAAGAAAAGAGAAACCGTTCCTATCGGTGAAGATGGGAAGCGGGGTCTGTCTTCTTCGAGTTCGGATGAGGATGGCTTTACGAAGGTTATTAAAAAGTCAAGAAATTTGACTCCTGAAGAGGTTCGTGTTCTTCAGTCTATCCCCGGAAGTGTGAGTATTGTGGAGGGTAGTGAGATGGCTGGAAATTGTGGCGATACTGAGGATAAGAATATGGAGGTTGATATTCCTAGTGAAACCATTCCTAAGGCCTTCAGACTCCCAGTAGTGCTCGAACCGAGTCTGGAGGTTGTGAGATGTCCAGCGAAGAAGGGGAGACCTCCAGTGCTGATGGTGCGGAGGACAGTAAGTATGATTCTGATCTTAGTGAGATTATTGAGGAGGGAATTGCTATTAGTGAAAGATCTCAAGATGATATAGAATGTAATGATGACAGTGATATTGATATTTCTAATGATTTAACTGATAATTGTAGTAATGCTGTAGATGATGATTGTGATTACAGTGTTATTGAGTGTTTTGGTGCTGCCACGAACCGTGAAAAATCTGAATACCAATGTTTTGGTGCGAAGGAGGAGCATTTGGTTTCCACTGACACAGTGCATGATTTATTTCCGGATCTTCCCAACGACACCGGTTAATGGGAAGGGACGGATATGATGGCACCTGATCTCCTGGCTAACGCAAGGGTGCAGCGGTCTTCCTCCGCGGCTGTGGATGGTCAGGGCATGTGTCTTCCCGAAAGGGAAGCTGCATACCTTACTCCACCCTCCGATGGGCTATCAGAGCACGTCGGGTGTCCCGGAGGCACACTTGGGCTTGGACGCGCTACGACCACGAGCGGCAGCCACGTCGCCGCTTACTCGGAAGCGATGCCGGAGACTGCAGGGACAATCTGGGCTCCGCTCGATAGAGTCCGGGCTGTCGGTGTTGGTGGTGCGCAGGTTCGCCAGCACTCTGGTACTGAGGCAATAAGTGGCAAGTTCTGGGCTTCTACGGAGCCTGTGACGAGTGATGATGAAGATGTGGACCCTGTTCGGGCTAACTTACAGCACCAGTACCAGAGTAAGTTTAAAAACTCTGGCAAAGAATTCACGGCAGCTAATTTTAAGGCTGTCAACGAGCTAGCTGCGGCGTCCGTTGTGATGTTGCACGGCACAGGTCACGTCGATCCGACGGCAAACGGCCAGAGTTTTACTGCGGAGAAAATAGATCGCGGTGTAGCAAAGAATGTGAAATTTAACAAGTAATGTGGTTTCTTTTCCTCTCCCTCCGTTTCCAGGTTTAATGACTCTTGTTTATTTTTGTCTTTGTTTAATCTCCACTTTCCCTTTTCAGCCCAAGGTAAGTATGCATACCAGTAGGGTCAATTTTGTCGGCACAAACATTAGGATTGGTACGTTGAATGTTCAAGGCCTTAACTCTGCGGAGAAGCATTGTTGGCTTGAAGGATTCTTCCGCCAGAGTAATCTGGACTTCCTTATGATTCAGGAGACTCATCATACGGACTTGGGCAAGTTGTTTGCCTTTCGAAGAAATTCCGGGCTAAGGTTTAAGTACTCTTTAGGCAGTACCAGCTACACGGGTGTTGCCATTATTTTTAAAGAGAAGTTTGAGATATATATTTCGCAATTTCAAACGGACGGGGAGGGTCGGCTGATTGCTCTGACCGTTCGCAGTGGTAGTATGTCCATGAAGCTTGTGTGTGTTTACGCCCCGAACCAGGGAAACATGCAACGGTCGTTCTACAACCAGCTCCCATTTTTCTTTAAGAATTCGAAGGACGTCTTGATCGTCGGCGGGGACTTTAATGCCGTCCTAGGGCGGGCAATGGTGGGTGGTCTAAAGCCTATGAGAACGTGATTAAAGCTATCCTGGACACTCAGGGTCTTTACGATGTCTGGAGAACTCTTAACCCTAGAGAGCCGGGCTACACTTGGCACAGAGGGACCAGTGCGTCCCGCATTGATATGTTTCTTGTCTCCAAGATTGATTGAATTGACAAAGTTGAAATTTTCAGCCCTAGCTCACCACTGAGGTACATTTATGACCACTCGGCCGTCATGATGAATGTCTGTGTCCCCGTTCCGAGAGAGAGAGAGATGCAACCCCCTGGCGCATGAAGGTCTCCATGTTAAAAGACGAAGAAACGCTGGTGCACCTTCGTTCTATTTTGAACGCTAGGATAGCCACGATTATGGACAATGAGTGAGGCGTGCGGGAGGGGGTTAAAAAAGAAATTAGGGAGTACCTTATGAAGAAAGGTAGGCTAGCAGCCATGGAAAGGAGGAATCGTCACATGATTTTGATGAATATCCTGGATGCGGCGATTCGTGGAGAGGAAGGAGGTTGTAATTCCTCTCTGATTAATAACGTTAGAAGTAGGATCAGTCATTTTTTAAGGAAGAGAGTTCGGCGGTAAAATTGACCTGCTCCTTCGACGTGCTCCAGCAGGAGAGTGACATAAACTACATTTTCAGAAAGATGGAGGCTGAGAGAGTTAGGGAGAACCTCCAATGTCTTGATATCGACAACAGGGAAGTCAGGGATCTCCCCGACATTCTGAAGGCCGCCGCGGACTATTACGGTGAGTTGTTCAGCAAGGAAGCGGTGGCCTCTGAGGTTATGGATGCCTGGTTGGAAGGCACGCCGGTTCTTGCGCAGGAGGATAGGAATCTCGTGGAACGGGAGTTCACTGATAATGAGGTCAAGACAGAGATCCTGGATCTCAAGCTCAACAAGTCTCCTGGTATTGATGGCTTGCCGGCCGAGTTCTATAAGAAATTTGCCAATATTCTGGTTCCGTGGCTTTGTAGAATTTACAACCACATTGTGAATAGAGGAATCATGACTGAAACTATGAGAACCAGTATTGTTACTCTGCTTTGTAAGACCCCGGATAATCCTGCCAGGGATCTTGGTGGGTGGAGACCAGTGTCTCTGTCTACCATTGATTACAAGATCATAGCAAAAATCATCAATGCTAGGCTGTTGCGGGTTGCGGAGAAGCTGGTTGGTGTTGGTCAGACCTGCAGTATACGTAGGAGACAAATGTTTCACAACATCAGGTGCGTATGAGACTTGGTCACTTACGTTACCGAAAGAGATCTTAAGATGGGAATGTTTTCTGCGGATCAAAGCAAAGCCTTTGATCGGGTCTCCCACGATTTCATCAGGAAGTTGCTATAAGCTCACGGCTTTGATGATATCTTCCGAAGGGCAATGGACTCGTTGTATAGGGACCTTAATGGGAGAGTTATTGTTTCTGGCTGTCTTTCTCCCTCTTTGAAGTTGGAAGAGGAGTGAGACAAGGCTGCCCTCTCTCTCCATTGTTGTTTGTTTTGGTCATCGAGACCATGCTGAGGAAGATTCTGGCGCACCCGAACATCAAAGGAGTTCCTGTGCCTAATTGTGCGTACTCCATGAAGTATTTGGCGTATTCTGATGATGTCACCTTCTTTGTGGACTCGGAAGGAAGTCTGACTAAGGTCCGGGAGGTCTTCGCGGGGTACTGTGGGGCCACCGGTGCTAAGCTGAATGAGGATAAGTCCAGTCTGCTGCTCTGGAGAAGATGGGATTGCACAGCCGTTCATGGGCTGGAGGTGGCCGGGTAGATATAAGGATACTGGGTATCCTTTTCGATAGAGACGGTGTTCATAAGAAAACTTGGAGGGACATCCTCTCTAACATGCGGAAAGTGTGAGAAAGGTAGCAGAAGCTTCATATTTCAATGATCAATCGTGCTAAGTTGGCTAATGCCCTCTTGGTGTCGAAATGTGCTCTTGCCGGAGAGCTTGAGTCTCCCCCTCGGAGTCTTTTGAGGTTATTGTAGAGGGAGATTTTTTCCTTCATCTCGGCTGGTAAGGCCCTTGAGGCGATTACCAGAGTCGCCCTTTGTTCTCTCAGGAAGGAAGGCGGTTTAGAGGTTAAACACCTTTCCTCTTGGTTCAGCGCACTCCAGTTTCGTAGTACAAAAGGGGCTCTTAACTCCTCTCATCCGTCTAAGAACTTTGTGTCTTTTTTGACTGGATTATCCGCGGACAAGTTCTTGTCCTGCTATCGTTTTTCAGGCCCCGCAGGGAAACTACCCATAAGTGCGACAAGCTTAGTGGGCACCTTCAGGCCCTTGCGGAGGCCAACCGGAACGGGAATAACTTGAAGCAGATGTACTTTCATATCCTTCCTAGACCCAGGGAGAAGATCATTGAGTTCAATGTTGTTAACTTCGATAAGAAGGAGGCGTGGATGTGTGTCCATGCTGCTGGGGTTGATTGCAAAAAACGGGACTTTAAGTTACGTTTGGCGCATGATGTCCTTCCTACGAGGAAACGGCAGTGCAGGTGGGGTGGTGCTGTCACTGACAGGTGTCTTTCCTGCAATCTTATCGAAGATAGACACCACTTGTTTTTTAGTTGCCCTATGGCTGTGCAGGTTTGGCGGTTGGTCTGGGATTGGGCCGGCCGCCCTCAGCAGTTTATGCCTCAGCATGTTTTCTACCAGTATCCCGGTCCCAAAGCGGGAAGGGAAGTCTGGAGACTCATCATTACGGAGACGACGTACAAAATCTGGAAAGAGAGGAACAGAGTTCTTTATTGTAAAATCACGGTAATGTGGGATTCACCCCTATGAAGGTTGCCTGGCACGTCAAGTGCGAGATCAGGAACAGGGTTGAACTTGACGCCCACACACTTTCGAACCGTGCCTTCAGATATCGATGGGTCTTCTGGCCTCGGATTGTTACCGGTACTAGGGAAAATTACTTCTTCCACTGGAGAACTTAACCCCTCCCACCCCTCTTGTTTCAGCTTGCAATCCTGCATTACCGGATCCTTTTGAATTTTTTGTTGATGTTTTGTTTCGTTGATACATGTTTTGTGTGATCAACTAACTTCTCGGAACGAGCGTGAGGGGCTCCGGAGACACCGTTTTCCGGACTCCAGATCGGTCGATTCGGTGCTTTTTGTTTCGTTTCAGCCTCTTCTGCTTTGCGGTTAGGATCCAGTTTCAGGTTCCGGAACCCCTGTTTCCCCGTTCGGTGTGTTGTGCTACGGGGGGTGTAGCTTGGGAGAGTGTTATATATATAAATATATGGGATGTAATGTCAGGTGATGCGTACTATCACAGCCTCTCTTTGACAAATGTCAACCCCGCCTTCTCGTGGTACATCCTGTTCCCACTAAAGGGGCTCTGACGACCGCCAATAGCGGTATAACTATACCATCGGGATTAGAGGAAATGCTATCCCACACTCACCAACCCGCTTGGCCAGCGTGGTGAGTTATGGCCAAACCCCTCCAAAATGACTCCACAACTTAAATCTTGGCCCTCAGTCTACGGCAGCTGGAATGTACCTGGCCAAGGCAGCGGCCAGTGCGACATGAAGGCAGAGGGTGCTAAGAATCCCCGGAGGACCGGTCTAGGCTGCCATCTGATGCTGACCGTGGCTACGTATAATGGACGCTCCCTATCTTCTGATTCAAGGCTTCTTGAATTGGAAGAGGAACTACAAAGGATCAAGTGGGACATCGTGGGGCTAAGTGAGGTAAGGAGAAAAGGAGATCTCATTGTACTGAAAAGTGGACATCCCTTCTACTATCGTGGGACTGATACTGGCAGAACTAGTGGTGTTGGATTTATAATAAACAAGAAACTGAAGGATAAAGTTGTAGAAGTTGAAAGTTCCTCTGACAGAGTTGCACGACTCGTTATCCAACTCTCGAGAAGATACCAGGCTCAGATTATTCAAACTTATGCACCCACCACAAGTCATCCTGAAGAAGAAATTGAAGAATTTTATGAGGAAATTCGTCATCTAAATAATAAAGGTAAGCAGCACGTAAAGATAATTATGGGAGATTTCAATGCAAAAATAGGGCAACGGCAACAGAATGAAACTTCTGTAGGTAAATTCGGTCACGGCAACAGAAACCAACGTGGAAATACTCTCGTAGATTTGCAGAGGCAGAAGGATTTTTCATCATGAACTCCTTTTTCAAGAAAAAGCCACACAAGAAATGGACATGGAAACATCCAAATGGGACGACAAGTGAAATTGATTTTATTATGTGTAACAAAAAATTCGCCATAGAAGACTGCAGTGTGCTAAACAAGTTCAACACAGGTAGTGACCATAGATTGGTGAGATGTAAGATGCACCTCAACACTAAACTCGAACGTAGCAATCACATAAAACAAACAAAATGTATTGACATAACCAACCTTAAAAACACCATAATACCTTCAAGTTGGAATTGAAGAACAGATTATCTGCTTTAGAAGGCCTAACAATGGAAGAAGTGGATATTTCTGAAGTTAACAGAAAAGCAAAAAAGGCTCATATGGAAACAGCAACAAAATTAGCTGGGTTTAAGAACAAGTTACATGTGAACAAATTATCAGGAAAAACCAAAATGTTGATGCAAAAAAGAAGAGAGATGAGGACAACTAAAGAAGATGTGACTTCCAAAGTGGAATATATAGAGCTATGCAAGACAGTACGAAAAAGTATCGCTGAAGACGTAAGGAAATTCAACTGTGAACTAGAAAGGAAAGCAATTGAAAACAACCAAAGCCTAACGATAGCAAAGGGGCATCTCAGTAAGTGAAGAAAACAGATTATGGCACTGAGAAAAGAAGATGGTTCTGTAACAAGAAATAGAGGCGAAATTTTGACAAGAGTGAAAGATTTCTACTGCACATTATATGAAAGGGATGATACATGTACTCCAGACATCATGAAAGGTACCAGTACCAGAGTTCTTCCAGTCCTCCCACCAGAAGTTGCACATGCAATCAAGAACATGAAGCGGGGAAAAGCTCCAGGAGAAGATGGAATCACCTTAGACATCATACAAGAAGCAAGTGGAGAAATCGAAACAGTACTCGCCCGAATTTTCACTCGATGCCTTAATGAAGGGAAGATTCCAGAGGATTGGAACAACGCCACAATGATCTTGCTACATAAAAAAGGTGACATTGAGGATCTCAAGAACTACAGACCTATCAGCTTTCTATCAGTGGTTTATAAAATTTTCACTAAAGTTCTTTCACACCGCTTAAAGGTGACATTGGACATGGCTCAACTGAGAGAACAAGCTGGATTCAGGAGTGGCTACAGCACAATAGATCATATCCACGTACTGAGAGAACTAATTGAAGGAGCGAGGGAATATGAACTTCCATTGTGCATGGCTTTTATCGATTATGAAAAAGCCTTTGATTCGGTGAAACCATCAGCAGTTTCAATGACCTTGAAATCCTGCGGTTTTGAAGATGCGTACATTAATATCATTAATAACATCTAGAAAATGCAAGTGCAAAGATTCGGCTGTTTGAAAATACAACACACATAAAAATTGGAAAAGGAGTGAGACAAGGTGACACCATATCTCCGAAGCTCTTTAATGCCACATTGGAAAATGTCTTTCAATCACTGAACTGGGAAAACAAAGTGATAAAGATTAATGGAGATTATCTGAACCACCTTCGTTTTGCTGATGACATAGTCATTTTTGCAACTACCCCATCAGAGTTGCAGAGTATGATCCAGGAACTTGCTGACAAGAGTAAAGAAGTGGGATTAAAAATGAACTTTCAGAAGACAAAAGTGATGTTCAATGCTTTTACAATAAGTGAAGATTTATCGATTGATGGAGAAAAGCTGGAGATAACAGACACGTGCGTTTATCTTGGACAGCAGATATCAAGTGAAGGTAACATTGATGAAGAAATTAATCGGCGTACAAAACTTGCCTGGAGAGCTTTTGGAAGAAACAGCATAATTTTCAAGAGCAATATGCCATTATGTCTTAAAAGAAAAGGTTTGATCAATGCATCCTTCCAGTGCTTACGTATGGTGCAGAGACGTGGACCTTAACTAAAAGAGACATACAAAGGCTGCAGACAACTCAAAGCAGCATGGAGAGGTGCATGCTTGGCGTAACCAGGAGAGATAAGAAGGGTAACTCATGGATCCGAAAAATGACAAGAGTGGAAGGCATCATGATCAGAGTTAAATCCCTGAAATGGCAATGGTCTGGACATACTGCCAGAAGGACAGATCATCGATGGACAGCCGAAATTTCAGATTGGATTCCAAGGGACAGGAAGAGACCCAGAAGAAGACCACATGGAAGATGGGTGGATGAAATTCGAAAGTATGCAGGAGTGACATGGAGGAGACTGGCACAAGACAGACCGTTGTGGAGGAAACTTGGGGAGACCTTCGTCCAGCAGTGGATTGATAATGGTTAACAATGATGATGATGATATATATATATTTATATTTGTGTGTGTGTGTGTGTGTGTGTGTGTGTGTGTGTGTGTATGCGTGTATATATATATATATATGTTTTCTTGCCTGTGTGCGTGTTTTGGTGGAGTGGATGCCTTGGGGAGTTTTTTTGTTGTTGTCTGGTGTGTGTTTGGCGTGTGCCGGTTCTGTGTGTGTGCTTTTAGGGGGAAGCTGTTGCTCTCCGCCGTTGCCTCCTCTGATGTTGTCATCCGTTGGGTGACTATGACACTGGGTTTCCTCCGAAAAGGAACTTCCTCCTACATGCACGTTTCGAAGGGCCTTGTCCCTCCGTCGTTATAGGAGACTCCGCCGTCGGTATGTATGGTGTTGCGTCAGGGGTGTGAGTGTCCTTGCTTGTGGAACACCGGTAGAACCGATCCCATGTTCATACATGGGATCGGGGAAACAAGCATGTTGGTGTTGGTGGGCAACAAAAGTTTGTAATGGGAGAAAGGTCGTCGTGCTTCTCCCCAATATGACGTCTCTTTCTTTCAGTTTCCAGTGAATGGGTTACGAAGACAAGGACAGTAAAACAAGCGTTTTTTTTTTTATGTTTAGTGCGTCCACAGACGAAAGAATAGTAATTCCATAGCTGATTACTTGTGTTACTAATAAGGGAACTATTACACGGAAACGCCGCCGGTGCAGTGACAGCTAGACGGGACTCACAGCTGCATTACAAAAGTGGTTGGTGTGTTTTTGGAAGGCTGCGGTAAGTTATTGTAAATAAATCGTATTACTCTCTTTTGTATTTATGAGCCACATAATTATTGAAGCCAAGACGTCCAAGTGATGATTTGGCCTGGTCTCCATCATTAGATTATAAACGTCAGCTTATCAAACGTGGGGGCTTTAAATCGGTTATTACTCATTCCGTAAACATCGATAGTATCGATGAAAGCATCCGTGTTATTGATAACAAGGAAAAATTCATGGTTTTCAATCTGCAGCAGTGAATGGGCAATAGACGTGCAAAATATCTTCAGTGTAACAGCAATTGCTCACCAATACTACCGAGTAACTAATAATTTTTATTAAAACGCTCAATGTATCGGTGAAAACCACGATGCCTTTTGTGATGCATCTGAGTGAACCTCGATGTTTGGATTAGTGTCTAAATCCAAGCCTTGGGTCCCACTATGCGTTATCTCATTGGCCGCGCCGATATGGAGGAGGCCATTTAAGTTACAGAAAAACAAATCGAGAGTTCGTTTGAAAGGGGCGTTGGACGTGTGGTGAAACGATACGATTGCAGCAATGTTATTTGGATATTTATGTCTGTGAGGACATCGCGGGGACCCCTTTGAAAAACTGTGGTTTTCACGTGATTTTGATGAACATCCTTACTTAATGCGGTGATGAAGATGGGTGTAATTCCTCTTTGATTACTAGTATTAAGGAGTGAAATCAGTCACTTCTATTGGGAGGAAGGCTCGGCGGTGCTCCGGTAGGAGAGTGATATTAACTTCATCTACCGGAAAGTCGAGACGGAGAAAGTTGGAGAGAACATTCAATGTCTCGACATTGACGGTAGGGGGATCAGAGATCTTCCCGATATTCTGGAGGAGGCGGAGGATTTTTATTGCAGGTTATTTGGCAAAGTGCAGCCAGAGGTCACGGATGCTTATCTGGAGTGTAATCTGTGTATTTCGGATGAAGATAGAGAGTTGTTGGAAGGGAATTCACCGAAACTGAGGTCAGGTGGGCGTTCCTGAACATCAAGCTCAGAAAGTTGACGGGCTTGCAGCCGTATTTTACAAGAAATTTGTCAACATTTTAGATCCCTGGGTATGTAGAATTTTTAACAACATTGTTGATAAGGGAATTATGACTAAGTCCATGAGGACTACTGTTGTCACTCTGCTTCCTAAAACCCCCGACGACGATCGTCAGTGCGAGTCTTTCGAGGGTTGCGGAGAAGTTAGTAGGCGGATGTACCATAAAATTCGGCGTGTGAGGGACATGATTGCTTATATCAGAGACCGGGAAGTTGAGTTGGGAATGCTTTTCGCGGATCACAGTATCCGCGGAAAGCATTTGGCCGTGTTTCCCACGAGTTTATTAGAAAGCTGCTGGAATCCCACGGCTTCGGAGAGTTTTTCCGAAGAGCGGTGGACTCTTTGTATAGGGACCTCAACGGGAGAGTCATTATTTCAGGTCGTCTTTCTCTCCTCTTTGCGGTTAGAAGAGGAATGAGATAAGGCTGCCCGCTCTTCCCGTTGTTGTTTGTCTTGGTCATTGAGACCATTTTAAAAACGTTCAGGCTCATCCTAGAATTCAGGGATCCCCCGCCACTTCCTGAGCGGGGTCCCTAAAGTATCTTACTTATGCTAACGACGTTCGTGTTTTCGTTGACCCGGAAGTCAGTTTGAAACAGGTCTGGGAAGTCTTCGCGGGATACTGTGGTTCCACTGAGTCCATGCTTAATGAGGATAAGTCGAACCTGCTTCTTAGGGGCAGGTGGGATCGCGCAGTTGTCAAAGGGCTGACTGTGACGAATGGATCCGACAGGATACTCGGTATCCTTTTTGATAGCGATGGTGTTCATTTGAAGACTTGGAGTGACTTCCTCTCCGCTATTAAGGAGAAGAAGGAACGGTGGAAAACTGCTGACATTTCGATGATTAACCATGCTAAGTTAGCTAACGCTCTCCTGGTCTCGAAATGTGCCTTTGTCGCAGAACTTGATTCTCCCCTCTGAGTCTCATGAGACTTCTAGAGAGGGAAGATTTTGCCTTCATTTGGGCCGGTAAGCAAATTCAGGCTGTTACCAGAGCGGTCCTGTGCTGCCAGAAGAAGGAGGGTGGTTTGGATGTTGAACACCTCTCCTCTTGGTTCAGTGGACTGCAGTTTAGGAGTGTGAAGGAAGCTCTGAACTCCTCGCACCCTTGTAGGAACTTTGTTGCGTATTTGACAGGATTGTTTGCGGATAAGTTCTTACATGGCTTCTCTTCTATGAGGCCGTATAGGGAGACCTTTCACAAGAGTTATAAGCTTGGGGGCATTTTCAGAGTCTCGCGGACAAACCGGAATGGGCTGAACTGGAAGCAAATGTATATCCATATTCTCCTTAGTCCTAGGAAGCAGGATACTGATTTTGTTGTCGTCAACTGCAACAGGTAGGAAGCGTGGATGAGCGTTTTGGCTGCTAGAGTTGATTGTAAGAAGCGGGATTTTAAATTTCGTCTGGCTCACGATGTCCTCCGATTAGGAAGAGCAGTGCAGGTGGGGTACTGCCATCACCAACAAGTGTCCCGCTTGAAACCTCATTAAAGACAGGTACCACTTATCCTGGAGTTATCCCTGGCCGTGCAGGTGTGAAAGCCTGTCTGGACTTGGGCAGGTTGCCCGAAGCGGCACAAGGCTCAGGAGGTCTTTTACCAGTACCCTGGCACCTAAGCAGGGAGTGATGTCTGGAGGTTGATCATCACTGATACCACTTAGAAAAAAATATGGTATCAGCTACCAACTAAGTGAAACTAAACCTCAACACGTGCATACCATCCTGACTTACCTTTTCTTTTAACACATATTGCATATGTTACTTCTGGAATAGGCGTTGACGCCTATTCCAAAAATAATCATTATATTCCTACATATTCCAGAAATAATAGTATATGCCTACCTCGAATAGGGCAGAAACTATAAATGTATGCTCAAAAAGTTAACTTTCATAAAACTAAGGTTTCAAACTCAATATTTAAATTCCAACACACATTTGCCTACTTCTTCAGTGAAATTTTTTTCTCTTCTTTTAAGATCGTGAAGACTTTATTTCCTGAAAATATGTTGTGAATACTTTACATGGATGACCAGTAAGTAGTATACGCAAATTCAGAATTTATATTCCGTCTGCTTTGAATATTTTATTTCCTACTTCTGAAGTGTAACGGGTATCCCTCCCCGTCATCTGGTGACACTTTTGTTTCGGCTTGAGGTAGTGGTTACTTCGATTTATGACGAAGATAGTTAATTATGAGATGAGGTAAATCTGCGCTGATTGTTTGTTTTTCTGGATGATATGTTGGCGAAAACTGGGTTGATTTCTTCGATGGTGCCAGAGCCAAAACATCAATGTTTTCACCAATATTTATAGGGGGAAGGGAATAACGAGGTTTTCACCCCGGGTACTGGCCCACCGGTAATAAATAAAGGCGTCTTCCTCCCCCTTTCTACTTCGCTTCCGTGTCACTTTCCTATCGGGCACTCTAGCCTAAATCTCCTAGCTTCCTATTTCTAAGGGTTGTTTAAGACCTGGGGTCAGACACTCCCTTCCTAAAATCCTCTACGTATGATCATTTGATGATCATGATCAACGAGGTTTGCACCGATTTATGGAAGTTTTAAAAATATCATGCACTGATCTTCGCTACAGAGGGAAACGGAATCGATTTTTGTTCGCCCTGCATCAGGGCTTGATCCCCTTCGACCTCCCCGACTAATGGGCCATTAGTCTCAGGGATCAGGGTCGTAGTGTTATCCCCGCAACCCTGTCTTCCCGGGGGATCTCACGGCCAAGAGGGCCTCTAGCTTGCGCAGAAAGAATTTAAAAAATATTTTGCTGAAACTTCGTGTGAAAGTGGTTAAAGAAATATCCATGAATTTTTGACGGCAGCTTTCAATAATGTATTAAAAAGAAAAGCAATCTTTTAGTTGTATTTCTGTTTTTTCGGTGGCTTTAATTTATAAAAGCTGGATGAAGGGGGTATGGAATAACTACTGCAGAGGACTTGAGACCCCTTTTGAGAATAGCTCCTATACGTCTATCTTAACATGAAAATGTGAAACAAGAACTGTCATCTTGATCTCTTTGTTTTTTTTTTTTTTTTTTTTTTTTTTGTAACAGAGTTAAAAGCAGATTTTTTTATTAAGTGCCAATAATTGTGGCATTACTGTAATTGCGTTCTCTGTATTCAAGTGTAAATAATTTAAGAAATTTTAATTTTTTGTGCCATAATTCTTAATTTTTACGTTTTTATTTGCTTACTCAGTATATTTTCGTATAAATCATAAAAGATCATTAGTCACCGTTACACGGCACTTATTTGTGTGATCATCAGGCATTTCAAAGGGGCCGTCCTTAGTTCTCTAAAAGAGTGAAATTTACATTATATGATTAAATTGGGCGTAACTCTGTCGCGGTAAGTCTTTTTTATAAAACTTGAGCAATGCTTTTAATTACAGCTGACACTTTTGTGTAACACGCAATAGAACGCAATAATTTTGATCTTACGAAAGATATTCGCAGGTTCCAATGCAGTTGAAATATTAAAATGCCCATAAATAATATTAAGTGAAAAATACGGAATTTTAAAAATTCAGTAATTGAAAGCAATATATACACCGAAATTTTTATAATTGAAAGCTGTATTTTCTCAAAAGGGCATGGAATATGTTTTTTGCGGGGGAAAGGGGCATTTTCCCGGTACGCTATAGTCAAGGGTCAATTCTCTCCCAACTGTCAGTACATTCATCCATTTGTCAGTCCTATTCAGCTCACTAACTCAAATTTCCTATCCTGCTACTTCTTAAAAGCATTTTTAGACTTGAGGACAGAAACTTCCTTCCTAATATAACTTAGATTCATGCTGTACTTAACGCAATCGATTTAGGAGCTAAATCTTCAACTACAGGGTTTCATGTTAAGGGTTATTCGGCCAATCAGGTTTAAGCAATCGAGCAGTATAAATTAGAAGCAGATATCAGGTGGCGAAGAAAGATGGAACAGCCAGTTTTAATATACATGTTATGATGGAATGACCTTCGCTAACGGAAAAAATTGCAATCGATTTTGGAGCTGAACCCACGGCAAACGGAGTTTCACGTTCCGCCGAACAGGTTGAAGTCGGCCTGCTCGCTGCATATTAAACCAGGGGCAGACACCAGGTGGCGACAAGCGATAGAACAGCCAGTTTTAATATTAATGCTTATCTTCGGTAATAAAGGAACTTGCAATCTAATAAGGTGCTGAACCCTTAACTAACAGAGTTTCATGTTAGAGAAATTGATAACGAGGAACAGTACACCAATTAAGTAGTAGACACCATTTTTTTCAGTTTGCAGTTACACTCTAACTTCAATGAAAAAACCATCTGGTTGATGTGCGAATGCTTGGAAACGCTTATGTGTTTATTTCCTACGCCAATAAATCGGATCACTAGTATAGTGTTACTATTCATGTTAGAGTTTTAGCCAGTGACCGATCAGATTGCAGTAGGCGTGCACTATAATTAGTCAAAAACTATCTACGGCTGTTCCATCGTTCGTAGTCACCTCATACGAGCGACAAAGATTTGAACATCCAGTTTTAATATTTATGATACCGCGGGCTGTGGTGTTCATTATAAAAATAGCAATTGATCTAGGATCTCAACGAACATAGTTTCACGTTAGAGAGTTTCATAATGGCCGATCAGGGCCGTAGCGAGAAACAATCATCGGAAACGGGGTCTGAATTTGATAATTATTTTTCACCGTACGTTACACAGAGGTTAAGTTTTTACTCTATTACATTTTATTAGCACGCGAAATTCTTCTATTTAATATTCGCCATTTTTCCAAACTGTGCTTTATATTCTAAATAGTTACAAAAATTTATGAAATTCATAAAACAATTATTTTATTTTTAGAACATTTTAAACATTTCGGGGAACTTTAACGCCCTTAAAAGCTCTCTGTGATGAGGGCCTATTCGGCAAATCAGGTTGTAGTAGACATGTATTATGAAACAGAGGAAGATATGAGGCAGCAATAAAAGATGGAACAGCCGGTTTTATTATACATGAAATCACGCGCTGTTCTTTATTAACAGAGGAGATTCCGATTCATTTAGAAGCTGAAAACTCCCAACTAGTAGAGTTTCATGACAATGTTGTACATATTGTGCAGTCAGAGTGTAGCAGGCGAGCACTATAAATCAGTGTAAGGTATTGGGTGGCGATAAGCGTTGGAAAAGCCAATGTTAAATTCATGATTCACGATCACATCTTTCATCACGCACTGCTCTTCATTAACGAAGAGTACAGCAATCGATTTAGAAGCTGAGGCCTACAACCAGCACAGTTTAATGATAGATTTTTGCATATTGCGCCTAGTCAGATTGTACAAGGTGTGCTTCATAAATTAGTGGAAGGTATGGGGTGGCGCCGAACGATGAAACAGCCACTATTAATATTCCTGAATCAAGATTAGTTGGATGACCAGTATGTAGTATACGCAAATTCAGAATTTATATTCCGTCTGCTTTGAATATTTTATTTCCTACTTCTGAAGTGTAACGGGTATCCCTCCCCGTCATCTGGTGACACTTTTGTTTCGGCTTGAGGTAGTGGCTACTTTGATTTCAGCCGAAGATAGTTAATTATAAGATGAGGTAAATCTCTGCTGATTGCTTGTTTTTCTGGATGATATGTTGGCGAAAACTGGATTGATTTCTTCGATGTTGCCAGAGCCAAAACATCAATGTTTTCATTAATATATATAGGGGGAGGGGGATAACGAGGTTTGCACCCCGGGTACTGTCCCCGGTAATAAATAAGGGCGTCCTCCTCCCCCTTTCTACTTCGCTTCCGTGTTACGTTCCTATCGGGCACTCTAGCCCAAATCTCCTAGCTTCCTATTTCTAAGGGTTGTTTAAGATCTAGGGTCAGACACTCCCTTCCTAAAATCCTCTACATATGATCATTTCATGATCATGATGAACGAGGTTTGCACCGATTTATATAAGGAAGTTTTAAAAATTTCATGCGCTGATCTTCGCTACACAGGAAAACGGAATCGATTTTTGTTCGCCCTGCATAAGGGCTTTATCCCCTTCGACCTCTTCGACTAATGGGCCATTAGTCTCAAGGATCAGGGTCGTAGTGATAGTCCCCGCAACCCTGTCTTCCCGGGGGATCTTACGGCCAAGAGGGCCTCTAGCTTGCGCAGAAAAAATTTAAAAAATATTTTGCTGAAACTTCGTGTGAAAGTGGTTAAAGAAATATCCATGAATTTTTGGCGGCAGCTTTCAATAATGTATTAAAAAGAAAAGCAATCTTTTAGTTGTTTTTCTGTTTTTTCGGTGGTTTTAATTTATAAAAGCTGGATGAAGGGGGTATGGAATAACTACTGCAGAGGACTTGAGACCCCTTTTGAGAATAGCTCCTATACGTCTATCTTAACATGAAAATGTGAAACAAGAACTGTCATCTTGATCTCTTTGTTTTTTTGTTTTTTTTGTAACAGAGTTAAAAGCAGATTTTTTTATTAATGAGTGCCAATAATTGTGGCATTACTGTAATTACGTTCTCTGTATTCAAGAGTAAATAATTTAAGAAATTTTTATTTTTTGTGCCATAATTCTCAATTTTTACGTTTTTATTTGCTTACTCAGTATATTTTCGAATAAATCATAAAAGATCATTAGTCACCGTTACACGGCACTTATTTGTGTGATCATCAGGCATTTCAAAGGGGCCGTCCTTAGTTCTCTAAAAGAGTGAAATTTACATTATATGATTAAATTGGGCGTAACTCTGTCGCGGTAAGTTTTTTTTATAAAACTTGAGCAATGATTTTAATTACAGCGGACACTTTTGTGTAACACGCAATAATTTTGATCTTACGAAAGTTATTCGCAGGTTCCAATGCAGTTGAAATAGTAAAATGTCCAATAATAATATTAAGTTAATAATACTGAATTCTAAAAATTCAGTAATTGAAAGCAATATATACACCGAAATTTTTATAATTGAAAGCTGTATTTTCTCAAAAGGGCATGGAATATGTTTTTTGCGGGTGGAAAGGGGCATTTTCCCGGTACGCTATACTCAAGGGTCAATTCTCTCCCAAATGTCGGTACATTCATCCATTTGTCAGTCCTATTCAGCTCACTCACTCAAATTTCCTATCCTGCTACTTCTTAAAAGCATTTTTAGACTTGAGGACAGAAACTTCCTTCCTAATATAACTTAGATTCATGCTGTACGTAACGCAATCGATTTAGGAGCTAAATCTCCAACTAACAGGGTTTTCATGTTAAGGGTTATTCGGCCAATCACGTTGAAGCAATCGAGCAGTATAAATTAGTAGCAGATATCAGGTGGCGACGAAAGATGGAACAGCCAGTTTTAATATCCATGTTATGATGGAATGATCTTCGCTAACGGAAAAAATTGCAATCGATTTTGGAGCTGAACCCACGGCAAACGGAGTTTCATGTTCAGCCGAACAGGTTGAAGTTGGCCTTCTCGCTGCATATTAAACCAGGGGCAGACACCAGGTGGCGACAAGCGATAGAACAGCCAGTTTTAATATTAATGCTTATCTTCGCTAACAAAAGAAATTGAAATAAAATAAGGTGCTGAACTCTTAACAAACAGAGTTTCCTGTTAGAAAATTGATAACGAGGAACAGTACACCAATTAAGTAGTGGACTCCATTTTTTTCAGTTTGCAATTACACTCTAACTTCAATGAAAAAACCATCTGGTTGATGTGCAAATGCTTGGAAATGCTTATGTGTTTATTTCCTACGCCAATAAATCGGATCACTAGTATAGTGTTACTATTCATGTTAGAGTTTTAGCCAGTGACCGATCAGGTTGTAGTAGGCGTGCAGTATAATTAGTCAAAAACTATTTACTGCTGTTCCATCGTTCGTAGCCACCTCATACGAGCAACAAAGATTTGAACATCGAGTTTTAATATTTACGATATCACGGGCTGTGGTATTCATTAAAAAATTTGCAATTGATTTAGGATCTCAACCCACAACGAACATAGTTTCACGTTAGAGAGTTTCATAATGGCCGATCAGGGCCGTAGTGAGAAACAATCATCGGGAGAGGGGTCTGAATTTGATAATTATTTTTCACCGTACGTTACACATAGGTTGAGTTTTTGCTCCATTACATTTTATTAGCACGCGAAATTCTTCTATTTAATATTCGCCATTTTCCCAAACTGTTCTTTATATTCTATAATAGTTACAAAAATTTATGAAATTCATAAAACAATTATTTTATTTTTAGAACATTTTAAACATTTCAGGGAACTTTAACGCCCTCAAATGCTCTCTCTGATGACGGACCTATTCGGCAAATCAGGTTGTAGTAGACATGTATTATGAAACAGAGGAAGATATGAGGCAGCAATAAAAGATGGAACAGCCGGTTTTATTATACATGAAATCACACGCTGTTCTTCATTAAAAGAGGAGATTCCAATTGATTTAGAAGCTGAAAACTCCCAACTAGTAGAGTCTTATGACAATGTTGTACATATTGTGCAGTCAGAGTGTAGCAGGCGAGCACTATAAATCAGTGTAAGGTATTGGGTGGCGATGAGCGTTGGAAAAGCCAATGTTAAAATTCAGGATTCACGATCAGATCTTTCATCACGCACTGGTCTTCATTAACGAAGAGTACAGCAATCGATTTAGAAGCTGAGACCTACAACTAGCACAGTTTCATGATAGATTTTGCATATTGCGCCTAGTCAGATTGTAGAAGGCGTGCTTCATAAATTAGTGGAAGGTATGGGGTGGCGACGAACGATGAAACAGCCACTGTTAATATTCCTGAATCAAGATTAGTTTTCATCAAGCGCATTATTTTTTCATCATTTCTTCATTAACGGAGAAAACTGCAATCACTTTAGAAGTTACAAACCAACAACTAGTACAGTTTCACGCTAGAGTTGCAAACAATGTCCAAGGTCAGAGCGTTGTAAGCGTGCACCGTACAGTATGAATCAGTGGAATAAATATGGTGGCGACAAACGATGGAACAGCCAAGAGTGAATTCAGAGCCCCGCACTGCATGGGTCCTCATGGCTAAAAGGGTCTCTGGACTCAAGAAAAGGATTATTCAACGTTTTTGACTTTACAAGATGAAATATCAGCTTTGGATGAAGTTTTAAAAATAAAAGCAATCTTTGATAAAATAAAAGCAATCTTTGCTTCTTTTTTAAATAAGTACGTAAAATATTTAGAAATCGTTTTCGTTGTTTAGGTGATTAAATCTGGATGACGAGAAAACAATTATTCAATGAGAACTTGAGGCTTCTTTTTACAGTTCTTGTAATAGTTTCCATACATGTATGGTAAAAGAGAATGTGAAAAAAATATATTACTCGTAGTTCAATCAATGGATTTTCCATACCAATGCTGATAAGGTGTTCTGTGTTACA
Source organism: Macrothele yani (assembly GCA_039090855.1). NCBI lineage: Eukaryota > Metazoa > Arthropoda > Arachnida > Araneae > Macrothelidae > Macrothele > Macrothele yani. The sequence continues at coordinate 36,472,019 of CM077031.1, read as the reverse complement.
ATTCCTTGCACATAACCACATACCTTTCAGAATATAATAAGCTAAAAGGTGTTGTCCACGGGATTGAAAATTCAGAGACCAGTATCTTTTTTTTTTGTCATTCGCAGAATACTCTGGTATAGAAGTTATTGGTAAATCGGTGCCCCTGCGTGTTTTGATAGAAGATGGTACATTTTTCGGGTGTGTTCGACAGATAGAACGGCGTTCATAGGTTTGAGGAAGTTGTGCCTTATTTCAGCATCTTTTGACAATAATTTACATTCGCTTTACGTTTTTCATTTCCAGAATACATCGGCACGGAAATGGTAAAAGGTAAACTGGATTTGCAATCGTTTGTATAACTTTTCGGACAAAAAATCGTAAAGACCTCGAAAAGAAGTAAGAATCATCTTTAGGTAAAGTTTACATTTTGTCATTCTTAGAATACTTCGGCAAAGAAATTGTAAAATGGCTAAAATATGAGCTGCCTTCTCCATATAAGCTGGAAATCAAATATAATGTTTCCAAGAACGTCGTGATAAAATTTGGGTGAGCTCGACAGATAGAACAGCCGTCAAAATATTTGTAAGTTAAGCCTTAATTTAAAACTTTCGCAACTTTTTTTTTGCTATTTCTCACATCCCTTTCATCTGCCAGGTAAAGTTTGTGTGTACTAATCTTGAATTATTTCTTACTTGGCTAAGCCAATTTATTATAAAGAAAAAAAAAATCGGTGTGTTCGTCTGTCATTTACAGCTTGGATTCCTTAGCGTAAGGAGGAGAAATTTATCGCTAAATTGTAAAATTAAGAATCACGTGAAAGATATTTTGTAACAAACATCTCCATGACAGTCAAATAGATGTTACAGACAGATGGGTGCCAACCTGCCAGCAATATAATTCCAATTCCAAGTCGATGTAATGTTTAGTTTACGGAGGCATGTCTGCTTGCTTGAACATCTCGATCTCAGAAGCGGAAGGCAATTCTGATCGTGTATCGCTATCTATCGGTGAATTCTAAAATTAAAAGATCATTCAATGGTTATTTTGAATTAATACCTCGGTTTATCAATTACCTAAATTAAACCTTTGGATTTTTGAATTGAACAAAATTCTTCCGCTAGCAGACGTAGACTTAAATCATGCTTCTTCTTCTGTACTTTTCCCTCTAACTGTTCGAGTTGAAATTCGGAAAAATTTAACTGTGTGGAAAAAGTGCTACGTACAATGTTTTAAGCAAGCTAAATAATGGGGAAAGGTGAAAAAATATAGTATTTTTACATGAAAGGAAAAATATTTTCCGAAGAACTTACCTTGGAGTGCGAAGGTTCCGAAGAGTACGTGCGGTAGGCCTAAGATGATGGAGTGGCGACGGCGTAAAGGTTGAGTCCGGTGAATGGAAGCTTCGTTGAGAACGGCAAGTTACACGCGGAAGAATACACAAGGAAGCGGTTCAGCAGTACGTAGTCATCGAAACGGGTTGTAAGAATACGCTGAAGGAAAGAGGTTGCTTTTATGCTGCATTGTAATATAATTTTTTCAAGGGTAATTTTGCAAAATCGTAAGTCCAAAATTGCCAAAAAAGGCTTAAAATTTCATCATCCTTCACAATTCGACACGAAACTCTGGGCCTCCTTGCCATAGTACGATTCCTGATTATAAGAAAATCGTTTATTTTCAACAATATCCATTTCACGAGGGAAAAAAAGGACGAACGATGGACGGAACACCAGTAGAACTACAAATGAGGTACTTGAAGAAATCATCGACCCCTTCACATCTCCGAAACCATAACCAAAATTTAGGGTCAACCGGAACCAAAGCTTCTTACTCAAAACGTCTGCCGCACATTATATCATTTACATTCCTTCATTTAATTACATCCCAAGACATTTTTGCAATAAAATCAAAAACATTTAGCACATTTCTTTATTAATAATTAATGAAACATACCTGAACTACTTCTTTTTGCATACGACTACACGACGCCTCACACTCCTCTGCGATTTTTTTTTTTTTATGATGTAGAGGATTTTAGGAAGGGAGTGTGACGCCAGGTCTTAAACAACCCTTAGAAATAGGAAGCTAGGAGATTTGGGCTAGAGTGCCCGATAGGAAAGTGACACGGTAGCGAAGTAGAAATGGGGAGGGAGACGCCCTTATTTAATACCGGGGGGCCAATACCCGGGAAACCCCTCTGAGACATACACCCCACTCATGTTGTATTATTCCGCGCATGCACTAGCAACTGGTACTCCCTTCCGACGCACGGTCCCTTCACGTCGTGTGCGTTAGCATAGCTTTGTCGTCCTGCATCAACTGCTGCAAACCATCGTATTCGCACGCTAGTTCTTCGGAAAATATTTTTCCTTTCATGTAAAAATACTATATTTTCTCACCTTTCCCCATTAGTTTGCTTGCTTAAAACATTGTACGTAGCACTTTTTCCACACAGTTAAATTTTTATGACGAAATAATTTAGGACGCTAAAGTACACATTTACCACTGGTGCAAACTCAGGGACGAAAAATTTCAAAAAACTCTGACGTACATCCTTTTTGAAATCAAAAATGATGAAAAATTAAAAAAAAATCATTGATGGAGTCATTTTTGAAAAAGTTTACGTAAAATGTATCTGTCTATTCGGCACGCGGAGATCCAGGCTGCGGCAACGGTAACCCTCTGACTACCACTGTAGGATCTACCACACAAGCAGCGCGACCGCCAGCTTAACTAACGGTGGTTTCCGCGGAAGGATACTTAGGAATGACACACGTGCAGAAGTACGGGATGGCTGCGCTTTCACAAGCAATGGAAGGACCTTCTGTTTTTACTTTATAATATTTACTATTCTTCAGTGGTTTATTTTAGGAATTTATAAATTGGTGAGAAACGTCGATGTGTGTATAAGGGTGGGGTGCCAGGACCCCGACCCAATTTATGTCCCATTTTCTTTTTATTTCGAAGTTTGAGGTAAAAAATAAAGCAGTACATAACCAAACCAGTGAGGACGAGAAATTCTAGTTCTTCAAATAAAAATCTGTAAATTAAGAATATAATATATTCAAAAAATGAACAAACCAGGGGCGTATTTAGAGAGAGGCCAATATGAAACAATTTCGAGGAATTGTGCCCACCTCCCAGATGTAATTTTTTAAATATTTCGGTTTTTCATACGTAGAGGATTTTAGGAAGGGAGTGTCTGACCCTTAGAAATAGGAAACTAGGATATGTGGGCTATGGTTCCCGATTGGAAAGTGACACGGAAGCGAAGCAGAAAAAAAAGTGGGGTGGGGGCAGAAAAATCAGGTGGCAGACGGGTGGAGTAACATGAGCACGATGGAATAAAAAATGCCGACCCCAGATATTACCCTCACCTTGTCAGCCTGCGACTTGTAAGACGGCCTGTTATTAAAAAAAGGTCGAAATACTTATGAAACATCTGAAGTTGGGGTAAAAAAATGGATATGCCGACCTCGGAAATTTTCCCTACCTATTTGGGTACTGTCGATTACAAGCCGTTTCCTCCCGCGAATGTGGCGCCATCTAAAGGGTGAATGAACATTTCACCGGTAACATGTATTATCCAATGTTCATTTCGTATAGGATAGATGTCGTAGTGTACCCAAAAGGATTTTGTTCACTGACAGATTAAGTGCATCAAAGTATAAAGTCTGCCCGTTGATTTTGTAAACATCACAGCGATTTTACTTTTTCCTGCTAATCGTTTAGGAAGGATTCTCCCAATCTTTTCAGACTATTTGATGATTATTTCTCACACATTTCGGGCGCACACATACTCAACAGAACTCCATAAATAGTATACTATTAAATAGTTTCAGTATGTGTATACTATTTATACTCATAACAGTATAAATAGTAAACACATACTGAACGTGTAACAGAACTCCATAAATAGTATTTTAAAAGTAAAACATCTAATTTATTTCTTCCAAAAGGAAAATTCGAACCACGAATTTCGGTATGCCTGTCGTTATTATTCGCTCGACGGCTTCTAATTGGAAGAAATATTGAAAAGTTTCCATAATATAGCATTTCACAGTCTTTCAACTGTGCACGTATTCTTTTTGTGAATATTATTATTTGGTAACCATTAATTATCACCAAAATAATATTTCCGTTTCCGTTGTTCATTTGGTGATGAGCATTTACAATAGCGTTTTAAAATACACGTCGAAATCTCGTAGTTTATCTTTTTGCTCCCCCCCCCCCCACCCTTTTTTTTAAATGTTCCACTTGACAATGGAAGAGACGTGTTCCTCTCATGTGTGATTATTTCACGGACTTTCCACCCCCTCCCCCACAAATTGGTGGAGTCGGTTTCCTTGCAGCAAACTAAAGATAGGAATCAATTTCAAGAGAAGCAGTGGGTATGGTGGATGCCAGTGGGGGGGGGAGGGAGTCGGAACTCTATCCCCTACTGCCTGCTTAAGTAACACATCCCATTCGAGTTCGCCCGATTGCCAATTGTTTGTCGCAGTGTTGGGTGAAGTTTTCTACCAACACTGCGACAAACACAGGGCCTACACCTGGTCTCCTGGTGTGGGGAGCGATCAGCTATCACTCCCGTACACAGCTAGTGTTTGTACCGGGTACGTTAAACAGCACCTCCTACATCAACAACATCATTCAGCCCGTTGTTGTGCCATTTGTAAGGTCGGTCCATCGTGGTGTTTTCCAGCAAGATAACGCACGCCCACACACGGCACGTGCAACGCAACATGCACTTCAGGGTGTGAGACAACTAACATGGCCTGCACGTTCACCGGATTTGTCCCCCATTGAGCACGTGTGGGATTTTATGGGACAACGACTTATCCGGTCTCCACGGCCAGCCACGACCATCCCCGATTTACACGTCCAGGTTGAGGATGCTTGGAACTCAATACCCCAAACTTACATCCAACATCTGTACGCCAGACTCGGTCGTTGCCATCCAACATATGTACGCCACTCGGTCGTTGCCATCCCTCAAAATGGAACATTCATCGAAAGTTCCAAGAAGCACCGGTAAGGGGGCAGCACATCGAGTTGACATCCCACCATATCCGCCCCCTTTCCCACTCGGTCGTTGCCATCCCTCAAAATCAAAGATCCATCGAAAGTTCCAAGAAGCACCGCTATGGGGCAGCACATCGAGTGGACATCCCACCATATCCGCCCCCTTTCCCTCTCGGTCGTTGCCATCCCTCAAAATCAAAGATTCATTGAAAGTTCCAAGAAGCATCGCTAGGGGGCAGCACATCATGGGGGCGATCGCGTGACAAAAATTCTTACTCGGGGACAGCCGGGGACAGCCTCGTGCGCAGCCAATGTTAAGTCTATGGAGGGCTGTCCCTGTGCCATAAGTCTCCATTTTCCTCTACTTAGAGTTGATTGTAAGAAGCGGGATTTTAAATTTCGTCTGGCTCACGATGTCCTTCGATTAGGAAGAGCAGTGCAGGTGGGGTACTGCCATCACCAACAAGTGTCCCGCTTGAAACCTCATTAAAGACCGGTACCACTTATCCTGGAGTTATCCCTGGCCGTGCAGGTGTGAAAGCCTGTCTGGACTTGGGCAGGTTGCCCGAAGCGGCACAAGGCTCAGGAGGTCTTTTACCAGTACCCTGGCACCTAAGCAGGGAGTGATGTCTGGAGGTTGATCTTCACTGATACCACTTAGAAAAAAATATGGTATCAGCTACTAACTAAGTGAAACTAAACCTCAACACGTGCATACCATCCTGACTTACTCTTTCTTTTAACACATATTGCATATGTTACTTCTGGAATAGGCGTTAACGCCTATTCCAAAAATATTCATTATATTCCTACATATTCCAGAAGTAATAGTATATGCCTACCTCGAATAGAGCAGAAACTATACTTGTATGCTCAAAAAGTTAACTTTCATAAAACTAAGGTTTCAAACTCATAATTTAAATTCCAACACACATTTGACTTCTTCAGTGAATTTTTTTCTCTTCTTTTAAGATCGTGAAGACTTTATTTCCGGAAAATATATTGTGAATACTTTACATGGATGACCAGTAAGTAGTATACGCAAATTCAGAATTTATATTCCGTCTGCTTTGAATATTTTATTTCCTACTTCTGAAGTGTAACGGGTATCCCTCCCCGTCATCTGGTGACACTTTTGTTTCGGCTTGAGGTAGTGGCTACTTTGATTTCAGCCGAAGATAGTTAATTATAAGATGAGGTAAATCTGTGCTGATTGCTTGTTTTTCTGGATGATATGTTGGCGAAAACTGGATTGATTTCTTCGATGTTGCCAGAGCCAAAACATCAATGTTTTCACCAATATATATAGGGGGAGGGGGATAACGAGGTTTGCACCCCGGGTACTGTCCCCCCGGTAATAAATAAGGGCGTCCTCCCCCCCCTTTCTACTTCGCTTCCGTGTTACGTTCCTATCGGGCACTCTAGCCCAAATCTCCTAGCTTCCTATTTCTAAGGGTTGTTTAAGATCTAGGGTCAGACACTCCCTTCCTAAAATCCTCTACATATGATCATTTGATGATCATGATGAACGAGGTTTGCACCGATTTATATAAGGAAGTTTTAAAAATTTCATGCGCTGATCTTCGCTACACAGGAAAACGGAATCGATTTTTGTTCGCCCTGCATAAGGGCTTTATCCCCTTCGACCTCTTCGACTAATGGGCCATTAGTCTCAAGGATCAGGGTCGTAGTGATAGTCCCCGCAACCCTGTCTTCCCGGGGGATCTTACGGCCAAGAGGGCCTCTAGCTTGCGCAGAAAAAATTTAAAAAATATTTTGCTGAAACTTCGTGTGAAAGTGGTTAAAGAAATATCCATGAATTTTTGGCGGCAGCTTTCAATAATGTATTAAAAAGAAAAGCAATCTTTTAGTTGTTTTTCTGTTTTTTCGGTGGTTTTAATTTATAAAAGCTGGATGAAGGGGGTATGGAATAACTACTGCAGAGGACTTGAGACCCCTTTTGAGAATAGCTCCTATACGTCTATCTTAACATAAAAATGTGAAACAAGAACTGTCATCTTGATCTCTTTGTTTTTTTGTTTTTTTTGTAACAGAGTTAAAAGCAGATTTTTTTATTAATGAGTGCCAATAATTGTGGCATTACTGTAGTTACGTTCTCTGTATTCAAGTGTAAATAATTTAAGAAATTTTTATTTTTTGTGCCATAATTCTTAATTTTTACGTTTTTATTTGCTTACTCAGTATATTTTCGAATAAATCATAAAAGATCATTAGTCACCGTTACACGGCACTTATTTGTGTGATCATCAGGCATTTCAAAGGGGCCGTCCTTAGTTCTCTAAAAGAGTGAAATTTACATTATATGATTAAATTGGGCGTAACTCTGTCGCGGTAAGTTTTTTTATAAAACTTGAGCAATGATTTAAATTACAGCGGACACTTTTGTGTAACACACAATAATTTTGATCTTACGAAAGTTATTCGCAGGTTCCAATGCAGTTGAAATAGTAAAATGTCCAATAATAATATTAAGTTAATAATACTGAATTCTAAAAATTCAGTAATTGAAAGCAATATATACACCGAAATTTTTATAATTGAAAGCTGTATTTTCTCAAAAGGGCATGGAATATGATTTTTGCGGGGGAAAGGGGCATTTTCCCGGTACGCTATACTCAAGGGTCAATTCTCTCCCAACTGTCGGTACATTCATCCATTTGTCAGTCCTATTCAGCTCACTCACTCAAATTTCCTATCCTGCTACTTCTTAAAAGCATGTTTAGACTTGAGGACAGAAACTTCCTTCCTAATATAACTTAGATTCATGCTGTACTTAACGCAATCGATTTAGGAGCTAAATCTCCAACTAACAGGGTTTCATGTTAAGGGTTATTCGGCCAATCAGGTTGAAGCAATCGAGCAGTATAAATTAGTAGCAGATATCAGTTGGCGACGAAAGATGGAACAGCCAGTTTTAATATCCATGTTATGATGGAATGATCTTCGCTAACGGAAAAAATTGCAATCGATTTTGGAGCTGAACCCACGGCAAACGGAGTTTCATGTTCAGCCGAACAGGTTGAAGTTGGCCTTCTCGCTGCATATTAAACCAGGGGCAGATACCAGGTGGCGACAAGCGATAGAACAGCCAGTTGTAATATTAATGCTTATCTTCGCTAACAAAAGAAATTGAAATAAAATAAGGTGCTGAACTCTTAACAAACAGAGTTTCCTGTTAGAAAATTGATAACGAGGAACAGTACACCAATTAAGTAGTGGACTCCATTTTTTTCAGTTTGCAATTACACTCTAACTTCAATGAAAAAACCATCTGGTTGATGCGCAAATGCTTGGAAACGCTTATGTGTTTATTTCCTACGCCAATAAATCGGATCACTAGTATAGTGTTACTATTCATGTTAGAGTTTTAGCCAGTGACCGATCAGGTTGTAGTAGGCGTGCAGTATAATTAGTCAAAAACTATTTACTGCTGTTCCATCGTTCGTAGCCACCTCATACGAGCAACAAAGATTTGAACATCGAGTTTTAATATTTACGATATCACGGGCTGTGGTGTTCATTAAAAAATTTGCAATTGATTTAGGATCTCAACCCACAACGAACATAGTTTCACGTTAGAGAGTTTCATAATGGCCGATCAGGGCCGTAGTGAGAAACAATCATCGGGAGAGGGGTCTGAATTTGATAATTATTTTTCACCGTACGTTACACATAGGTTGAGTTTTTTGCTCCATTACATTTTATTAGCACGCGAAATTCTTCTATTTAATATTCGCCATTTTCCCAAACTGTGCTTTATATTCTATAATAGTTACAAAAATTTATGAAATTCATAAAACAATTATTTTATTTTTAGAACCTAAACATTTCAGGGAACTTTAACGCCCTCAAATGCTCTCTCTGATGACGGACCTATTCGGCAAATCAGGTTGTAGTAGACATGTATTATGAAACAGAGGAAGATATGAGGCAGCAATAAAAGATGGAACAGCCGGTTTTATTATACATGATATGACACGCTGTTCTTCATTAAAAGAGGAGATTCCAATTGATTTAGAAGCTGAAAACTCCCAACTAGTAGAGTCTTATGACAATGTTGGACATATTGTGCAGTCAGAGTGTAGCAGGCGAGCACTATAAATCAGTGTAAGGTATTGGGTGGCGATGAGCGTTGGAAAAGCCAATGTTAAAATTCAGGATTCACGATCAGATCTTTCATCACGCACTGGTCTTCATTAACGAAGAGTACAGCAATCGATTTAGAAGCTGAGACCTACAACTAGCACAGTTTCATGATAGATTTTGCATATTGCGCCTAGTCAGATTGTAGAAGGCGTGCTTCATAAATTAGTGGAAGGTATGGGGTGGCGACGAACGATGAAACAGCCACTGTTAATATTCCTGAATCAAGATTAGTTTTCATCAAGCGCATTATTTTTTCATCATTTCTTCATTAACGGAGAAAACTGCAATCACTTTAGAAGTTACAAACCAACAACTAGTACAGTTTCACGCTAGAGTTGCAAACAATGTCCAAGGTCAGAGCGTTGTAAGCGTGCACCGTACAGTATGAATCAGTGGAATAAATATGGTGGCGACAAACGATGGAACAGCCAAGAGTGAATTCAGAGCCCCGCACTGCATGGGTCCTCATGGCTAAAAGGGTCTCTGGACTCAAGAAAAGGATTATTCAACGTTTTTGACTTTACAAGATGAAATATCAGCTTTGGATGAAGTTTTAAAAATAAAAGCAATCTTTGATAAAATAAAAGCAATCTTTGCTTCTTTTTTAAATAAGTACGTAAAATATTTAGAAATCGTTTTCGTTGTTTAGGTGATTAAATCTGGATGACGAGAAAACAATTATTCAATGAGAACTTGAGGCTTCTTTTTACAGTTCTTGTAATAGTTTCCATACATGTATGGTAAAAAGAGAATGTGAAAAAAATATATTACTCGTAGTTCAATCAATGGATTTTCCATACCAATGCTGATAAGGTGTTCTGTGTTACAATTCCTTGCACATAACCACATACCTTTCAGAATATAATAAGCTAAAAGGTGTTGTCCACGGGATTGAAAATTCAGAGACCAGTATCTTTTTTTTTTTGTCATTCGCAGAATACTCTGGTATAGAAGTTATTGGTAAATCGGTGCCCCTGCGTGTTTTGATAGAAGATGGTACATTTTTTCGGGTGTGTTCGACAGATAGAACGGCGTTCATAGGTTTGAGGAAGTTGTGCCTTATTTCAGCATCTTTTGACAATAATTTACATTCGCTTTACGTTTTTCATTTCCAGAATACATCGGCACGGAAATGGTAAAAGGTAAACTGGATTTGCAATCGTTTGTATAACTTTTCGGACAAAAAATCGTAAAGACCTCGAAAAGAAGTAAGAATCATCTTTAGGTAAAGTTTACATTTTGTCATTCTTAGAATACTTCGGCAAAGAAATTGTAAAATGGCTAAAATATGAGCTGCCTTCTCCATATAAGCTGGAAATCAAATATAATGTTTCCAAGAACGTCGTGATAAAATTTGGGTGAGCTCGACAGATAGAACAGCCGTCAAAATATTTGTAAGTTAAGCCTTAATTTAAAACTTTCGCAACTTTTTTTTTGCTATTTCTCACATCCCTTTCATCTGCCAGGTAAAGTTTGTGTGTACTAATCTTGAATTATTTCTTACTTGGCTAAGCCAATTTATTATAAAGAAAAAAAAATCGGTGTGTTCGTCTGTCATTTACAGCTTGGATTCCTTAGCGTAAGGAGGAGAAATTTATCGCTAAATTGTAAAATTAAGAATCACGTGAAAGATATTTTGTAACAAACATCTCCATGACAGTCAAATAGATGTTACAGACAGATGGGTGCCAACCTGCCAGCAATATAATTCCAATTCCAAGTCGATGTAATGTTTAGTTTACGGAGGCATGTCTGCTTGCTTGAACATCTCGATCTCAGAAGCGGAAGGCAATTCTGATCGTGTATCGCTATCTATCGGTGAATTCTAAAATTAAAAGATCATTCAATGGTTATTTTGAATTAATACCTCGGTTTATCAATTACCTAAATTAAACCTTTGGATTTTTGAATTGAACAAAATTCTTCCGCTAGCAGACGTAGACTTAAATCATGCTTCTTCTTCTGTACTTTTCCCTCTAACTGTTCGAGTTGAAATTCGGAAAAATTTAACTGTGTGGAAAAAGTGCTACGTACAATGTTTTAAGCAAGCTAAATAATGGGGAAAGGTGAAAAAATATAGTATTTTTACATGAAAGGAAAAATATTTTCCGAAGAACTTACCTTGGAGTGCGAAGGTTCCGAAGAGTACGTGCGGTAGGCCTAAGATGATGGAGTGGCGACGGCGTAAAGGTTGAGTCCGGTGAATGGAAGCTTCGTTGAGAACGGCAAGTTACACGCGGAAGAATACACAAGGAAGCGGTTCAGCAGTACGTAGTCATCGAAACGGGTTGTAAGAATACGCTGAAGGAAAGAGGTTGCTTTTATGCTGCATTGTAATATAATTTTTTCAAGGGTAATTTTGCAAAATCGTAAGTCCAAAATTGCCAAAAAAGGCTTAAAATTTCATCATCCTTCACAATTCGACACGAAACTCTGGGCCTCCTTGCCATAGTACGATTCCTGATTATAAGAAAATCGTTTATTTTCAACAATATCCATTTCACGAGGGAAAAAAAGGACGAACGATGGACGGAACACCAGTAGAACTACAAATGAGGTACTTGAAGAAATCATCGACCCCTTCACATCTCCGAAACCATAACCAAAATTTAGGGTCAACCGGAACCAAAGCTTCTTACTCAAAACGTCTGCCGCACATTATATCATTTACATTCCTTCATTTAATTACATCCCAAGACATTTTTGCAATAAAATCAAAAACATTTAGCACATTTCTTTATTAATAATTAATGAAACATACCTGAACTACTTCTTTTTGCATACGACTACACGACGCCTCACACTCCTCTGCGATTTTTTTTTTTATGATGTAGAGGATTTTAGGAAGGGAGTGTGACGCCAGGTCTTAAACAACCCTTAGAAATAGGAAGCTAGGAGATTTGGGCTAGAGTGCCCGATAGGAAAGTGACACGGTAGCGAAGTAGAAATGGGGAGGGAGACGCCCTTATTTAATACCGGGGGGCCAATACCCGGGAAACCCCTCTGAGACATACACCCCACTCATGTTGTATTATTCCGCGCATGCACTAGCAACTGGTACTCCCTTCCGACGCACGGTCCCTTCACGTCGTGTGCGTTAGCATAGCTTTGTCGTCCTGCATCAACTGCTGCAAACCATCGTATTCGCACGCTAGTTCTTCGGAAAATATTTTTCCTTTCATGTAAAAATACTATATTTTCTCACCTTTCCCCATTAGTTTGCTTGCTTAAAACATTGTACGTAGCACTTTTTCCACACAGTTAAATTTTTATGACGAAATAATTTAGGACGCTAAAGTACACATTTACCACTGGTGCAAACTCAGGGACGAAAAATTTCAAAAAACTCTGACGTACATCCTTTTTGAAATCAAAAATGATGAAAAATTAAAAAAAAAATCATTGATGGAGTCATTTTTGAAAAAGTTTACGTAAAATGTATCTGTCTATTCGGCACGCGGAGATCCAGGCTGCGGCAACGGTAACCCTCTGACTACCACTGTAGGATCTACCACACAAGCAGCGCGACCGCCAGCTTAACTAACGGTGGTTTCCGCGGAAGGATACTTAGGAATGACACACGTGCAGAAGTACGGGATGGCTGCGCTTTCACAAGCAATGGAAGGACCTTCTGTTTTTACTTTATAATATTTACTATTCTTCAGTGGTTTATTTTAGGAATTTATAAATTGGTGAGAAACGTCGATGTGTGTATAAGGGTGGGGTGCCAGGACCCCGACCCAATTTATGTCCCATTTTCTTTTTATTTCGAAGTTTGAGGTAAAAAATAAAGCAGTACATAACCAAACCAGTGAGGACGAGAAATTCTAGTTCTTCAAATAAAAATCTGTAAATTAAGAATATAATATATTCAAAAAATGAACAAACCAGGGGCGTATTTAGAGAGAGGCCAATATGAAACAATTTCGAGGAATTGTGCCCACCTCCCAGATGTAATTTTTTAAATATTTCGGTTTTTCATACGTAGAGGATTTTAGGAAGGGAGTGTCTGACCCTTAGAAATAGGAAACTAGGATATGTGGGCTATGGTTCCCGATTGGAAAGTGACACGGAAGCGAAGCAGAAAAAAAAGTGGGGTGGGGGGCAGAAAAAATCAGGTGGCAGACGGGTGGAGTAACATGAGCACGATGGAATAAAAAATGCCGACCCCAGATATTACCCTCACCTTGTCAGCCTGCGACTTGTAAGACGGCCTGTTATTAAAAAAAGGTCGAAATACTTATGAAACATCTGAAGTTGGGGTAAAAAAATGGATATGCCGACCTCGGAAATTTTCCCTACCTATTTGGGTACTGTCGATTACAAGCCGTTTCCTCCCGCGAATGTGGCGCCATCTAAAGGGTGAATGAACATTTCACCGGTAACATGTATTATCCAATGTTCATTTCGTATAGGATAGATGTCGTAGTGTACCCAAAAGGATTTTGTTCACTGACAGATTAAGTGCATCAAAGTATAAAGTCTGCCCGTTGATTTTGTAAACATCACAGCGATTTTACTTTTTCCTGCTAATCGTTTAGGAAGGATTCTCCCAATCTTTTCAGACTATTTGATGATTATTTCTCACACATTTCGGGCGCACACATACTCAACAGAACTCCATAAATAGTATACTATTAAATAGTTTCAGTATGTGTATACTATTTATACTCATAACAGTATAAATAGTAAACACATACTGAACGTGTAACAGAACTCCATAAATAGTATTTTAAAAGTAAAACATCTAATTTATTTCTTCCAAAAGGAAAATTCGAACCACGAATTTCGGTATGCCTGTCGTTATTATTCGCTCGACGGCTTCTAATTGGAAGAAATATTGAAAAGTTTCCATAATATAGCATTTCACAGTCTTTCAACTGTGCACGTATTCTTTTTGTGAATATTATTATTTGGTAACCATTAATTATCACCAAAATAATATTTCCGTTTCCGTTGTTCATTTGGTGATGAGCATTTACAATAGCGTTTTAAAATACACGTCGAAATCTCGTAGTTTATCTTTTTGCTCCCCCCCCCCACCCTTTTTTTAAATGTTCCACTTGACAATGGAAGAGACGTGTTCCTCTCATGTGTGATTATTTCACGGACTTTCCACCCTCCCCCACAAATTGGTGGAGTCGGTTTCCTTGCAGCAAACTAAAGATAGGAATCAATTTCAAGAGAAGCAGTGGGTATGGTGGATGCCAGTGGGGGGGGGGGAGTCGGAACTCTATCCCCTACTGCCTGCTTAAGTAACACATCCCATTCGAGTTCGCCCGATTGCCAATTGTTTGTCGCAGTGTTGGGTGAAGTTTTCTACCAACACTGCGACAAACACAGGGCCTACACCTGGTCTCCTGGTGTGGGGAGCGATCAGCTATCACTCCCGTACACAGCTAGTGTTTGTACCGGGTACGTTAAACAGCACCTCCTACATCAACAACATCATTCAGCCCGTTGTTGTGCCATTTGTAAGGTCGGTCCATCGTGGTGTTTTCCAGCAAGATAACGCACGCCCACACACGGCACGTGCAACGCAACATGCACTTCAGGGTGTGAGACAACTAACATGGCCTGCACGTTCACCGGATTTGTCCCCCATTGAGCACGTGTGGGATTTTATGGGACAACGACTTATCCGGTCTCCACGGCCAGCCACGACCATCCCCGATTTACACGTCCAGGTTGAGGATGCTTGGAACTCAATACCCCAAACTTACATCCAACATCTGTACGCCAGACTCGGTCGTTGCCATCCAACATATGTACGCCACTCGGTCGTTGCCATCCCTCAAAATGGAACATTCATCGAAAGTTCCAAGAAGCACCGGTAAGGGGGCAGCACATCGAGTTGACATCCCACCATATCCGCCCCCTTTCCCACTCGGTCGTTGCCATCCCTCAAAATCAAAGATCCATCGAAAGTTCCAAGAAGCACCGCTATGGGGCAGCACATCGAGTGGACATCCCACCATATCCGCCCCCTTTCCCTCTCGGTCGTTGCCATCCCTCAAAATCAAAGATTCATTGAAAGTTCCAAGAAGCATCGCTAGGGGGCAGCACATCATGGGGGCGATCGCGTGACAAAAATTCTGACTCGGGGACAGCCGGGGACAGCCTCGTGCGCAGCCAATGTTAAGTCTATGGAGGGCTGTCCCTGTGCCATAAGTCTCCATTTTCCTCTACTTAGAGTTGATTGTAAGAAGCGGGATTTTAAATTTCGTCTGGCTCACGATGTCCTTCGATTAGGAAGAGCAGTGCAGGTGGGGTACTGCCATCACCAACAAGTGTCCCGCTTGAAACCTCATTAAAGACCGGTACCACTTATCCTGGAGTTATCCCTGGCCGTGCAGGTGTGAAAGCCTGTCTGGACTTGGGCAGGTTGCCCGAAGCGGCACACGGCTCAGGAGGTCTTTTACCAGTACCCTGGCACCTAAGCAGGGAGTGATGTCTGGAGGTTGATCTTCACTGATACCACTTAGAAAAAAATATGGTATCAGCTACTAACTAAGTGAAACTAAACCTCAACACGTGCATACCATCCTGACTTACTCTTTCTTTTAACACATATTGCATATGTTACTTCTGGAATAGGCGTTAACGCCTATTCCAAAAATATTCATTATATTCCTACATATTCCAGAAGTAATAGTATATGCCTACCTCGAATAGAGCAGAAACTATACTTGTATGCTCAAAAAGTTAACTTTCATAAAACTAAGGTTTCAAACTCATAATTTAAATTCCAACACACATTTGACTTCTTCAGTGAATTTTTTTTTCTCTTCTTTTAAGATCCTGAAGACTTTATTTCCGGAAAATATATTGTGAATACTTTACATGGATGACCAGTAAGTAGTATACGCAAATTCAGAATTTATATTCCGTCTGCTTTGAATATTTTATTTCCTACTTCTGAAGTGTAACGGGTATCCCTCCCCGTCATCTGGTGACACTTTTGTTTCGGCTTCAGGTAGTGGCTACTTTGATTTCAGCCGAAGATAGTTAATTATAAGATGAGGTAAATCTGTGCTGATTGCTTGTTTTTCTGGATGATATGTTGGCGAAAACTGGATTGATTTCTTCGATGTTGCCAGAGCCAAAACATCAATGTTTTCACCAATATATATAGGGGGAGGGGGATAACGAGGTTTGCACCCCGGGTACTGTCCCCCCGGTAATAAATAAGGGCGTCCTCCTCCCCCTTTCTACTTCGCTTCCGTGTTACGTTCCTATCGGGCACTCTAGCCCAAATCTCCTAGCTTCCTATTTCTAAGGGTTGTTTAAGATCTAGGGTCAGACACTCCCTTCCTAAAATCCTCTACATATGATCATTTGATGATCATGATGAACGAGGTTTGCACCGATTTATATAAGGAAGTTTTAAAAATTTCATGCGCTGATCTTCGCTACACAGGAAAACGGAATCGATTTTTGTTCGCCCTGCATAAGGGCTTTATCCCCTTCGACCTCTTCGACTAATGGGCCATTAGTCTCAAGGATCAGGGTCGTAGTGATAGTCCCCGCAACCCTGTCTTCCCGGGGGATCTTACGGCCAAGAGGGCCTCTAGCTTGCGCAGAAAAAATTTAAAAAATATTTTGCTGAAACTTCGTGTGAAAGTGGTTAAAGAAATATCCATGAATTTTTGGCGGCAGCTTTCAATAATGTATTAAAAAGAAAAGCAATCTTTTAGTTGTTTTTCTGTTTTTTCGGTGGTTTTAATTTATAAAAGCTGGATGAAGGGGGTATGGAATAACTACTGCAGAGGACTTGAGACCCCTTTTGAGAATAGCTCCTATACGTCTATCTTAAAATGAAAATGTGAAACAAGAACTGTCATCTTGATCTCTTTGTTTTTTTGTTTTTTTTGTAACAGAGTTAAAAGCAGATTTTTTTATTAATGAGTGCCAATAATTGTGGCATTACTGTAGTTACGTTCTCTGTATTCAAGTGTAAATAATTTAAGAAATTTTTATTTTTTGTGCCATAATTCTTAATTTTTACGTTTTTATTTGCTTACTCAGTATATTTTCGAATAAATCATAAAAGATCATTAGTCACCGTTACACGGCACTTATTTGTGTGATCATCAGGCATTTCAAAGGGGCCGTCCTTAGTTCTCTAAAAGAGTGAAATTTACATTATATGATTAAATTGGGCGTAACTCTGTCGCGGTAAGTTTTTTTTTATAAAACTTGAGCAATGATTTAAATTACAGCGGACACTTTTGTGTAACACGCAATAATTTTGATCTTACGAAAGTTATTCGCAGGTTCCAATGCAGTTGAAATAGTAAAATGTCCAATAATAATATTAAGTTAATAATACTGAATTCTAAAAATTCAGTAATTGAAAGCAATATATACACCGAAATTTTTATAATTGAAAGCTGTATTTTCTCAAAAGGGCATGGAATATGATTTTTGCGGGGGAAAGGGGCATTTTCCCGGTACGCTATACTCAAGGGTCAATTCTCTCCCAACTGTCGGTACATTCATCCATTTGTCAGTCCTATTCAGCTCACTCACTCAAATTTCCTATCCTCCTACTTCTTAAAAGCATGTTTAGACTTGAGGACAGAAACTTCCTTCCTAATATAACTTAGATTCATGCTGTACTTAACGCAATCGATTTAGGAGCTAAATCTCCAACTAACAGGGTTTCATGTTAAGGGTTATTCGGCCAATCAGGTTGAAGCAATCGAGCAGTATAAATTAGTAGCAGATATCAGGTGGCGACGAAAGATGGAACAGCCAGTTTTAATATCCATGTTATGATGGAATGATCTTCGCTGACGGAAAAAATTGCAATCGATTTTGGAGCTGAACCCACGGCAAACGGAGTTTCATGTTCAGCCGAACAGGTTGAAGTTGGCCTTCTCGCTGCATATTAAACCAGGGGCAGATACCAGGTGGCGACAAGCGATAGAACAGCCAGTTTTAATATTAATGCTTATCTTCGCTAACAAAAGAAATTGAAATAAAATAAGGTGCTGAACTCTTAACAAACAGAGTTTCCTGTTAGAAAATTGATAACGAGGAACAGTACACCAATTAAGTAGTGGACTCCATTTTTTCAGTTTGCAATTACACTCTAACTTCAATGAAAAAACCATCTGGTTGATGCGCAAATGCTTGGAAACGCTTATGTGTTTATTTCCTACGCCAATAAATCGGATCACTAGTATAGTGTTACTATTCATGTTAGAGTTTTAGCCAGTGACCGATCAGGTTGTAGTAGGCGTGCAGTATAATTAGTCAAAAACTATTTACTGCTGTTCCATCGTTCGTAGCCACCTCATACGAGCAACAAAGATTTGAACATCGAGTTTTAATATTTACGATATCACGGGCTGTGGTGTTCATTAAAAAATTTGCAATTGATTTAGGATCTCAACCCACAACGAACATAGTTTCACGTTAGAGAGTTTCATAATGGCCGATCAGGGCCGTAGTGAGAAACAATCATCGGGAGAGGGGTCTGAATTTGATAATTATATTTCACCGTACGTTACACATAGGTTGAGTTTTTGCTCCATTACATTTTATTAGCACGCGAAATTCTTCTATTTAATATTCGCCATTTTCCCAAACTGTGCTTTATATTCTATAATAGTTACAAAAATTTATGAAATTCATAAAACAATTATTTTATTTTTAGAACCTAAACATTTCAGGGAACTTTAACGCCCTCAAATGCTCTCTCTGATGACGGACCTATTCGGCAAATCAGGTTGTAGTAGACATGTATTATGAAACAGAGGAAGATATGAGGCAGCAATAAAAGATGGAACAGCCGGTTTTATTATACATGATATGACACGCTGTTCTTCATTAAAAGAGGAGATTCCAATTGATTTAGAAGCTGAAAACTCCCAACTAGTAGAGTCTTATGACAATGTTGGACATATTGTGCAGTCAGAGTGTAGCAGGCGAGCACTATAAATCAGTGTAAGGTATTGGGTGGCGATGAGCGTTGGAAAAGCCAATGTTAAAATTCAGGATTCACGATCAGATCTTTCATCACGCACTGGTCTTCATTAACGAAGAGTACAGCAATCGATTTAGAAGCTGAGACCTACAACTAGCACAGTTTCATGATAGATTTTGCATATTGCGCCTAGTCAGATTGTAGAAGGCGTGCTTCATAAATTAGTGGAAGGTATGGAGTGGCGACGAACGATGAAACAGCCACTGTTAATATTCCTGAATCAAGATTAGTTTTCATCAAGCGCATTATTTTTTCATCATTTCTTCATTAACGGAGAAAACTGCAATCACTTTAGAAGTTACAAACCAACAACTAGTACAGTTTCACGCTAGAGTTGCAAACAATGTCCAAGGTCAGAGCGTTGTAAGCGTGCACCGTACAGTATGAATCAGTGGAATAAATATGGTGGCGACAAACGATGGAACAGCCAAGAGTGAATTCAGAGCCCCGCACTGCATGGGTCCTCATGGCTAAAAGGGTCTCTGGACTCAAGAAAAGGATTATTCAACGTTTTTGACTTTACAAGATGAAATATCAGCTTTGGATGAAGTTTTAAAAATAAAAGCAATCTTTGATAAAATAAAAGCAATCTTTGCTTCTTTTTTAAATAAGTACGTAAAATATTTAGAAATCGTTTTCGTTGTTTAGGTGATTAAATCTGGATGACGAGAAAACAATTATTCAATGAGAACTTGAGGCTTCTTTTTACAGTTCTTGTAATAGTTTCCATACATGTATGGTAAAAAGAGAATGTGAAAAAAATATATTACTCGTAGTTCAATCAATGGATTTTCCATACCAATGCTGATAAGGTGTTCTGTGTTACAATTCCTTGCACATAACCACATACCTTTCAGAATATAATAAGCTAAAAGGTGTTGTCCACGGGATTGAAAATTCAGAGACCAGTATCTTTTTTTTTGTCATTCGCAGAATACTCTGGTATAGAAGTTATTGGTAAATCGGTGCCCCTGCGTGTTTTGATAGAAGATGGTACATTTTTTCGGGTGTGTTCGACAGATAGAACGGCGTTCATAGGTTTGAGGAAGTTGTGCCTTATTTCAGCATCTTTTGACAATAATTTACATTCGCTTTACGTTTTTCATTTCCAGAATACATCGGCACGGAAATGGTAAAAGGTAAACTGGATTTGCAATCGTTTGTATAACTTTTCGGACAAAAAATCGTAAAGACCTCGAAAAGAAGTAAGAATCATCTTCAGGTAAAGTTTACATTTTGTCATTCTTAGAATACTTCGGCAAAGAAATTGTAAAATGGCTAAAATATGAGCTGCCTTCTCCATATAAGCTGGAAATCAAATATAATGTTTCCAAGAACGTCGTGATAAAATTTGGGTGAGCTCGACAGATAGAACAGCCGTCAAAGGATTTGTCAGTTAAGCCTTATTTTAAAACTTTCGCAACTCTTTTTTTTGCTATTTCTCACATCCCTTTCATCTGCCAGGTAAAGTTTGTGTGTACTAATCTTGAATTATTTCTTACTTGGCTAAGCCAATTTATTATAAAGAAAAAAAAAATCGGTGTGTTCGTCTGTCATTTACAGCTTGGATTCCTTAGCGTAAGGAGGAGAAATTTATCGCTAAATTGTAAAATTAAGAATCATGTGAAAGATATTTTGTAACAAACATCTCCATGACAGTCAAATAGATGTTACAGACAGATGGGTGCCAACCTGCCAGCAATATAATTCCAATTCCAAGTCGATGTAATGTTTAGTTTACGGAGGCATGTCTGCTTGCTTGAACATCTCGATCTCAGAAGCGGAAGGCAATTCTGATCGTGTATCGCTATCTATCGGCGAATTCTAAAATTAAAAGATCATTCAATGGTTATCTTGAATGAATACCTCGGTTTATCAATTACCTGAATTAAACCTTTCGATTTTTGAATTGAACAAAATTCTTCCGGGTTAACGTGTAGATTATGGTGCAAAATTCAGGGGCGAAAAATTTCAAAGAACTGTGACGTACATCTTATTTGAAATCAAAAACGATGTAAAATTAAAAAAAAAGTTCATTGATAGACTTATTTTTGAAAAAGTTTTACGTAAAATTTACCTCTCTACACGGTACGCCGAAATCCAGTCAGCGGCGACGATGACGCTGTGACTGCCGCTAAAGCATCTGCCACGGCTGCCCGTGGTCTCAGGCGGAAGCATCCCGGCAAAACAGGTTAGGCCTAGCCGGGCAGCACGACCTACAGCTTGGCTAACTGTGGTGAGCGCGGAAGGATACTCAGACACATGCTCTGCTTTCACAAGCCGTAAATCACCGGCAGGTCCAGCTGAGCTTCCGGCCTGAAGTGATAGCGAGGACGGCGTGTCACGGAAGGAACAACCGTCGATTCTCGTAGCCTTAAGGGGATCGTACACAAATTGCGAATGTAAATTTTTCAATTAGGAAACGAAGATAGGTTCTCTTAAGGGACCATCAAAAAAATGAAATGTGACTGATTACGGCAACACGAAAAACCATGTTTTCTTAACAAGTAAGAAACCGATTTCCAAGCAAATGGTATCTTTCTACTCAGAAACGAATTACTCATGAGATACGATACAGAATGACGTTCCTTCCGTCCGCCCGTCCACAAATGACTTATTACGGCCATAGGTAAAACCATGTTTCTTAACAAGTAACCCATTTGCAAGTAAATGGTCTCTTTCCACTCAGGAACGAATAACCCATGAGATACCATACAAAATTACGTTCCATCCGTCCGCCGTCTGTCCGTCCGTCCAGAAGAATAAGAAAAATATCTCCGACGCGAAACAACCAATTTGCACGGAAATTACTTCTTTCGACTCAGGGACGCCTCACAACAATAAGATACAATACAAAATTACGTTCCATCCGTACCAAGTCTGTCTTTCCGTCCGTCCGGAAGCATAAAAACACATAACTCAAACGAGAAACAACCGATTTGCACGGAAATGGTCTCTTTCTACTCAGGAACGAATTACCCATGAGATACGATACAGAATTACGTTCCATCCGCCCGCCGTCTGTCTGTCTGTCCAGAAGAATAAAAAAAATGTCTCCGCCGAGAAACAACCGATTTGCACGGAAATTATTTCTTTCGACTCAGGGACGCCTCACACCTATCAGATGCAATGCAAAATTACGTTCTATCCGTCCCAAGTCTTTCTTTCCGTCCGTCCGTCCATCCGGAAGCATAAAAACACATGATTCGAGCGAGAAACAACCGATTTGCAGGGAAATGAATTTGTTCTACTCAGGTACGCCTCACACCAATCAGATGTTAAAAATTAACGTTCCATCCGTCCGCCGTCTGTCTGTCCATTTGTCCCGAAGTATAAAAGCGTATAACTTTACTGAGAAACAACTGATTTGTACGGAAATTATATCTTTCTACTGGGGGACACATCCCACTGTCAGGTACGTTACAAAAATACGTTCCGTCAGTCGGCCGCCTGTTGTCCGTCCGTCCGGAAGTATAAATGCACTAAACCCTAAAGAGAAATAACCGATTTGCACGCATATGATTCCTTTCTAGTCAAGGACGCCTCACCCCTATCCGATATGATAGAAAATTTCATTCTATCCGATCGTTGTCTGTTTGTCCGTCCGTCCGTCCGCCCGGAAGTATAAAAGCACGTAATCCCGCCGAGAAACAACCGTTTAGCACGGAAATGACTCCTTTCTATTCACGGTGGCTTCACACCTATCAGATATGATAGAAATTATGTTCCATTCGTCCGAAGTCTGTCTGTCCGTCCGTCCTGAAGTATAAAATAACGTAACTCCGCCGAAAAACAACCTAGTTGCACGGCATCGCATTCATTCTACTCAGGGACGCCTCACACCTATTACGTACGAGAGAAATTTAAGTTTCAACTGTCCGCCGTCTGTTTCTCTGTGTATTCATCCGGGAGTATAAAAGCACGTAACCTCAACGAGAAACAACCGATTTGAACGAAAATTATTTCTTTCTACTCAGGGACGTCTATCACCTATCAGGTACGATACAAAATTACGTTCCGTCCGTCGTCAGCTTGTCTGTCCATCCGTCCCAACTAACAAAAGGCCGCAACCCCACCGAGAAACAACCGATTTGCACGGAAATGAATTCGTACTATTAAGGGACCCTCACATAGAGGTGGAGAACTATCGATAGTTATGATTATCGACAGTTTTCGATAGTCAAAAAATAACAATCAATAATTATCGATTCTGTGTTGGCACAGTTTCTAGGGAGAAAATTTGTTTTCCGGAATGAAAAATTATTTCTGACAAGAATATGAGAAATTATGTAAAATATATTAAACATTAAACGAAAGACATCCAACAAAATTAGAAGATACACTGCAATCCAATATGGTACATAGTATTTGGACACTTCAATCAAAAAGAAAGTTAAGCACTCATATTAGAGATCTACTTTTTAAAATTTCGCACAATATTATCCCGACAAGAAAATGGTTGTATAGAATTAAACGAATACCTAATCCTAACTATAACTACTGTGGTTCAGAGGACACTCTTCAACATTTATTTGTAGATTGCAATTTTGCAATGTATATCTGGGATTGGTTACAACAATACTTAAATTATAGACGTAAATTTACTGCAGACCAAATTTTGTACCATGTAACTCTAGACTGCTCTGAATCTAATAATCTAACAATTCATTAATTAATAACAATAATAAAATATAATGTATGAAAAAATCGAAATGCCGTATCTTACCAACAAAAAATTAAACAATACGGAGCAGATTAAAATAGCTATTAAATATGATCTCAGAAGAATACTGGAGTTTGAAACTATAACGTTTGGAGCTCAAAAAACTTTTAACAAAAATGGAAAGTATTAGCACCAGTAATATATAAAAAAAGGAACAAAAATACTAAACAAAATAATAGAATGAAGCCTTTAAAATTAAAATATTAATAGCAAAAATGTGAAATATAATAAAACCGAAAAGTACAAATTAAACTCTTAAACACATATAATTTTATTCCCGATGTTCTTTCAGTATTATGTTAGAAAAATAAAAGAAAAATAATAAAATCAATTTTGACCATATAAAAGGTATTTTAATAATTTAGTAGTCATTACTACTAAATTGAATTCCAAGGGACAGCAAAAGACCCTGAATATGACCACATGGAAGATGGGTGGATGAAATTCTTAAGTATGCGGGAGTGATATGGAGGAGACTGGCACAAGACAGACCGTTGTGGAGGAAACCTTCGTCCAGCAGTGGATTGATAATGGTTGACGATGATGACTATAATATATATTCAGTCAAATATCTAACTATAATGGCATATCATACAGAAAAATAATTATTTAATTTGTAATAATATAATTAAAGAAAAACTGGATAAAAAATTTTTTTTTATTTGTTTACTCCAATTTTTTGCCATTTTTTTTTATCTGAAATGCCTTTAACAAGAACCTCTTACTAAGTACATGTGGAGTGTTCAAAAAGGTGATCCCCAAATATATTGTATACTTACTGCAACAAGCGGAAATTCTTGTGCAGGCGCCCACTTTCTCAGCTGGTTGCCTGCTCTGTCTGGAAGTAAGAGAAAATGACAACTATTAAAGGATCATCTAATAATAATAATAATAATAATGATGAAAGTGTCCACTAAATGTCTTAATTTACTAAAAGGATGTATGAATGTGTGTTTAAATGGAAAAATTAGGTAAAAGATTAATAGATTCCTAAACAATTCTTTAACAGCCTTTCATGCGTCGCCCTTTAGTAAGAGCCGGACATGAGGTATAAATTAAAGAAACAATTTTTCTTACTTTTCCATATTGTCAAAAAGCTAAGCTCCCATAAGCTTTGAAACTAAACATTTCTTTTTCTTTTCTTCTCCCCCCCCTTTTTTTTGCTTGGAGTTTAACCACCACCGTGGTGAACAATTCGATGGGCTGTAAGCATTTGTCCGTCCCTGATTTAGTTCCACTGGTTTCAGGGAAGGGGTAAAGAAGCCAGTGCTGTAAGACAAATACAACTACAATATCTATTACTCACAGGATTCGAATCCGGACCCATCTCGAACGAATGGTCGGAAATCAGCAGTTAGACCTTTGCGCCACATGGGCGGGAATCTACGTCTTGACGATATCCTCCCAAAGTGAGTTAGCAGAAGTCACGAAACAAATATTGTGCCTGAAGAACGAGCTAATACGTGGCTCCTTAATTCTTATTTTCTGTTTGTATTGCATTATTTTTTATGCTTCGCTTCAC
Source organism: Macrothele yani (assembly GCA_039090855.1). Classification (NCBI taxonomy): domain Eukaryota; kingdom Metazoa; phylum Arthropoda; class Arachnida; order Araneae; family Macrothelidae; genus Macrothele; species Macrothele yani. The sequence continues at coordinate 36,446,612 of CM077031.1, read as the reverse complement.
AAAAGCTAAAGATGAAAATTCTGCAGTTTTGTTTGCAAAAACATTTTTTCTATAATGCAAAAACGCAAAAATTGTTTGCAAAAACATTTTTTTCTATAATGTATTATTAAATTTTTGGACAGAGCAGGAAAGAGGAAGATATAATGTTTGGTGAGTCGAAAATGTATCTTTATAATTTAAATATTGATGTAACCAATTCCAGATATGTTTCGAAAAGTTACAATCAAGTATGGGTAAGACGATGGATCTAAGCGCATTTGATCGTGGTCAAATTGTCGGGGCCCGATGAATGGGTCACTCCATCTCGGAAGTCGTGCTGGCACTGAGATTTTCACGAGCCACTGTGTCACGGGTGCACCTTGAGTACATTGAATCCGGTAAAACCATCCCTGCAAGGGCCAACTACCGTGGACAACAGCGTGTGGATGAGCGGAGTCATCGTCGGCAAGCTCGCATTGTAACAGGGGATAGACGGGCTGCAGTGCAAAAAATCACTCGGCAATTTAACGCTGGTGCACAAAAACGTGTAAGCAGTTGCACCATCAAGAACCATCTTCTCGCTATGGGTAATAGAAGCCATCGTCCCACCAGGGTACCGCTGCTGACCGCACATCACAGGGTGCAAAGATTAGCATGGACACGGGAACATCGCCACTGGACCCTACACATGTGGGAAAATGTTGCCTGGACTGATGAGTCGAGATTCACGTTGGTACATGAGGTTGGCAGGATACGAGTACGCCGCAAACGACATGAAGCAATGGATCCTTCTTGCAAGCAGGGTACTTCTTCATGCTGGTGGGGGTGGCCTTCTCGTCTGGGGACTGTTTACGTAAACTGAAATCGGACCCCTGGTACGTGTGACATCGTCCCTCACAGGTCAACGTTACCATGATATCCTGGACGACCATTTGCTCCCGTTTGTGCGTCTTCAACATCGCAATGGGGACCTCATCCTGCAACAAGACAACGCACCATGCCATCGCTCCCGAATTGTATCCGAATGGTTGGATGAACACTCCACCGACGTGACCTCGCTTTCTTGGCCAGCTAGGTCACCTGACCTCAATCTCATCGAGCAGATCTGGGATGCCATCGAGAGATATGTTCGAGGCTCTGAGCCCTCTCCATCAAATCTTCGTGAACTGTGGGAGTTTGTTCAGGGGTCGTGGATCCCTATGGCTTTCCAACGCTTCCGGTGTCTTGTTGAGTCCACGCCGAGACGAATCGCCGCCGTCATCAGGACGAAAGGTGGTGCTACACGTTACTAGACAGGCATCTCTAATTCAATTGCTTTCCAGTGTATATCTGTACGTCTTATGTTGTGCCGGTTCTCGGGTTGTTTTTTTTTTTTTCAAAGAATTTTTGAAGTTGGAACTTCATCCTCTTCCGATCCTACTTCTACGAATGGATGGCGGCTTGGTTTTTTTGTTTACTGTTTTCAGTTTTCTCTCTCTGCTAAACCTACGTATACGCATTTCACATGGACTATCGTTGTATTGAGCGATACCCCCGCTATTCCTGTTTTGTTTTCAAACAGGGATTATTGATGCCAGAAGAGAAGTTCTTCTATCCAGCGTGTTGCTTTCCGAAGCGTTTTACAAAACCCCTCTTCATAAACATACGGACGTATGTCGATGCAACCACTTGTTGGTACGTAGGCTACGTGATGAGAACGTTAGTTCGAAATCATATGGTAGTGGGGTAATTCCATTTCAAGTGATCCAACAGAGCTTAATTAACGACATCATAAGTTGCACAATCCCATTTAAGGCGATCAGGGACAGACTCAAAGTAGATGCTCAAAGTGGCGGGCGCGGGTGCCGTTGCACAATTCACACCGGCGAATGAAAGACTGGCGCACCCTCTAGAAGACTCCTGGTGTCGTGTTTATCCTGTCCGCTGCAACAACGATTCTCGCGACGAGATCTTCCACGGAGTCCACAGGCGCCTCGTACACCAATAATTTCATGTGCCCCCAGAAGAAGAAGTCCAGTGGGTTTAAGTCCTGTGAGCGTGGAGGCCATGCCACATGTCCGCCACGTCCAATCCATCGTACTGGATATGTGGCATTCAGGAAGTGTTTACTGCACCTTGATAAGCCAATCAGCTACAACTGTCGATGCTCTGTCTTTTCTCTGGCACTTGAAGAATATTCGTGCAATTTGATACTTTGCGAATAAACGAGGAGCAAGCCATCGTTGCACGATATATGAAGACAAATGGTCAGAGATGAATAATTTAAAAACATTTATTTACAGTTAAAATAAATGAAATAAAATGACCACATGAGATCTCTCGACTACCACTTTGGCGTCATTATCAGATCTTTGACAAAGGGTGGAACGGAGACCGGCATTAAATAAAGTAAATACGTAACACGTGACCAGTACAACTGCGTAGAGTGATTTACATAAAGAGTCATATATTCATAACATCCCGAATCGAGTTTTGTCCATGAGGGATCCGTGATCTCCTAGTTTGTGATATATAACTAGGCAAATTATCATTACAGCAAAAGGTAGTGTTAGCTATAATATGTAAGCTTTCCCACAACAGTAAGGAATTATTATTAGTTGATTTTTGCAGTATAGCTGCGTCCTTCCTTTGTGGATAATGTTGTCTTTCCTGAACACAACGGGATAAAGCCGTAGTTAACTTACCATTTTTCAGATCATACCTGTGTTCATTCATTGTAGTCTTTAACGTCCTCCTGGTAGAACCGATATATAATTTTTTTAGTTTGCGATGGGTGATGGGAAAATAGAGGAATGGGAAAAATTCCGTGCATGTTTTCCACACTCACCTTGTCACGATCACTCCTGATTAGATGCAAGAGATTAAGAGTCTTTGAGCGAAAGTCAATGTCATGATGTCTGCACAGGTTCTTTACACCGGAGTTAAACTTGGGTGGTAGGTGAGTGAAGCTACGTACCTCCAGTTGCGGTTCGTCATTAGGGGCCAGAGGGGCCTGGCCCCACCTAAAAATTTCTATTTTTAGAAATATTTTTTTTTTTGCCCTGATTCTTATTCTCTCTCTTAACTACATGGTGATAAACATTTACCTTCAAAAACCATTACCTAAGGGAAAACTTTCCTTCAAAAACGGATAACTATTCCCTGAGGAAAGAGATCACGTTCAGAGTGTGAGGTTATTGGGGTCATCTCCAACGGGCCCTAGTAACATCACTACGCAAGCGAAGAGGAGACGATTTCCTCCCAGTCTCATTCAATATGATGACCTACATACAACACTGCCTTAACGAGTGTGCAAAAAAAAAGCTGTGGGGCCAGATCTATCTGGCCCCGCGCTAATTTGATTGGCCAGGAGAGTATCCATTTCCTTAACGCCGTGGGTTGACAGAGAAGCTTACACCGACCAACCTCAAAGTTCAGTTAGTTGTTTTTTCTGTGTGTCTCTCTCGGTGATGTGTTGTTCCTTTGTGTCGTGACTATTTTGCTTGTCGAGTACAATGAATGGAGTGGATATTTTGTTAAAATCTCCGTTCTTTGCTTTAAATCTGGAAGAAAAGCTTTACTTAAAAAAACTCACTGCTTATCACCCCAAGAATTTTTACTTTGAGCTTCACTTAAAAAAACACAGTGCTCATCAGCCCAAGAATTTGAGTTTCCAAGAGTATGAAGTGTACAAAGCGCGTTGCAAAACTAATTTCAGTTTTAACTGAGAGGATTTTCTATGTTAAAAATAAATAAATAAATGAGAAAACCTGTAAGTATAATTTGCACATGAGTACATATATGTTTTTAGGTTTCACAAGTTCTTTAAAAAAAAAGGTTAAACCTTTCAAATAATGCAAAATGTAGTATTGTACTCATTCTATATGGGACGAAATTCATGAAACATTCCGTTCCTGCATATATTTGGAGTTATAATTTTTTCACTACATTTTTTTATCCTGTGATTATTCCTCAGTTGAGGAATCTGAAGAAACACAAAGCACAACTAACATAAATTAATGCTCATATGTTGTAAGGTAAAAATTTTATTTAAGGAGTTTTAACATTTTTCTGTTAATAGTTATGCATTCTATTCTGAGGAAATTTTTTTCGTGTGCAATACAATAGTTGACACATTCCTGCCTGATTTGGGCATTATTATGAGTCAAGGGGGTAAACAGAGGCAGAGTAAAGGAATCTTGGGGGTAGGGTGGGGGTCTGAATAGTTTGCCTAATAATGACAGTTTTTTTTTATTTCATTGTTTGACTTCGGCTACTGGCCCCAACTGTTTCAGTTGCCACGAGCCACCACTGCGTACCTCCTTTTTGGGGTATCACGAATTAAGGAGAATTCCCGTGAGAACAGGTTTTTATTGTAGAGTCTGTCTACGGTAGTATTATTGAAACCAAAAAAAGGAGGCCAGTTCTTTGATCTTTAAAAGTTCAGAACATCTGAGAGCGTCATTCGAGCAATGAGTTATTGCCCGTCTAACCATAAACGAAATTGAGGCTGACTCATAGTTACCCGGGTGAAAAGAGTCCTTAGTCATCATCGTAGGCGAAGAGGTTGGTTTACGATAAACTGTAAAGCTGAGTTGATGGGTAACATGATTGCTTATTAAGGTAAAATCCAGATATGGCAAGGTGTAGTTTTCTTCACAGTCCACTGTAAAGGATATGGTAGGATATTTTAGTGACATATGATCTTGGACGTTTTGTCAGCGTTGGAACGTTTTGTCAGCGGCTACCATGATCTCGGAAAACAATTAGCTCATCCTAAGAGTGAGGCCAAATAATTAAAACATCACCAACGTACCTTAAATACAGAAGTGGCTTGTATCTGCAAGTCTCCAAGGCGGAATTTTCGAGATGCTGGAGAAAAATCTCGGCTAGACATGCTGACAGGGGGTGCACTTGGCGGCCCCCTGTGTTTGTCTATATATCACATCCTGGAAACGAAAGTAAGTACGTTGACGAACAAGTTTTAATGCGGAGATAACAAAATCGGATAAGTCCGGAGCCAAGCCAGAGTTTATAATTTTTTCACGAATAAGCATGTGAGTCTCAGCAATAGGTACGCTATGATACAACGAAACCACATCCAAAAAGACTAAAAAGAAAGGTGTATTACCCAAATTTGTGGCCTTTATCCGGTCAAGACCTTGCGTCGAGTTCTGTACAGAGTAAAGGGCAAGAAATTTGGACAGAGCTCTTTCAAGGGGTCTCGTGGGACTAGCGTATCCCGAGACCAAGGGGCGAATCGGGTTGCCAGCTTTGTGGGTCTTCACCTTCACAAAAAGTTCAGGAACACGGATGCCAAATGTAGGCTGCAAACACAATAAAATTTCAGGGGGAAAGGCTGAGTGATTTTTAAGTCTGCTAATAGCGGATAGTGTAGCGGGTGTCGCATCTGAATTAACAACCCGAGTGGGGAACTTACCAATGGCCTCACGCACCTTGGAAATATAATCAGGCTTGTCCAAAATAACAAGTTGGGACGTTTTGTCAGCTGCTACTATTGCTAATGAAGGGTTAGCTTTAAGATTTTTAAGTTGCTGATGCTTTTCCGTCCATTCGTAATGGCGAGAAAAGTGATCCTGTTTTTTAACCTTGTCAGGTATTTGGTCTCACTCTTACGATAAGCTAATTGTTTTTCTGGATCATATGTCACTAAAATATCCTACCATACCCTTTACAGTAAAGTGTGAAGAAAACTACACCTTGCCATATCTGGATTTTTAGCTTCATACGCAATCCTGTTACCCATCAACTCAGCTTTACAGTTTATCGTAAAAAAACCTCTTCGATTACGATGATACCTAAGGACTCTTTTCACCCGATTAACTATGAGTCAGCCTCAATTTCATTTATGGTTAGACGGGCAATAACTCATTGCTCGAATGATACTCTCAGATGTTCTGAACTTTTAAAGATCAAACAACTGACCTCCCTTTTTGGTTTCAATAGTACTACTGTAGACAGACTCTAGAATAAAAACCTGTTCTCACGGGAATTATCCTTAATTCGTGATACCCCAAAAAGGAGTTACGTAAGTTCACTCGACTACCACCCAAGTTTAACTCCGGTGTTAAAGAACCTGTGCAGGCATCGTGACATTGACTTTGGCTCAAAGACTCTTAATCTCTTGCATCTAATCAGGAGTGATCGTGACAAGGTGAGTGTGGAAAACATGCACGGAATTTTTCCCATTCCTCTATTTCCCCATGACCCATCGCAAACTAAAAAAATTATATATCGGTCCTACCAGGAGGACGTTAAAGACTAGAATGAATGAACACAGGTATGATCTGAAAAATGGTAAGTTAACTACGGCTTTATCCCGTTGTGTTCAGGAAAGACAACATTATCCACAAAGGAAGGACGCAGCTATACTGCAAAAATCAACTAATAATAATTCCTTACTGTTGTGGGAAAGCTTACATATTATAGCTAACACTACCTTTTGCTGTAATGATAATTTGCCTAGTTATATATCACAAACTAGGAGATCACGGATCCCTCATGGACAAAACTCGATTCGGGATGTTATGAATATATGACTCTTTATGTAAATCACTCTACGCAGTTGTACTGGTCACATGTTACGTATTTACTTTATTTAATGCCGGTCTCCGTTCCACCCTTTGTCAAAATCTAAAGATGACGCCAAAGTGGTAGTCGAAAGATCTCATGTGGTCATTTTATTTCATTTATTTTAACTGTAAATAAAGTTTTTAAATTATTCATCTCTGACCATTTGTCTTCATATATCGTGCAACGATGGCTTGCTCCTCGTTTATTCGCAAAGTATCAAATTGCACGAATATTCTTCAAGTGCCAGAGAAAAGACAGAGCATCGACAGTTGTAGCTGATTGGCTTATCAAGGTGCAGTAAACACTTCCTGAATGCCACATATCCAGTACGATGGATTGGACGTGGCGGACATGTGGCATGGCCTCCACGCTCACAGGACTTAAACCCACTGGACTTCTTCTTCTGGGGGCACATGAAATTATTGGTGTACGAGACGCCTGTGGACTCCGTAGAAGATCTCGTCGCGAGAATCGTTGTTGCAGCGGATAGGATAAACACGACACCAGGAGTCTTCTAGAGGGTGCGCCAGTCTTTCATTCGCCGGTGTGAATTGTGGAACGGCAGCCGTGGCCGCCACCTTGAGCATCTACTTTAGTAGTATATGGGGGTACTATGGCACACACCCAATTCGCATAAAAACCTCAAAATCAGGCATTTTTTGATTTTTCAGACCTCAATAATCACGAACATTTTAAGGCTTTTTATGATCAAAAACACCTTATTTTCATTAAAAAGCATTGATTTTTGGGCATAAAATAGTCAAAAACATCAGATTTTTGAAAATTGAAGTTTTTACTCTGTTTTTTCATAAAAACAGACATCATAAAAACACGCATTTTTGATGATATTTGACGACTTTTTTGAACAATTGCAATCATTTTGAGCTTTGAATAGCTTTGAAAGTGATGAAATGATGGATTTAGTGATCAATAGAAAAGTTGTAAAACAAACTACTTTGCAAAGTCCTTTTTAAAAATGCATTAAAAAAAGGGGTACCCAAAATGGATACCCCTTATAGGAAGATTAAAAATTTAGGAAGATTAAACAAATTCAAGATTTAATTAAAAATATTACAAAGATTTAAACGAATTCAATAATATAAGGTTTTGTTATGTAGTACTTCATTTCTCTTTAAAGATAATTTTATTTTCTGTTTCGGTAATTCTTCTTTTGAACCTCTCTCGATCAACTGCATATGTTTCCCATATACCTTTTTCATTTCCTACATATATGACATTAGGATCGAAGTGAACTTTCATTTTAATAGAATTCGTTTTGTTAAGTTTTTACTAATTCATAATCATAATATAGATCATCAATTTTACCTCTGAATCTGAATATATAATTACCTTTATTAATTTTTTTAATTGCACTGTCAGATAGTTTTCCGTGACATTTTCTAAGATAATATTCTTTTTCTTCATCATTGACTTCTATTTTTGCAATAGTTGCATCTCCGAATTTCGTTTGGATTTTTTTCAGTGACATCAATTTATAATCTCCAGGATTCAGATCTTTTAATTTCTGTGTTTCTGTAAATAATCTGATGCTATTGAACTCATCCATTTATAAGATTTTATTTTTTAAAAGGTTTTTGAATACATGTGATGAGAACTGTAAATTACAATAACTTACAAACTCATTTAAAATTTCTAATCCTTTGTTTTTAATTTCCTCGTTTTTTTCTTTTTTATCAATTATTCTTTTTATCTTTTTTTAAATATTTATAAACTATAGTTAGAATATCTGAAAACTTGTAATTATCTCTATACATATGAATCAAGTCATCACAAAAATGAGCGAATTGAGATATTTCGTTACTATATTTTTTATCTGAAGAACAGTATAGAGCTCTAAGGTCACCCATTAAATCCATTTATAAGTTTTCATTTTTTGAAATATAATTCTTATAATGCATACATCTATACATAGAGCATCCGGGGCCTAAAACTCTTGGACATTTAGGTATATCTAAATCAACAGATGGAATATCTTCAAGCATCTCTTTTTCCATTACTCCTCCTTTATATGCAAATGTACCACCATAAATATGGTACAGGTTTTTAATATAGTTCTTTACCTCACAATTATTAATCCATAGTTCTTTGCTATTTGGATATCTTTTAAATCTCAGTCCATGCACATCTAAAACACACTTACGTACGATATTCAATTCTTGTTCATCTAATTTGCAGTCAGGTGTGAACACTGATATTGTTTCACCAATATTCAGTTTTGAGTGTACCCAACTTATCTCTCTTGCTATCTTACGATTTGGGAGTACAAATCCTTGAATATTTATAATCACAATTATATCATTCATTGTTTATATTTACTCACTTTTTTTAAATACATATCCAAAAGGTACAGTATTCAAATCATCTAGAATTCTTCTTTTATCAAATCCAAACATGTATTTCTTGTTCAGTGTATCTACAGCTATATTTCTATCTTTTTGTATCTTAAACTGATTATTTGATATTTCTAAGTAATCTGTTTCACCTGTTATTACTTTCATTCTATCATTGAAATTCAAAATATTTTCATTCTCATAGCTCATTTTAAATCCTTTAACTTTACCTTTTACAGTTCCATCATTTAGTATGTATCCATAGTCTTTTGGTGCACCAGCTATCCAGGATTTCATATATTTGTCCTCTCCCAATTCATCTGTCCATTCTCCTAACATGCATCCTGTTTTGATTTTATTAGTTCCATCATCTATATACACAACACTATCTGTGTCTTTATAAATCACTTTTTCACGTAATTTATCAAGCATTTTATATAATCTAATTCTAGCAGAACTAGTGGTGAAAGCTGCTATATAAACGTTAGTATTGAAGTTATTTTTAACATATTCATCTTTCATTTTATAAGTCATTTCTACACAGTCATCATTCATAAATATCATATTTAATTCTTTGAGATTATCATCTAATATAATTTTATAAAATTCATCTAAATCCATTACGTATTTAGTCTGTTTCATATTTTTTCTTTGTCCAAACTTACCCCATAATGAGTTCAAACATATCTTACTTATAAATCTCATTCCTGGATTTTTTTCTATTTTTTCTAATTTTATATCTAATTTCTTGTAAACTGTCTTCTTATATTCTTTTTCACTTTTAAAGTTTTCAGACCATTTATCATCTGTTTCTAATTTGATTTTTAAAAACATTTTAACGTAATCTCTAAATAGTTCATCAGTTTTATTTTCAAAATTCCAAACCTCATATATTCTTAAAATTTTATATCTTTTTTTAATTGCTAAATTCATTTCATCAGTAGTCCATGTACTAGTGAAACATCTTTCGTCTCTTTTATGATTACACTCCTTATTTCTAATTTCAAAGCATTCTTTACATTTCTTTTTATCTACAACAGTTTTAAAGTGATTACATTTGATAGTTTTAGAACATGATTTACAAAGAGCAAACATCAATTTTTCATCTTTAATTGGCAACACTGGATGATATAAATTTCTAGGTGGTAAGACCTTACATTTGATGAAACCATACCATTCTTTATCAAATTTTTCAGGATTAAATATCTTAACAGGATGACCAATTGGATAATTATCAAAGTAATTTACAGTTGGATACAGTGAACATACATCAATATATCTACCTTTTTCATTATTTTTAAATTCATATTTCAATTTAGTAGGCTCACACCTACCCCCATAAAATGCATCTCTAGGATTTAAAGGTTCCACGAAATCTCTATTCCATTCATTTTTTATATATTTTTTAATTTCTTTATTATTATTAAAATCACATTCCCATATAACAATTAATTCATATCCAGCTTTTAAAATCTTCTTTTGAATCCTCTTAGTTCTTTTATATAAGTCTTTCATACATATCTGATTCTGTTCATTTATAGTTGATTCTCTATAACATCTATTACATCCATGCCAGTGACATCCATGAAATTGAAACACTGTGTTTTCATAAAATCCATCTACTTTATAAATTTTCTTACCTAATTTTAATTTTTTCTCTCCACCATTTAATGCATGTTGAATATTGATATTATTCTTTTTAGACAGATAATCTAACCAAGCAATTGATTTTTTACTATATTTGTCTTTTTGAATTGTATCATCATCTATGGCAATTGTACCTTTTTTTAAGAATTTATCTCTATAAATACTCATGCATACACCTGCTAGAGTTACATATTTAAATGGATCGATATTTGCGATTTCTAAGAATAATCTCCTCAATTCTAAACATCCTCTTCTTAAAATATCTACATCTGATCTACAGTATTTAACAAATTCTTTTTGAAAATCAAACGTATCGTTTTTAACAGTTTCATACCATTTTAAGAATTCATTTCTCTCTTCAGATTTCATAGAATCACATCCATAGTAATGTTTTTCAGGGTATTTACCTATATAATTTTGATTACATTCTTTATTAAAATAATGAGGAAAAATAACCTTTTGCCATCTCTTCTAACCCAAATGTTTTTGGAAAATCTCTTAATGGAATCATAGTAAAATTGATTGAATCTATGAATCTTATATTATATCCAGATGCCTGCATATAATTGAGTTTATTTCCATTATATATAGTAAACACTTCTATTTTGTTTTTAAAACAGTATTTAGCTAAGAATTGAAAATCAAAGCCTTTACCATAATGAGCTAGTACCGTATATCCAAAATGTTTTTGTTGAAATAACCAATTACAAAAATCATTTTCATTTTCAAATATCTTTTCACTACCATCATACATTTGACATACAACTAGATTAACTTCATGAGTTCCTGTTTCTTGTTTAGTTTCAACATCAAAGAATATATATTTCTCAGTATATTCATATCTACATTTTTCACACCAATCTTTTCGATTTCTTGTTAACTTAGGACAATCATTTTCACATTTACCACCTTTAGCATCTTTACGTTTCATATAGCATTTATGATCATGTAATACATATTTCCAACAATTTTTACATCTCTTTTCACCACATACATGCTCTTTGGGTTTTCTCTCATATCGATTAATAATTCTTTTACATTTTAAACATTTCCATAGACATTTACATACACTAACACCTTTCTTATTTTTTCTTTTGTGGTTATCAAAACACTCCTCACCTTTAAATAATCGATTACATTTTTTACAAAATATCTCTTCACCATTACAGTTACTATCTGTTTTAAAACATCTATCACATTTGAGAGGACATCTGTGTTGATCTGATCTTTTATAGCTTATTTGACAATAATCACAGTAATTCTCTTTTCCTAAAAATCCTTTAACAGAAGTAATTACATCGAAATGATTTCTATTTTTCAATATGTAAATACATGTAGATTTATATTTACCACTATATATACGTTCATTAAAATTCTCTCTGCAAAATATATTTATCTGAATATCTAAGAATTCTTCAAATATTTTAACCTCTTCTAAGCAACATATTTCTAATGGAATATTGCATAGTTCATGTAATTTTACAGCTAATGATTTTTGTAAAACTCTACCCATTTTGATGTATCTAATATCATTTTTTGATAATTCATTATGATTCAATTTATCACATAATAGCTTAGGATTTTGAATAGATAGAGCAGTTACAATTGATCTAGCTAAACATATGTTATCATCATTTTTTATCTGACAGATACTTCTTTTATTTTCTATTGTTTCATCATTAATTATCTTTATATGTTTACCTCCTGAAGGTAATTCAATTACATTAAAATCAAATATACAATCAGTTATTTCTAATTCCTTATATTCAATTTGATCAGATAATTTATAAATATATAGCTCATAGGCATCCTTAGTATACATCATTTTATCATGAAATGGTTTATTCAGTTTAGGATTATATACAATTATATCTACTTTACCTTGAATTTTACCAATTGCTTTTCTAAATATATATTGTAAAATATTGAAATATTGTTCAGGTTTAATGTTTACTCCAGCTACTCTATAATTCTTTCTATGTACCATATATTTTTTAATATATTTTCCTTTTGTTTCAATAATTTCATAATCAGGTTTAAATAATTTTTCAAGATTTACAGCTGTTTTAATTTTCTTTTCTTTTCTTGGTTTCAATTTGTTATCTTTGAATTTTAAATTAAAAGAATCAAATAATTTTTTAATTCTATTTCTTCTCTCTGGATGATTAATAAATATTTTTCTTTTTCGATCTAAATATTCTGATGTATCTAATCCAAGGATATCTACTAAAACAGACTTATAATCACCTGTATTTCCAATATATTTTATCAACGATTTAATTAAATCATCTTTTTTTACATTTCGTTTTCTGATATTTAATCTTTTTAAAGCATTTCTAAGTTTCTGAACACTAATAGCATTCAGAGCACTTTTAAGATGCACAATAATAGGCTTCAAAGACTTTTCCATTTATAAGGAAAAAAATTTGTAACTATTTATAGGCAGGTATTTTTATAAACAGATTTTTAAAAGACGTTTATGTAAAGAACTTCTTAAATGTCTTTGATAATGAGCATAAGTATATTCTCTTCCACAATCACAAACCAGTTTCCTATATAGAGTATAAGTTTGACAATATTTGCAAATATGCTGACGATCAACTCTACCATAACGACGATGAATGTAAAATTCATCTATAGGTTTTGTTTGTTTACAACTTTTGCATATTTTGTTCTCCATTTATTAGGAAACAAATTTATAAAATACTTTGCTTTAAGCTTGCTGCTTTAAAGTCTTCCCAGATCTTTTCATTTTTTGGATTTATATTAATTTTAATATCATTTGATATATTATAATAGTCACAAATTTTTTTAATAAAATATACATATTTTAAATTTTTCTCATAGTACATAAAATCCAATAATTTTAAAAATAAATCTTCTGCTTCCTTATTAAATTTAAGGTTATTTTTTCTTTTAAACTGATTAAAATATCTTATTCTACTAACATATCTACTTTTTAAATATTTATTATAATCTATATAATAACAGTCTTCCTCTTCATCATATTTCATTCTTTTTATTTGTTTCATTACTTTTTTAAAATTTTCAGGAATTTCAATTTGTTCTTCTTCTGAAGATGAATAAGAAAAGTAATTCGCTTCTTCAATATCATTTTCCATTTATTAGATATCATTTTATTAAAAACTTTTTAGAACTTAGTTATTCTTTTAATAGCCTCTTTTAAATTATCAATAGTATGATCATTAACAATATTAAGATGATTAAATTTAGTTTCTATGTATGATATATTTTCTTTAACTCTGTTAAATAAATTAATAGAATTAGGATTATATTTTATTTCATATACTGTATTTAAATCTGGATACTTTATTTTTAAATTACCAATAGTTTTATTCATTTTATCTCTTTGACATCTGATTACATAATAAGGATAATCAGAGTTTTCTTTATTTTTCTGTATGATAGTAAACATATGAAGCTTTTTAGAATTAGCAGTTTTAGGTGTTATATCCTCTTCTACTTCTTTATATTTTTCATTTTCAAGTTTTAATTTTTCCATTTTCTTTTTTATCTTATTTAATTTCTTATTTAATTTTTCATTATCATTCTTGTATTTATCATTGAATTTTTTAATGTAATAGTCTTTAACAATCTTGTTAACTTTATCATAAAAATCGTTTGAAACCCAACAAGATATATTTAAAATTAATTCCTGCTTAACATATGTTCCATTAATAATATTCTTACCTGTTCCTTCTCTTATTTCATACATTTGATCATTTTTATGGCGGCCCGAATTCGGGCCACCACAATTTTTATAATATTTTATTAATTCTTGAGATTGTTTATTCTCTAACCATTTTTTAAATTTTTTACCACCTTGTTTGCATAATTTTGTAGCATTAAAGTATCCAGTATTTTTATCTATTATAATTTTAAAATCTCCAAATAGACCATACCAGTAATTATCTTTGATTTGTTCATAACATACATCTTTTAATGAAGCCATTTATTAGATATCATGTTATTAAATACTTTTTCACGTATATCTTATTTTAAATCGTTAATAATTCCTACCTAAGAAATTATATCTTTAAATACTGAAATACAGTTTTTTCTTTCACATATAGATGGTAGCACAAGCAATTAAATCTCTTTCTTGCTTAGATGTAGTCATTACTGATAAGCTGCGAGCGAAAATGTTTACATAACCAGAGTTGAACAGCTGCCAAAATACTCTCCACGGCGCGCGATTATGTCCTCGGAAAGAAGCAGTTCTTCGTTACGTAACAACTTTGGATCATCGCCAAGTTTCTCTTGCCGTAAATATATGTTTCAAGCAAGAATTTATCGGCCTGTGTTGGCCGATTGGTAGCGAGTCAGACATGCATGCAAAAGGTCTCAGGTTCGAATCTCGGTACGGTAGAATGGCTCCCTGTCCTAAACTTTGAAATCAGAGTTTGGGTTCACGGTAGAGCGTGTGCGTGAATAACATCTGATGGTAGAGAGTGTGTGCGGTGGAGGGTCGAAAGAGTTAACGCCCACCTGGCTGGCCAGGTACAAATAAATAAAAAAAAATGAAGCTTAGACCCTCCACCGAAAGGGCGTTTTGCAAAAATTTTTCAAATTACAACCCAACTGTTAAATTCATCAGGATATCCCAACCATTTAACTAAGTATTTATTTCCTTTCTTTCTAATAATTTTTTCAATCTTATAAACCTCATCTTTCTTATCATATTTAACCAGTTCCTTTTCATAAAATGTTCCTGTAATTTCTTCATTATTTAAATCTTTTATTTTATATGTCGGAGGATCTGTGTTCAATATATCGGAAATTATAAATATTTCTTCTGTAAATGTTGGAAGATAACCTTTCTTAAATTCTCTTTTATATTTTGAAATTCTTATTTTATCTCCTTTTTGATATTTTGGTTTATTTTTCTCTTTTTTCTTTATACAAATTATTATAAACTTTTAATTCATTTTCTTCCTTACTTGCTTCTATAGGTGTCATTTTAATGGATCTATGATAAGAATTATTATAATTCTTAATTAATTTATCTAGTACATTTAACCACTTTCTAGTATTATTTGCTGTGAAATACTTCCACATTTTAGTCTTTAAAGTTCTATTGAATCTTTCAATAACAGCACATTTAATCTCAATATTCTCAGTTGTAAACCAGTGAATATTTTCATCCTTGAATAACTTTTGAGTTTGTTTATTTATAAACTCTGTACCCTTATCTGTTTGAAGTTTTTCTGGTTTTCTTTCTTTAAATATTTTTTTAAATGCTCTAGTTACCTCTTCACCTGTTTTTCTTTTAATCGGAATTGTCCAAGCATATTTACTGAATATATCAATCACTGATAAAATATAATTTGTGTCATTATTAAAGGATTTAAATTCTTGCATATCTATAAGGTCAGCTTGAAATTGGTCATTGACATGAGAAACATAAATTCTTCTTCTTTTAAATCTATGAATAAGTGGTTTATGTTTTGTATATACATCTTGTTGATGTAAAAACTCTTCTATATCTTTCCTGGGTAATTTAGTTTTTCTTTGTAATTCATTAATACCACAATAACCAGTTTCTGGTGTATAATAAATATTTTTAAGGTCTACGTCTTTAAAAACACTCTTTTTAGATCCACAAACTTTACACTTTCCTTTTGCCATCGGTCTTCCATTTTTAGCTACTGTTTCTTGAATATCTTTAGTTTCAGTTTTCTGTTTGCACTTTAAGCAATACATATAGGATGAAATTCCTAAACCAAATGTTTTCTTTGCTTTTATAATTGGTTTTATAACAGCTCTAGCTTGTTTCTCTCCTAATGGATAGAATCCACTTGTAGTATTTTCAATTGAATCTAAATCGTTTAAGAGTTCTTGATCAGCAATATGTCTCTGTTTAGTATCTTTAGTTTTACTATAAGCTACATCATGTTTTTTACAAGCTTTATCAACTCTGTTAATTCCTGGATCACCTCTTTTTAATCTCTTTTCTAATTTTGTAAATGGACCACAATACTGGTAACCAGGTATATGCATTTCAGGTGGATTTAATTTATCTTGTAACCATCCTACTATATCACCTCCTTGTAATTCCATTTATTTAAGTGTAAATCTATTTTACATATCTATAACCATTTAGTTGCGTTTGTTTTACATATTTCTCTAAAGGAAAATACTTCATATTTTTTATAAAATCCTCTTCTCTAACGTAAGCATCCTGTTCTGAAATTGAATTAGCGTTTATTAAATTTAATATCTGTTTATAAAATTTGTAAGCTTGTTTATATTCTTCTTTTCTCTCTGAAATATTTAGAGTTTTATCAACAACTTCAATGACTCCTGCTCCTAAAGAAAGTGCTGCTAAAGGAATAAATGCAAAAGCTGATAAACCTGAAGCACTAAATATAAATTTGCCTACTGATAGTGATATACTAATTTTATTATAGTAATTAAAACTTTTTCTGTATACATACATTTTCTTTTCTAAATATTCTTCCATTTATATAGGATCAAAGTTATGTCTGTATCTCATATGAGGATTTTTCAAATCTAACATGAAGAAATCATAAGGTTTTTTAATACTTTTTTGATAAGGATCTATATTAAAATCACCATCAATTTCTCTAATAATTTGCTTAATTTCTCTGTGTTGAAGTTTAAAAAATATAAAGTAATCACAGTTTTTCTTATATCAATAGGTGTTGAATAATAGGTCTGTGATAAATAAATAATGGATGCATTTTTCTTCCTTCCTCTTATAAAAATTTTTTCAATTTCGTTTTGATCTTTTTCTTTTACACAGTCATCAAAAATAACTAGATTTTTTAATGAAGGATCTAAGTCATCTACAGTAATAAATTCATTTATGTCTGAACTAAATAATGTTTCTTTCTTAAACTTTTTTAAATAATTTTAATAACTTATTTTTATTCTTTCCCTTTATTTTTAAAATGTCTTCCTCTTCTATATCATCAAACATTGAGTAATTTTCTTTTAATTTAGAGTATTTAGGTTCGTTAATATCTTTTGCACATATGAATAATGCATCAAAATTTAAATGATCATATATTAAATTTAATAGTAAATTTGTTTTTCCACATCCTGAAGATCCTGTTATTAAAAGTTTAAAAGGATGAATAGGTAACATTGGATTTTGATTTGGATCTATAAATTCTTCTGGTTCGGAATAATCTTTTATTTTAATGCTGCAAGGCTTAATCATATTTATTTAATAGAAATTCAGCATCTTCAATAAACATTTCAGCTTCAAATAATAAGTCTTCAGCTGGTATTCCTTGAGATAAATAACATTCAGCTAGATATAATGCCATTTCAGCAAAAGATAAATATTCTTCAATTTGTTCAAAATCTTCCATTTATATAAGTAAAATAATTTACTTGGAAGTAAAATAATTTGCTTGGAAGTAAAATAATTTGCTTGGAAGTAAAATAATTTGCTTGGAAGCAAATTTTCAGTTAAATAAATGAGTAAAGTGATACAAGATTTATTAAAATTAGCAAAAGTAAATGCTGAACTAAGAAAACGAAATAAGGAAAAGCAATTAGAAGATTTAGGATATGAAGAGGCAATCACAAAATTTCATAAACCTATAGTTGAAAAATTAGAATATCAAGATGTATCTAGAAAAGAAAATTTAAAAGCTATTCAAGATGCAATTGAAGAACTTTCATTTCAACCAATTGCAGAATCTTCAAGATTTCCTGCCTTAGAAGATGTTGAAGAACCTATTTCAGATGCTAAAGAAATGTATGAGAGAGAAGCAGGAATTCATAAAATTAACTTAAACAAAAACTTGAATGTATCAGTTATTAAAAAAAAGTTAGGATTTGATTTACCTTCAGAATTAGTTAATAAATCTGATGAAGAGATTGATGAAAAAATAAAACAAGCAAATGAAAAAATCAGTGAAATCGGACGTCTAAAAGGTCCTCAAGTAAAAGCACTTAATAATGCTAAAGATGAAGAAAAAAGAAAAAATTACAGAAAAAAATTGATCGTTTCGATTATAAAATGGTTGAGGTGCGAAAATATATTAGAGCATTAGAAGCTCTCAAAATGGGGAATTACTATATGGGTGAGGGTCTTAATATTTTAGATAAATTAACAGATAAAATATGTAAGGGAACTAAAAATAAGAAAGTATATAACCAAGTAGTTCAAATACTAGATTTATTATTGAAAGAGGGTAAAATGACTAATGAGCAAGTAAAACAATATTATTCAAAGTTTCTATCTTAATAAATGAGTAATTATATTGTATCAAGAATTTATTTGAGTGAAGGTCAGAAAAACAAATTAAAATCAGCAGTTAAGAAAGGTGAAGAAATTACATTGCAAATTGATAAAACTAAAAGTGCTAATCATGATATGTATTTAACAAAAACTCAAATTACTCAAATTAAAAATGGTAAACGAATAACTATAAGTAAGACACAATTAAAGAAAAACGGAGGTATTTTACCCTTTTTGATCCCTATCTTAGCTGCTCTTGGTACTGGTGCTTTATCTGGTGCTGCTAGTTTTGGTGTGAATAAAGCTTTAAGTAAAGTAACTGGATCAGGTTGTAAACCGAAAGGTTCACACCTTAAAAAAACATTCTGGAAAGGGAGTTCTTCAGAATTACGAGGTATATCCAATAAAACGATAGAACAAAATATGAAAGATGTAAAAGGATTCAGAGGTGTATTTACATCAGATTTATTACCTAAAAAAGATTAAGAAATTTGAAAGTGGAATTATTAATTTAGATATATCTACAGGACCTGGGACTCATTGGGTCTGTTATTATAATGATCCTAAATATAATTTTGTGGAATATTTTGATCCATTTGGAGAATATAAATATAAAGACATTAAATTGAATAACATTTTCATACCTAAAAATATTGTAAAATATCTTGAAACATCTAATAAAGGAATTAGATATAATTCGAGTTTTTTACAAGAACCAACATCTGTTAAATGTGGTTTTTATTGTATGAAATACATAACTCAAAGGAATAAAGGTAAATCACCTGTTGAAGTTTTATATTCTTTTACCCAAGAACCAAGTGGTTATAATGAAGATTTTGTGCTTAATAAATGTTAATTTTAGATTCAAAAAATTTTGAGAAATCAGAAGATTTTACAATTGAATATGTCCCACCTATTCCTGTTAATGAAAATTCAAAAATAGCTTTAAAATCTATGTCTATGTGGGTTTCATGGAACAATATTGATGAAGAAAATAATACATTTAAGTATTTTGATGGTAGTTTATGGCATGAAATAACTTTAGATAATGGAAATTACACATTAAGGGAATTAAATAACTTTTTAATAAAACGATTTGGAGATGAACCACCAATTAAATTTAGAGCTAATTTCGCTACACAGCGCTTTAAATAATTGAATTAAAAGATGAATATAAAATTGATCTTAGAGAGAGTAAATTACATGAAATTTTAGGATTTGAATCAGAAATATATGAAGATAATCATCAAGAAGGAAAATATATGGCAAACATTTCTAGAGGAGTTGATGACATACACATTCATTGTGATGTAATTACAGGAGCTCTATATAATAATATTAATTCAGATATTTTGTATTTCTTTACGCCATCTAATCCTCCTGGTAGTTTAATAAAAATTGATGAAATAAATCCTTTATTTTTACCCATTAATAGACGAAATTATATTCATAGAATTCGAATGTATATCACGAATCAAGATAATGAACTGATAGACTTGAATAATATGAGAGTTTTATATAGATTAATTTTAGCTTAATAAATGAATTATAACAAACATAGATTATATGCAAAACGATATGGTGGTAATATCTTCACTGAAGGAATTAAAACTTTTGGAAAAAAAATATTAGAAGTTTTAGGTAAATCAGCAAAAACAGCAATTGAAGATAAAGCTAAAAAAGTTATTCAAAATAAACTTGAAAATATATTATCTAAACCTCCTGTAACTGTTAATGATATATTAGCTAAAACGAAAATTCAGGATGGATCTGGTTTGAAACGGTATAAATGAGTTTTTTATCCTAATAAATGGAAAAACTTTGGGACTTAAAAGCTATTCCAGATTATTACAGTAATAAAATTGCTAAGTATGAATATATAAAACATAATGAAGATAGTACTAATGTAAAAGAATCTGATCAATATAAGTTTACTATTAAAGATACAAATTCACCTATATTATATAGTAACGGTTATATATGCTTAGAAAGTAAAATAGTAAAAAATAATAATGATACTATAGGAACTGATAATGTTACATTTGTAAATGGTGGGAATCTGTTTAGATCCGCTTCATTAACTATAGGAAAAGAACAAACTGATTCTAATATTGAATGTGCTTCATTAATTCATCAAATTAATGGACTTATAAATTTCACAAAAGATTATTCCACTTCAGAGGCTACAAATATGATGTATTATGTTGATACATCAGAATCAGCTGATAAAGATAAAATAGTAATAGATGATCCTAATAAAGATGTAAAGAAAGGATCAGATATCAAATTAAAAGAAAATGCCTCTTATAATAAAGGATTTAGACAGAGATGGCTTTTAACAAAAAACAGTAATGTAATAAAATTTTGGATTCCTTTAAGACAACTGTTTGGGTTCCTCAACGATTTTAGAAGATTAATTTCTGATATAAAAGTTACATTTGAATTTCAAAGAAATAGTCATAATGATATGTTATACACAGATGTTGCAAATCCTAATTATAAAGTTATTATATCTGATTTTCAATTATGGTTACCTTATGTAGAGTTGTACCCATCCATTGAGGCTGAATTTAAAAGTATAGCTTTGAATTCTACACCTATTGAAATTACTTGGTGTTCTGCTTCAATTGAGAAAAGTAATCAGCAAACAACATCAAGTGGTGCATGTCATATAAGAACTACATCTGATGAGGTGTTAAGTGTTCTTGTCATTCCACAGTATGTAGAAAAAGAAAGCAATCAAAATCAGAACAATATGGTTTTTGATAATTTAGATCTCCTTGAATGCTGGATATTATGTAATAATAAAAAAGTTCCAGAAGAAATTTATAAAACGAATTTTAAAGATGGGCAGTTAGATTATAATAGATGTTATTCTGAATTATTAGCAGCTGGATTAAATACTCATAATACTGAAAGTGGATGTCTTATAAGTTATGTAAATTATGCGAGATTGTATCCAATCTTTTATTTTAATTTATCTAATCATCCAGAGTATACTAATATTTCGAATTTAAGACTAGAATTTAACTGGAGATTAGGATCAAATCCAGGTAAACCATATAGATTTTATTTTATCGTGAATGAAACAAAAAGAGGATCACTTAATATGGCTAATAAGGAATTTAAAACTTTGAAAACTTTAGATTAAATAAATGAATTGGTACCCTTTTGGTTCGTCTTATGAAGAATTTGGAATTGGACCATCTGGACCTCCTGGAAATGGATTTAAATTAACAGATGATGGTAATTATGATATGGAAGAAAAAATTTAAAAAATTGTAAAGAACCTATAGATGAACATGATGTTACTACAAGAGAATATGTTTTAAAACAAATGAGAGAGAATAATCTGGAAGTTAAAAAGTGAAATAGAAAAAAATATTAATGGTAGTTTTTCAGATTTTGTTCAAGAAACTGCTGTAAGAATAAGAGATTTAGATGCTGTACTTAAAGGTGAATTAAGTAATTTGGATCAAAAATATTTACATATTCAAGATGGGAATGTAATTAATGCAAAAGGTAAAAGAATAGGAAATGTTGCTGATCCTACAGCAGATAAGAATGCAGTGAATAAGAGGTATTTAGAAAACAATGTTTTAATTTTAAAAGATGAAAAGTTTGATGTTCAAAATAAAAGACTAGTGAATATTCCATCTCCTCAGGATATGTATGACGCAGTTAATAAAAATTACGTGGATAATCAAAAATGTTATGCAACAATTCAAGAAGATAAAAAAGCATATAATACTCTTGGTGCTATGCGTTACTGGGAAACAGTCGTTTTTATGAAATTTAGTAGCAATCTCCTTGACAGAAATATGAAACTGAGTGAAAATATGGATATGAAAATTACATTTTATTTACGTCCTAATTATACTAATGGGAAATCAGAAGTTTTAATTACACTTGGGGAGAATATATTATTTAATAGTGATGCCTACACAGATAAACCTTTAATACTCTTTGCATCAGGAAAAAAGAATGATGAATTAAGCATACAAGTCATGTCTTATTTAGAATTAAACATTTTTAAACCTTACTTAGAAATTGAAAAAAATAACATACTTTTAATTCCATTTGAATTAGAACTTTAATCTTCCTACACTTTTTTATCTTCCTAAATTTTTAATCTTCCTATAAGGGGTATCCATTTTGGGTACCCCTTTTTTAATGCATTTTTTAAAAAGTAGTTTGTTTTACAACTTTTCTATTGATCACTAAATCCATCATTTCATCACTTTCAAAGCTATTCAAAGCTCAAAATGATTGCAATTGTTCAAAAAAGTCGTCAAATATCATCAAAAATGCGTGTTTTTATGATGTCTGTTTTTATGAAAAAACAGAGTAAAAACTTCAATTTTCAAAAATCTGATGTTTTTGACTATTTTATGCCCAAAAATCAATGCTTTTTAATGAAAATAAGGTGTTTTTGATCATAAAAAGCCTTAAAATGTTCGTGATTATTGAGGTCTGAAAAATCAAAAAATGCCTGATTTTGAGGTTTTTATGCGAATTGGGTGTGTGCCATAGTACCCCCCATATACTACTTACTTTGAGTCTGTCCCTGATCTCCATAAATGGGATTGTGCAACTTATGATGTCGTTAATTCTCTTTCTTTGCACTGTTGAAAGTTCAACTTGGACATTTAACTTTATTCTTTTCTGACACTCAGAGTGGAATGCGACCCTAGGTTGCACTGTAAATATTGTTCGTCTTGATGGGTACTATCACCCCTCTTCTTTTGTCAAAACCATTTACGAACACCCTGTATAGGTAACCATAAACAAAAAATTATTTTTTCTAAAATGGTCAAGCAACCTCTGTTGGATCACTTGAAATGGAATTACCCCACTACCATATGATTTCGAACTAACGTTCTCATCACGTAGCCTACGTACCAACAAGTGGTTGCATCGACATACGTCCGTATGTTTATGAAGAGGGGTTTTGTAAAACGCTTCGGAAAGCAACACGCTGGATAGAAGAACTTCTCTTCTGGCATCAATAATCCCTGTTTGAAAACAAAACAGGAATAGCGGGGGTATCGCTCAATACAACGATAGTCCATGTGAAATGCGTATACGTAGGTTTAGCAGAGAGAGAAAACTGAAAACAGTAAACAAAAAAACCAAGCCGCCATCCATTCGTAGAAGTAGGATCGGAAGAGGATGAAGTTCCAACTTCAAAAATTCTTTGAAAAAAAAAACAAACCCGAGAACCGGCACAACATAAGACGTACAGATATACACTGGAAAGCAATTGAATTAGAGATGCCTGTCTAGTAACGTGTAGCACCACCTTTCGTCCTGATGACGGCGACGATTCGTCTCGGCGTGGACTCAACAAGACACCGGAAGCGTTGGAAAGCCATAGGGATCCACGACCCCTGAACAAACTCCCACAGTTCACGAAGATTTGATGGAGAGGGCTCAGAGCCTCGAACATATCTCTCGATGGCATCCCAGATCTGCTCGATGAGATTGAGGTCAGGTGACCTAGCTGGCCAAGAAAGCGAGGTCACGTCGGTGGAGTGTTCATCCAACCATTCGGATACAATTCGGGAGCGATGGCATGGTGCGTTGTCTTGTTGCAGGATGAGGTCCCCATTGCGATGTTGAAGACGCACAAACGGGAGCAAATGGTCGTCCAGGATATCATGGTAACGTTGACCTGTGAGGGACGATGTCACACGTACCAGGGGTCCGATTTCAGTTTACGTAAACAGTCCCCAGACGAGAAGGCCACCCCCACCAGCATGAAGAAGTACCCTGCTTGCAAGAAGGATCCATTGCTTCATGTCGTTTGCGGCGTACTCGTATCCTGCCAACCTCATGTACCAACGTGAATCTCGACTCATCAGTCCAGGCAACATTTTCCCACATGTGTAGGGTCCAGTGGCGATGTTCCCGTGTCCATGCTAATCTTTGCACCCTGTAATGTGCGGTCAGCAGCGGTACCCTGGTGGGACGATGGCTTCTATTACCCATAGCGAGAAGATGGTACTTGATGGTGTAACTGCTTACACGTTTTCGTGCACCAGCGTTAAATTGCCGAGTGATTTCTTGCAGTGTGGCCCTTCTATCCGCTGTTACAATGCAAGCTAGCCGACGATGACCCCGCTCATCGACACGCTGTTGTCCACTGCAGTTGGCCCTTGCAGGGATGGCTTTACCGGATTCTATGTACTCACGGTGCAGCCGTGACACAGTGGCTCGTGAAAAATCCCAGTGCCTGCACCGCTTCCGAGATGGAGTGACCCATTCGTCGGGCCCCGAAAATTTACCCACGGTCAAAAGCGCTTAGATCCTTCGTCTAACACATACTTTTTTGTAACTTTTCAAAACATATCTGGAATTAGTTACATCAATATTTCAATGATAAAGATGAATTTTCGACTCACCAAACATTGTATCATCTTCCTCTTTCCTGCTCTGTCCAAAAAATTAATAATACATTATAGAAAAAAATGTTTTCCCATATAATTTTTGCATACAAATCTGCAGAATTTTCTTCTTTAGCGTTTGTGAAGGGAAACAGAAAAAAATCATGCGGTAGAAACAGAAAATAAGAATCAAGTAGCCACGTATTAGCTCGTTCTTCAGGCACAACATTTGTTTCGTGACTTTTGCTCACTTACTTCGGGAGGATATCGTCAAAATGCAGATTCCCCGCCTCGGTGGCGCAGTGGTCTAAGGGCTGATTTCTGACCATTCGTTCGAGATGGGTCCGGATTCGAATCCCGTGAGTCAGAGGCATTGTGGTTGTATTTGTCTTACAGCACTGGCTTCTTTATCCCTTCCCTGAAACCAGTGGAACTAAATCTGGGACGGACAAATGCTTACAGCCCATCGAATTGTTCACGGTGGTAGTTAAAACACAAACCAAAAAAAAAAAAAGAACAAAATAAAATAAATGGTTAGTTTCAAAAGCTTATCCGAGCTTTGCTTTTCGACAATACGGAAAAGTAAGAAACATATTGTTTCTTTAATTTATACCTCATGTCCGACTCTTATTAAGGGCCGACGCATGAGGTGCTGTTAAAGAATTGTTTAGGAATCTATTAATCTTTTACCTACTTTTACCATTTAAACGCACTTTCATACATCCTTATAGTAAATTAAGTGGATACTTTCAATATTATTATACTTTCAATAGTATTATAGGAACCTTTAATAATTGTTATTTCCTCTTACTTCTAGACAGAGCAGACAACCAACTGAGAGGGTGGGAGCCTGCACAAGAATTTCCGCTTGTTACATACAGAAAGTATACAATATATTTAGAAATCACCTTTTTGAACACTCCTCATGTACTTACTAGGAGATTCTAGTTAAAGACATTCCAGGTAAAAAGAAAAAGGCAAAAATTTGAGTAAACAATTAATATCTTTTTTAATCATGAAAGAAAAGGAAAGTGATGTTACACAAGAATACAAGAAATACTAAAGATATGATAGAAAAACATCAATGGATCCAGTTTTACTTCAATTATATTATTACAAATTAGTGTGTTTTTTATGTATGTTATGCCTTATGGTCAGATATTCGACTGAATATATATTATAGTAATGAGTGCTAAATTATTAAAATACTAAGGATATGGTCAATATTGATTTTATACTTATATTTTATTTTTTTAACAACATACTGAAAGTAATCGGGAACAAAATTATATGTGTTTAAGAGTTTAATTTGTACTTTTCAGTTTTACTGTATTTCACATTTTTGCTACTAATAATTTAATTTTAAATGCTTCATTCTATTTTTTTGTTTAGTATTTTTGTTCCTTTTTATATATATTACTGGTGCTAATACTTTCCATTTTTTTAAAAGTTTTTTGAGCTCCAAACGTTCTAGTTTCAAACTCCAGTATTCTTCTGAGATCACATTTAATAGTATTTTAATCTGCTCCATATTTTTTTATTTTTGTTGGTAAGATACGGCATTTCGATTTTTCCATACATTATATTTTATTATTGTTATTAAATAATGAATTGTTAGATTATTAGATTCAGAGCACTCTAGAGGTACATGGTACAAAATCTGGTCTGCAGTAAATTTACGTCTATAATTTAAGTATTGTTGTAACCAATCCCAGATGTATATTGCAAAATTGCAATCTACAAATAAATGTTGAAGAGTGTCCTCTGAACCACAGTAGTTACAGTTAGGATTAGATATTAGTTCAATTCTATACAACCATTTTCTTGTCGGGATAATATTGTGCGAAATTTTAAAAAGTAGATCTCTAATATGAGTGCTTAATTTTCTTTTTGATTGAAGTGTCCAAATACTATGTACCATATTGGATTGCAGTGTATCTTCTAATTTTGTTGGATGTCTTTCGTTTAAAGTTTAATATATTTTACATAATTTCTCATATTCTTGTCAGAAATAATTTTTCATTCCGGAAAACAAATTTTCTCCCTAGAGACTGTGCCAACACAGAATCGATAATTACTGATTGTTATTTTTTGACTATCGAAAACTGTCGATAATCATAACTATCGGTAGTTCTCCACCTCTATGTGAGGGTCCCTTAGTAGTACGAATTCATTTCCGTGCTAAACTGTTGTTTCTCGGTGGGATTACGTGCTTTTATACTTCCGGACGGACAGACGGACAAACAGACGACGGACGGATAGAATGAAATTTTCTATCATATTTGATAGGTGTGAGGCGTCCTTGAGTAGAAAGGAATCATTTCCGTGCAAATCGGTTATTTCTCTTTAGATAGTGCATTTATACTTCCGGACGGACGGACAGACAGGCTACCGACGGACGGAACGTATTTTTGTAACGTACCTGACAGTGCGATGTGTCCCCTAGTAGAAAGATATAATTTCCGTACAAATCATTTGTTTCTCGGTGAAGTTATGCGCTTTTATACTTCGGGACAAATGGACAGACAGACGGCGGACGGATGGAACGTTATTTTCTATCATATCTGATTAGTGTGAGGCGTACTTGAATAGAACGAATTCGTTTCCCTGCAAATCGGTTGTTTCTCGGTTGAATTATGTATTTGTATGCTTCCGGACGGACGGAAAGACAGACTTGGGACGGATGGAACATAATTTTGTATTGTATCTGATAGGTGTGAGGCGTCCCTGAGTCGAAAGAAATAATTTCCGTGCAAATCGGTTGTTTCTCGGGAGAGACATTTTTTTTATTCTTCTGGACAGACGGACAGAACGTAATTATGTATCGTATCTCATGGTTAATTCGTTCCTGGGTGGAAAGAGACCATTTCCGTGCAAATAGGTTGTTTCTCGTTTGAGTTATGCGTTTTAATGCTTCCGGAAGGACGGACGGACGGAAAGACAAACTTGGGACGGATGGAACGTATTTTTGTATAGTATCTGATTGGCGTGAGGCGTCCCTGAGTCGAAAGAAGTAATTTCCGTTCAAATTGGTTGTTTCGCGTCAGAGATATTTTTCTTATTCTTCTGACGGACGGACAGACGGCGGACGGATGGAACGTAATTTTGTATCGTATCTCATGGGTTATTCGTTCCTGAGTGGAAAGAGACCATTTGCTTTGAAAATCGGTTACTTGTTAAGAAACATGGTTTGGCCGTAATAAGTCATTTGTGGACGGACGGACAGACGGCGGACGGAAGGAACGTCATTCTGTATCGTATCTCATGAGTAATTCGTTTCTGAGTAGAAAGATGTCATTTGCTTGGAAATCGGTTACTTGTTAAGAAACATGGTTTGGCCGTAATAAGTCATTTGTGGACGGACGGACAGACGGCGGACGGAAGGAACGTCATTCTGTATCGTATCTCATGAGTAATTCGTTTCTGAGTAGAAAGATGTCATTTGCTTGGAAATCGGTTTCTTACTTGTTAAGAAACATAGTTTTTCGTGTTGCCGTAATCAGTCACATTTCATTTTTTTGATGGTCCCTTAAGAGAACCTATCTTCGTTACCTAATTGAAAAATTTACATTCGCAATTTGTGTACGATCCCCTTAAGGCTACGAGAATCGACGGTTGTTCCTTCCGTGACACGCCGTCCTCGCTATCACTTCAGGCCGCAAAGCTCAGCTGGACCTGCCGGTGATTTACGGCTTGTGAAAGCGGAGCATGTGTCTGAGTATCCTTCCGCGCTCACCACCGTGTAGATTATGGTGCAAAATTCAGGGACGACAAATTTCAAAAAACTGTGACGTACATCTCATTTGAAATCAAAAACGATGTAAAATTAAAAAAAGTTCATTGATAGACTTATTTTTGAAAACGTTTTACGTAAAATTTACCTCTCTATGCGGTACGCCGAAATCCAGTCAGCGGCGACGACGACTTGTGACTGCCGCTAAAGCATCTGCCACGGCTGCCCGTGGTCTCAGGCGGAAGCATCCCGGCAAAACAGGTTAGGCCTAGCCGTGCAGCACGACCTCCAGCTTGGCTTACTGGTGAGCGCGGAAGGATACTCAGACACATGCAGCAGTACAGTGTGGCTCCTCTTTCACAAGCCGTAATTCACCGGCAGGTCCAGCTGAGCTTCGCGGCCTGAATTGATAGGGAGGACGGCGTGTCACGGAAGGAACGACCGTCCATTCTCGTAGCCTTAAGGGGATCGTACACAAATTGCGAACGTAAAAATATCATTTAAGAAACGAAGATAGGTTCTCTTAAGGGACCATCAACAAAATGAAATGTGACTGATTACGGCAACACGAAAAACCATGTTTCTTAACAAGTAAGAAACCGATTTCCAAGCAAATGGTATCTTTCTACTCAGAAACGAATTACTCATGAGATACGATACAGAATGACGTTCCTTCCGTCCGCCGTCTGTCCGTCCGTCCACAAATGACTTATTACGGCCACAGGTAAAACCATGTTTCTTAACAAGTAACCGATTTGCAAGTAAATGGTCTCTTTCCACTCAGGAACGAATAACCCAAGAGATACGATACAAAATTACGTTCCATCCGTCCGCCGTCTGTCCGTCCGTCCAGAAGAATAAGAAATATATCTCCGACACGAAACAACCAATTTGCACGGAAATTATTTCTTTCGACTCAGGGACGCCTCACAACAATGAGATACAATACAAAAATACGTTCCATCCGTACCAAGTCTGTCTTTCCGTCCGTCCGTCCGTCCGTCCGGAAGCATAAAAACACATAACTCAAACGAGAAACAACCGATTTGCACGGAAATGGTCTCTTTCTACTCAGGAACGAATTACCCATGAAATACGATACAGAATTACATTCCATCCGTCCGCTCTGTGTCTGTCTGTCTGTCCAGAAGAATAAAAAAAATATCTCCGTCGAGAAACAACCGATTTGCACGGAAATTATTTCCTTCGACTTAGGGAAGCCTCGCACCTATCAGATACAATACAAAATTACGTTCCATTCGAGCCAAGCCTTTCTTTCCGTCCGTCCGTCCGTCCGGCCGTCCGGAAGCATAAAAACACATAATTCGACCGAGAAACAACCGATTTGCAGGGAAATTAATTCGTTCTACTCAGGTACGCCTCACACCAATCAGATATGTTAAAAAATAACGTTCCATCCGTCCGCCGTCTGTCTGTCCATTTGTCCCGAAGTATAAAAGCGCATAGCCTTACGGAGAAACAACTGATTTGTACGGAAATTATATCTTTCTACTGGGGGACACATCCCACTGTCAGGTACGTTACAAAAATACGTTCCGTCCGTCGGCCGCCTGTCTGTCCGTCCGTCCGGAAGTATAAATGCACTAAACCCTAAAGAGAAATAACCGATTTACACGGAAATGATTCCTTTCTACTCAAGGACGCCTCACACCTATCAGATATGATAGAAAATTTCATTCTATCCGACCGTCGTCTGTTTGTCCGTCCATCCGTCCGTCCGGAAGTATAAAAGCACGTAATCCCACCGAGAAACAACCGTTTAGCACGGAAATGACTGCTTTCTACTCACGGAGGCTTCACACCTATCAGATATGATAGAAATTATGTTCCATTCGTCCGAAGTCTGTCTGTCCGTCCTTTCTGAAGTATAAAATAACGTAACTCCGCCAAAAAACAACCTATTTGCACGGCAATGAATTCATTCTACTCAGGGACGCCTCACACCTATTACGTACGAGAGAAAATTACGTTTCAACTGTCCGCCGTCTGTCTCTCTGTGTATTCATCCGGGAGTATAAAAGCACGTAACCTCAACGAGAAGCAACCGATTTGAACGGAAATTATTTCTTTCTACTCAGGGACGTCTATCATCACCTATCAGGTACGATGCAAAATTACGTTCCGTCCGTCGTCAGCGTGTCTGTCCGTCTGTCCCAACAAACAAAAAGCCGCAACCCCACCGAGAAACAACCGATTTGCACGGAAATGAATTCATGCTACTAAGGGACCCTCACATAGAGGTGGAGAACTCGATAGTTATGATTATCGACAGTTTTCGACAGTCAAAAAATAATAATCAATAATTATCGATTCTGTGTTGGCACAGTTTCTAGGGAGAATTTTTTTTTCCGGAATAAAAAATTATTTCTGACAAGAATATGAGAAATTACGTAAAATATATTTAGCATTAAACGAAAGACATCCAACAAAATTAGAATATACACTGCAATCCAATATGGTACATAGTATTTGGACACTTCAATCAAAAAGAAAATTAAGCACTCATATTAGAGATCTACTTTTAAAATTTCGCACAATATTATCCCGACAAAAAAATGGTTGTACAGAATTAAACTAATACCTAATCCTAACTGTAACTACTGTGGTTCAGAGGACACTCTGCAACATTTATTTGTAGATTGCAATTTTGCAATGTATATCTGGGATTGGTTACAACAATACTTAAATAATAGACGTAAATTTACTGCAGACCAAATTTTGTACCATGTACCTCTAGACTGCCCTGAATCTAATAATCTAACAATTCATTATTTAATAACAATAATAAAATATAATGTATGGAAAAATTGAAATGCCGTGTCTTACCAACAAAAATAAAAAAATACGGAGCAGATTAAAATAGCTATTAAATTTGATCTTAGAAGAATACCGGAGTTTGAAACTAGAACGTTTGGAGCTCAAAAAACTTTTTAAAAAATGGAAACTATTAGCACCAGTAATATAGAAAAAAAGGAACAAAAATACTAAACAAAATAATAGAATGAAGCATTTAAAATTAAAATATTATTAGCAAAAATGTTAAATATAATAAAACTGAATAGTACAAATTAAAATCTTTAACACATATAATTTTGTTCCCGATATTCTGTCAGTATTTTATTTGAAAAACAAAAATATAATTATATAATCAGTTTTGACCATATCAGTAGTATTTTAATAATTTAGTAGTCACTTCTACTAAATTGGATTCCAAGGGACCGCAACAGACCCAGAAGAAGACCACATGGAAGATGGGTGGATGAAATTCGTAAATATGCGGGAGTGACATGGAGGAGACTGGCACAAGACAGACCGTTATGGAGGAAACCTTCGTCCAGCAGTGCATTGATAATGGTTGACAATGATGATGATGACAATGATATATATTCAGTCAAATATCTAACTATTATGGCAAATCATACAGAAAAATAATTAATTTGTAATAATTTAATTAAAGAAAAACTGGATTAAAAGAAATGTTATTTGTTTACTCCAATTTCTTGCCATTTTTTTATCTGAAATGCCTTTAACAAAAACCTCTTACTAAGTACATGTGGAGTGTTCAAAAACGTGATTCCTAAATATATTGTATACTTACTGCAACAAGCGGAAATTCTTGTGCAGGCGCCCACTTTCTCAGCTGGTTGCCTGCTCTGTCTGGAAGTAAGAGAAAATGACAATTATTAAAGGATCCTCTAATAATAATTATAATAATTATAATGATAAAAGTATCCACTAAATGTCTTAATTTACTAAAAGGATGTATGAATGTGTGTTTAAATGGAAAAATTAGGTAAGAGATTAATAGATTCCTAAACAATTCTTTAACAGCCTTTCATGCGTCGCCCTTTAGTAAGAGCCGGACATGAGGTATAAATTAAAGGAACAAAATTTTTCTTACTTTTCCATATTGTCAAAAAGCTAAGCTCTGATAAGCTTTGAAACTAAACATTTCTCTTTCTTTTCTCCCCCCCCCCTTTTTTGCTTGGAGTTTAACCACCACCGTGAACAATTCGATGGGCATTTGTTCGTCCCTGATTTAGTTCCACTGGTTTCAGAGAAGGGGTAAAGAAGCAAGTGCTGTAAGACAAATACAACCACAATATCTATTACTCACAGGATTCGAATCCGGACCCATCTCGAACGAATGGTCGGAAATCAGACCTTAGACCTTTGCACAACATGGGCGGGAATCTACGTCTTGACGATATCCTCCCAAAGTGAGTTAGCAGAAGTCACAGAAACAAATATTGTGCCTGAAGAACGAGCTAAGACGTGGCTCCTTAATTCTTATTTTCTGTTTGTATTGCATTATTTTTTTATGCTTTGCTTCACAAAAGCTTAAGAAGAAAATTCTGCAGTTTTGTTTGCAAAAACATTTTTTTCTATAATATGAAAATGCAAAAATTGTTTGCAAAAACAGTTTTTTCTATAATGTATTATTAAATTTTTGGACAGAGCAGGAAAGAGGAAGATGATATAAGGTTTGGTGAGTCGAAAATGTATCTTTATAATTTAAATATTGTTGTAACCAATTCCAGATATGTTTTGAAAGGTTATAATGAAGTATGGGTAAGACGATGGATCTAAGCGCATTTGATCGTGGTCAAATTGTTGTGGCCCGATGAATGGGTCACTCCATCTCGGAAGTCGTGCTGGCACTGAGATTTTCACGAGCCACTGTGTCACGGGTGCACCTTGAGTACATTGAATCCGGTAAACCCATCCCTGCAAGGGCCAACAACTACCGTGGACAAAAGCGTGTGGATGAGCGGAGTCATCGTCTGCAAGCTCGCATTGTAACAGGGGATAGACGGGCTGCAGTGCAAAAAATCACTCGGCAATTTAACGCTGCTGCACAAAAACGTGTAAGCAGTTACACCATCAAGAACCATCTTCTCGGTATGGTTAATAGAAGCCATCGTCTAACCAGGGTACCGCTGCTGACCGCACATCACAGGGTGCAAAGATTAGCATGGACACGGGAACATCGCCACTGGACCCTAGACATGTGGGAAAATGTTGCCTGGACTGATGAATGGAGATTCACGTTGGTACATGCGGTTGGCAGGATACGAGTACGCCGCAAACGACATGAAGCAGTGAATCCTTCTTGCCAGCAGGGTACTCATCATGCTGGTGGGAGTGGCATTCTCGTCTGGGGACTGCTTACGTGGACTGAAATCGGACCCCTGGTACGAGTGACATCGTCCCTCACAGGTCAACGTTACCATGATATCCTGGACGACCATTTGTTCCCGTTTGTGCGTCTTAAACATCCCACTGGGGACTTCATTCTGCAACAAGACAACGCACCGTGCCATCGCTCCCGAATTGTATCCGAATGGTTGGATGAACACTCCACCGACGTGACCTCACTTCCTTGGCCAGCTAGGTCACCTGACTTCAATCTCATCGAGCACTTCTGGGATGCCATCGGGAGAGATGTTCGAGGCTCTGAGCCCCCTCCATCAAATCTTCGTGAACTCTGGGAGTTTGTTCAGGGGTCGTGGATCCCTATTTCTTTCCAACGCTTCCGGGGTCTTGTCGAGTCCACGCCGAGACGAATCGCCGCCGTCATCAGGACGAAAGATGGTGCTACACGTTACTAGACAGGCATCTCTAATTCAATTGCTCTTCAGTGTATATCTGTACGTCTTATGTTGGGCCGGTTCTCGGGTTGTTGTTTTTTTCTTCAAAGAATTTTTGAAGTTGGAACTTCATCCTCTTCCGATCCTACTTCTACGAATGGATGGCGGCTTGGTACTACACTATGCGCTGTCTTTTTTGTTTACTGTTTTCAGTTTTCTCTCTCTGCTAAACCTACGTATACGCATTTCACATGGACTATCGTTGTATTGAGCGATACCCCCGCTATTCCTGTTTTGTTTTCAAACAGGGATTATTGATACCAGAAGAGAAGTTCTTCTATCCAGCGTGTTGCTTTCCCAAGCGTTTTACAAAACCCCCTTCATAAACATACGGACGTATGTCGATGCAACCACTTGTTGGTACGTAGGCTACGTGATGAGAACGTTAGTTCCAAATCATATGGTAGTGGGGTAATTCCATTTCAAGTGATCCAACAGAGCTTAATTAACGACATCATAAGTTGCACAATCCCATTTAAGGCGATCAGGGACAGACTCAAAGTAGATGCTCAAAGTGGCAGCCACGGGTGACGTTGCACAATTCACACCGGCGAATGAAAGACTGGCGCACCCTCTAGAAGACTCCTGGTGTCGTGTTTATCCTGTCCGCTGCAACAACGATTATCGTGACGAGATCTTTCACGGAGTCCACAGGCGTCTCGTTTACAAATGATTTCATGTGCCCCCAGAAAGAAGTCCAGTGGGTTTAAGTCCGGTGAGCGTGGAGGCCATGCCACAGGTCCGCTAAGTCCAATCCATCGTACGGGATATGTGGCATTCAGGAAGTGTTTACTGCTCCTTGATAAGCCAATCACCTACAACTGTCGATGCTCTGTCTTTTCTCTGGCACTTGAAGAAAATTCGTGCAATTTGATACTTTGGGAATAAACGAGGAGCAAGCCATCGTTGCACGATATATGAAGACAAATCGTCAGAGATGAATAATTTAAAAACATTTATTTACAGTTAAAATAAATGAAATAAAATGACCACATGAGATCTTTCGACTACCACTTTGGCATCATCATCAGATCTTTGACAAAGGGTGGAACGGAGACCGGCATTAAATAAAGTAAATACGTAACACGTGACCAGTACAATTGCGTAGAGTGATTTACATAAAGAGTCATATATTTATAACATCCCGAATCGAGTTTTGTCCATGAGGGATCCGTGACCTCCTAGTTTGTGATATATAACTAGACAAATTATCATTACAGCAAAAGGTAGTGTTAGCTATAATATGTAAGCTTTCGCACAAGAGTAAGGAATTATTATTAGTTGCTTTTTGCAGTATAGCTGCGTCGTTCCATTGTGGATAATGTTGTCTTTCCTGAACACAAAGGGCTAAAGCCGTAGTTAACTTACCATTTTTCAGATCATACTTGTGTTCATTCATTCTAGTCTTTAATGTCCTCCTGGTAGAAACGATATATAACTTTTTAGTTTGCGATGTGTCATGGGGAGATAGAGGAATGGGAAAAATTCCGTGCATGTTTTCCACACTCACCTTGTCACGATCACTCCTGATTAGATGCAAGAGATTAAGAGTCTTTGAGAGAAAGTCAATGTCATGATGTCTGCACAGGTTCTTTAACACCGGAGTTAAACTTGGGTGGTAGGTGAGCGAACCTACGAACCTGCACTCGTTAATCGTATGTCTTATCTCAAGTCTGTCTGTTTCATTCTCGCTTCGTTGCTCGGTGTGAAGATACTGCTTTCTTCAATTACTGCTACATTTTCTTTCGTCTGAAGAAATGTATTCTTCTAAGATGTATCATAAGGATGACCTCCCTTTTTCCTATGAGAAATTATTTTTTTATTCTGAAGCTACAGATTATCTTAACCACCTCGAAAATGAAGTAGAATATATCGGTGATGATCTCAGCAAAATTAAGATTTATAGAAAAACATATAAAATTCCTAGACAACATGTGGTCTACGGTGATAATCATCTCCATTACTCATTCAGTGGATTGAGTGTGCTGGCTAAACCTTGGATACCAGTACTTCGTGAAATCAAGGATGCTGTTGAGAATGTATGTGGAGAAATATTCAATTTTGTTTTCATTAATAAGTATAAAAATGGAAATCCCTGTATTGGTTTTCACAGAGATGACGAATGTGAAATTGTAAAAAATTCATGCATTGCCTCAGTTTCTCTAGGCCAAACAAGGGACTTTGTTTTTAAAAGAGATGGTTTTCAGCCTGTCGTCATAGCTTTGGAATGTGGATCCCTTTTACAAATGCTACCCCCCACGAATGAGTCATGGTATCATGGACTGTCACGTTGCAAGAATGCTCCCAATATTCGTCTAAATCTCACATTTAGAAAGATGATAACAGGGTCACCCTTATCACGTGACTATGCAATCACGTCATCAAGAAGCGAACAACACACATGCGTGAACAAGACGAATGAGTCATGGTTTCACGACCTTCCACGTTGCGAAAATGCACCTGATGTTCGATTAAATCTGACCTATAGAAAGATGATAACAGAGGCTCCTTTATCACGTGGCTATACAATCACGTCATCACACAGTGAACAACGCGCATGCGTCAACAACAATTTGTTATCAGTTTTGGCCGAGGACAGACCAGCTCACTCATTCTGTTCTCTGCCTTCGAATTCTGTGCACGTTGTGTTACCTACCTCCTCGTCGATCTGCGTTAAACATGAAGCGAACTTCTTCGTCTTCAGATGTTTCTGATGCCAAGAAAAAAGTGAGTGATGATCCGCGCTTAATGGAAGCACGATGGAAGCTTTTAAACTATGGATGTCCTGATCCGTTTGCCGAACCTCCTCCTTACGGTATTTCATTAGAAAGCATGCCTCTTCATCATGTGTCCCTCGGGGAAACAAATTTGCTAAAGTGACTGATTTTTCTGGAACTGTGAGAGTGCACATTCGCAGCTACACTACCAAAGGAGAAAAACTGTTTCCTACCAAATATGGCGTGACAATGTCTGCTAGAACATTCAAGAAGTTCATGGACCGCTCGCATTGTTATGACGCTCTCAACAAAATCAAAGTGATCAATAAAGAACTGTTGATGAACTGTTCACCTTCATCTGATGGGCCTGTGTACACCTTTCAACAACTGTTCACGTGCTCCAATGATGTCTTGCAATTGAATTGTGCTTCTGTGTCCCTAACCTGGGAACAATTCAACACGCTTCGTGATGCTTCTGAAAAGCTGTGGGACGGTATTCTGCAATTACAGTTTGGAACAGTTTTTCGTGATGCAGTGAGATTGGTATGCAGTAAATTCGGACTCGAACAAACGATATCTGATCAAGATACCAATGCTCTTAAACTTGCTCTGGTCGATGCGGTTGGAAAAAACATTGCAAAAGTGTATTACTGTAGAGAATGTCATTTTGCATCCTAATCTCATGCCAAACAATCAGCTGGGGCATAGGTGCTTTAACGAAACAGAAGAAGACAAATGGACTCTATGCTTTGACGAAGCATTTGCTCTTGTTGAACCCAAAACTTTGGGGAAGTACTTTGGTGAGCGCCTTCAATCGCTGATACGTCCCACCATTACTCACTTTTTCTTCGAGAACATTAATGTGAAGAAAATTCTTGTGGAAGCTCAAGAATGTGGAATACGTTGGAGCAATTTATAGTCCAGATGAGAGAAAAAAGTTCTTTTGAGGAATAAAAAAAAAGTTCTTTTGAGGAATAAAAAAAAAGTTATTTTGAGGAATAAAAAAAGTTCTTTTGAGGAATAAAAAAAAAGTTATTTTGAGGAATAAAAAAAAAAGTCCTTTTTACGACTAAACATCAGTCCTTTTCAGGACTACTTTTATTTCATTATTTTTTGTTATTCATTTATATTTTTTTCTGTTTGAATGTGAGTGTATGTGAACGAAGAAGGTCACTGGCGTGGGCTTAATTGCTCCGTAAACCTTAATGTGTTTCTCCAATATTATGGAACCATGTTTGGTGAAGTTCACCACCTCTTTTGCTACAAGAAGGCAACAACGAGGGATTTGGTCATCCTGATACCTCCATCTTCATCTTTGAATGGGTAATACGAGCATTGGTTGAATAACTCACTCGGGGGACCTTCAGCCGTAGCAAATTCTTTGCATATGTATAATTTCAGTTTTCTTTCCTTGATGTATATTTCTTCTGTTCGATTAACACTAGACGAAATTTAAGTTTCTCGAAACTAACCTTATAAAAAAAATAGTCTTTGCCAATTATGAAAAAAGTGTAAAACAACTCATTAAGAAAACTATTTTTGGGAAAAGTATGAAATTTTAGTTTATGTCATGATAATAAATGTCGGTGAGACTTATTCTAAAGTTAAAAAATATATCTGATGTTTTTGTTACATTTCTGATATTAGGAAAGTTTGTATGGAAATGTGAGAGTGATCGAGTCGAAAAGAAACAAGTTTGTTGGAATGAAACAGGAAAAAAGTACTACAAAGAAAAAAAAATTGAAGTACAGTGTAAAGCAAAGTTAAACAAAATACGTAAACGTAGAAAAGTTTTTCGAAAAATAGATTAAGTCGTTATACAGAGAAAAGAACTAAGTCTTTCTTAAAAAATGTATTACATTTGTTTGGAGAAATTCGATATTTTAGCTACATGTTGAGAATAGCTGCTTTTCTGGTGAGTTAGGAAATTGCTATGTAGGGGAAAAAATGTTTGCTAAGAATACGATGTTTAGTGGAAGTACGGACTTGGTCGCTATGTCTCCAGAATGAATGTTTTTTCTGTTGATTTAGAAAAAATATACTGAAAATATATTGCAAAGGATATAAATTTTATCGTAAGAAATAATGCTTTAGAATGAATGTCTTGACAATGAATGCTTTTCCTGTTGGGTCAGTTAAAGAAAAGTATAGCAAATTAGGATAGAATGAAAAAATATGAATATTTCACATACATGCAGGTTTTTAGTAATACTTAAGTGAGTTGGAAAGTGAGGGACACAAAAATTCTGAAGTGTTTGGTACATCTTGTGATATCAATTTGTTAAGAAACGTTTACTCAAATGAAATGAAAAAATAAAGTCATAGTAAAGAAAATACTAATACAATCGAATTTTAACTGTCATAGATCTGTATATTTCTCGTATACCCACGAAAAGGTAAGATAGAAAAATTTATTAAGTTATACATTAAAAGAAAGAAAGAAGGGTTGCTTACATATGAAAAAGAAATAATAATGAAGAAACGCCTGTTGAAAAGAAATAGAAAAGTAAAGTTGGAATAAAGAAAATACTGTTGCAGTCCAATTTTTACCACTACAGATCTGTATATTTCTCATAAATGTAAGCTTTCAGGAATACTTAAAAGTGAGTTTTGACAAAATATCACGTTACATGAAGAAACAAAAAAAAAATATCAGAAGTTTTGCTACATCTTGTGATATCAAGTCGTTAAGAAACGTTGGTTGAAATGAAATGGAAAAATAAAGTCTGAATCGTGAACATAGAATGATATTCAAAACACAAAATTAAGTTAAATAGGGGAAAATACGAAAAAAAAAATGTTTGTCAGAAAGAAATGTAAAAATAAAGAAAATACTGTTTCAATCGAATTTTTAACTGCTATAGATCTGTATATTTCTTGTACATACACGAAACAGCGATGTAAAAAATAAATTAAGTCACATTTAAAGCAAGTAAGAAAAAATAGTTTAAGAGGAGAAAAAATAAATCTGAAGTTTTGTCACATCCGGAAATTCAAGTCGATAAGAAACGTAGGTTGAAATGAAAAAAATAAAGTCAGAATATAAATATGAGGCAGTTTGCAAAGTTTGAAATAAAATAATGGACGAATGCGCGAACATAGAATGATATTCAAAACATAGATTAAGTTAGATTGCGGGAATTGAGAAGAAAAAACGTATGTTAGAAAGAAATGTATAAATACAGTAAAAATGCAGAAAATATTGTTTCAATCGAATTTTAACTACTGTAAATGAAAGAAATGGAAAAATACAGTACGAATGAAGAAATCAATTGAATTTTAACTACTATAGACCCGTGTATTTCTTGTACACACATAGAAAAGTGAGATAGAAAAATAGATTAAACCATACATTAAAAGCAAGTAAGAAAAAAATCGGTTTCAGAGGGAAAAAATTAAAAATCTGAAGTTTCGTCACATCTTGTAGAACAGATATCAAGTCGTTAAAAAACGTTGGTTGAAATGAAATGGAAAAATACAGTAAGAATGAAGTGTAAAGTTAGAAAAAAAGACAATGGACGAATACGTGAACATAGAATGATATTCAAAAACACAAAAAATTAAGTTAAATATGTGGAAAATGTGAAAAAAAAAAATGTTTGTCAAAAAGAAATGTAAAAATAAAGAAAATACTGTTTCAGTCGAATTTTTAACTGCTATAGATCTGTATATTTCTCGTACATACACGAAACAGCGATGTAAAAAATAAATTAAGTCACATTTAAAGCAAGTAAGAAAAAAATAGTTTAAGAGGAGAAAAAATAAATCTGAAGTTTTGTCACATCCGGAAATTCAAGTCGTTAAGAAACGTTGGTTGAAATGAAAAATATAAAGTCAGAATATAAGTATGAGGTAGTTAGCAAAGTTTGAAATAAAATAATGGGCGAATACGCGAACATAGAATGATATTCAAAACATAGATTAAGTTAGATAGCTGGAATTGAGAAGAAAAAACGTCTGTTGGAAAAAAATGTAAAAATACAGTAAGAATGGAGAAAATATTGTTTCAATCGAATTTTAACTACTATAGATGAAAGAAATGGAAAAATATAGTAAGAATGAAGAAATATTGTTTCAATCAAATTTTAACTACTATAGATTCGTATATTTCTTGTACACATATAGAAAAGTAATAAGGTAGAAAAATAGATTAAACCATACATTAAAAGCAAGTAAGAAAAAAAACAGTTTCAGAGGGAAAAAATTAAAAATCTGAAGTTTTGTAACACCTAGTGGAACAGATATCAAGTCTTTAAGAAACGTATGTTGGGTTAAATCTAAAAAAAAAAAAGATACTGTTAGGAACGAATTTTATGTATATCTGCTATAGATCTGTATATTTCTTGCGCAAACATGAAACATCTATATAAAAAACCAGATTAAGTCATACATTAAAAACAAGTAAGAAAAGTTCTTTGCGTAGGAAAAAGAAATAATAATGAAGAAACGTTTGCTTGTTTAAATCAGAAAAAATAAAGCCTCGATAAAAGTAGTTGTTAGATTGAAAAGTAAGAAAATAAAATAATGTTGGTACATCGAGAAATTTAACGAGTATGCAAGCATTTAGTAAAAAAAGATTAAGATAATGCATTAAAGGGTACATTTCACTGAATAATCATGAAGAAATAAAAAAAAACATTTTAACTATGCCTAAAAAATTGTGGCTTTGTACGGTGGAAAAAGGTACAACGTTAAAAAAATGCCATGAACACGTAAATACGTTAATAAACAATCGTGTTTTAAGATTATGTCTGCAGCACAAAACTTTGGAAAACGTTTTTATGTTGGAACGTACGTTGAAAATGCGTGAAGTCTCCTCAAAGAAAATAAAAAAATCGTTACGTTGAAAAATTATGAATATAAAATGGGAAATTATGAGGAAAAATAAGGAATAAATTCGTTGCAAAATGAACAAGTTATTGAAAAAAAATCAGTCTTGGAACTTAATGTGGCTACAGAATCTCAAATAACGTCAACCGCCGACCCCGCGGAGGAAATGGCGTTGGCTGATGTCATGTCTGCTATCACGACATGCGTCATCCGGCATAGTCACTCTTCCCAAAACACGTGTCATACAAAATTTTCTGAGTCAAAGAGAAAATGATGACTCATCCCAAAACACATGGCTCACAAAAGATAGCGGAACATGAATCAACGGGAACGAAATCTTTTCAAACAAAGCCTTTCCTCGTCTAAATTAAAATTGTAGGGAAGAAAAATATAAGAATGAAAAAAATAATGCAACGTCTATAAAATTTATAACAACTCAAGGAGTTCTAAAAATATAAATTTAATAAAACAAATTTGAGGAAATGCTTCGATTGAAAAAACTTCCTTCAAAAATTTGACAAAGTCCAGTAAATCTCCCGAGAAAATAAAAAAAATAAATAAAGCCGACCCCGCTGAGGAGAAAACGACGTTGGCTGATGTCATGTCTGCTATCACGAATGCGTCACTCATCATAATGACTCATCCCAAAACACGTGTCATACAAAATTTTCTGAGTCAAAGAGAAAATTGTGACTCATCCCAAAACACATGGATCACAAAATGACAACGTGGTGAAACTAAAATGGCGGAACATGAATCAACGGGAACGAAATCTTTTTCAAACAAAGCCTTTCCTCGCCTAAATTAAAATTGGAGGGAGGACAAATATACGAATTAAAAAAATAATGCAACGTCTATAAAAATTATAACACCTTACGGAAGTCCTGAAAATATAAATTTAATAAAAAAAAAAAACATATTGGAAAGACTTCCTTCAAAAATTTGACAAAGTCTAATAAATCTCCCGAGAAAATTAAAAAAATAATGCAACGTCTATGAAAATTATAATACCTCAGGGAATTCCTGAAAATATAAATTTAATAAAATAAATTAGAGAGAAAAAATTGGACAAACAAAATACGAGTACAAAAGAAATTGGAAACGACAAAAAAACTTCCTTCAAAAATTTGACAAAGTCCAGTATATCTCCCGAGAAAATTAAAAAAATAAATATTGGAAAGACTTCCCCAAAATTTGTCAACGTCCAATAAATCTCCCGAGAAAAGTTCGAAAAAGCACCGCTAGGGGGCAACGTACACACACCCTTTCCCCCACTCGGTCGTTGCCATCCCTCAAAGATCCATTAAAAGTTCCAAGAAGCACCGCTAGGGGCAGCACATCTCCTTTCCCGACTCGGTCGTTGCCATCACTCAAAAACAAAGATCTAACATAATAATAAAGTTCCAAGAAGCACCGCTAGGGGGCGGCACATCTCCTTTCCCCCACTCGGTCGTTGCCATCTCTCAAAAACAAAGATCTAACATAATAATAAAGTTCCAAGAAGCACCGCTAGGGGCAGCACATCGACCCAACGCACTAGCGTCATCTGCCACGCCCCCACATCCTTCGGTCACACGCCACGCCCCCACATCCTTCTGCAGCAAGCCACACACCCATCCTTCGGCGTCAGGCCACGCCCCTTGCTCCTTCTCTAGAAGGAGCTGCTCCTTGACGCTGGACCCGGCCTTTATACTACTTACATCCCAATGCTCATATTCAGCAGTTTTAGTAATTGCGGTTCAGTTTATCATTGTCAAGATATGCTAGTAAAAATTTATACGACGTGTAGTACTTACATTTATACAGTGACGTGACGCGACGTATGCACAGGAAGATGAGCAAAATGAGAAGATATACTGCAATATGTTAATATTGCAATAGGTTAATACGAGTCCAACAATTGCGTTTTATAACGTTTATCGATGAGGAATGATCTCATAAGAATATCTAAAGCGTTACTAAACAGGCGTTCTACTGAAGCACTACTGTTTGTTTTCGATGTAAATCAGTTGAATTTAAGGGCTTTTAGGCTTTGAACTGATTTATGTGAGCCTGTAAGATTTCTCCTGAACGGAATTTTGTGAAATAAAGGAAATCAAAAGCTTTGATG
This sequence comes from Macrothele yani, assembly GCA_039090855.1. Lineage (NCBI taxonomy): Eukaryota > Metazoa > Arthropoda > Arachnida > Araneae > Macrothelidae > Macrothele > Macrothele yani. Next base: position 36,402,375 of record CM077031.1, on the reverse strand, counting down.
AACACAAATTTGGAGCAACATTAATGTTATATAGGTGGATTCAGTTTCGGCAGCTTTGCTGAGACGTAGGAAAAATTGTCGATGCAATAAGTATGTTATTTGCATTAAAAAAAGAAAAGAAAAAAAGTCGTTACAGAAAGCTGGAAGTTAGGAGGAACTTGAAAAACCTTCGAGACTAGTGCTACTAAATGAAAATAAAAAAACAGCAAAAAAAGAAACACTTTTGAACCTGATACTAGAACGGATACAAATAGAATATATTGTCTTTTAGGGAGGCACATTAACCTCGCAAGCAGGGAAACTTTTGAAAAATAGCATGGATCTTATACGACAGTTCAAAAGAAAATGAAAAAAAAAAAGGAAGAAAGATTTGGCCTGCTGATGCATTGGTATTGCGCTTGTACCCCAACAAATGGATAGACGGGAGGAAAAACTCACACTTGTTGTACGTCATCTATCCACTTGGGAAATGGGTGGATGAAATAAAAGAATGCCGGAGTGGCATAAAAGAAAATGGCTAAGGGCAGAAAGTTCTGAAGGGGACTTGGGAAGACCTTCCCCAGCAAGGAACTGAAAATGGTCCATGCTGATTACATATGTATATACTGTATAATGCATACTTTTATTACATTAAGCTTTTTTTTTTTTTTTTTTTTACTTTTAAGAATGTTACTTAAAACTGTATTTTCAATTAAATGAATTTTCTAAATCTAAAGTTTGGCTTTATACCAATAAAGTGTTCATGAAGGAAGCATGAGAAGCAGAAACATTTGGATGACACTACATTTCAGTATGAGTTCTAAGTCTGTTGAGTGATTTTTTTATAGGAGGTTTAACGACCACCGTGAGCAAACTCAGTGAGCTATAAGCAGTCACCCGTCCCTAATTTAGGGCCACTGATTCCAGGGAAGAGAGAGAGCCAAGACCGTAAGACAAACACAACATCCATGCCTCACCAGGATTCGAACCCACACCCCTTTCGGACGAATGATCAGAAGCCATCGTTTAGACCATTTCCGCCCCCTTGGCTGCGTATTGAACGTGATGGTAAACGGCAAGAGTGCCCCCGGACAAAATACCCCTGAAAACTAAAAAGCTGTAAAAACACCCCCAGAACAAACGATGTGTGACAATACCCCCAGAACAACTGAAGAACAACGATGTGTGGCAGAGCAACTGAAGTGTGGCAATTTACCGGCAACCCTGCCACACATCTTTCAGCAACTTGGCCACAAAAGTTCAGGAGGGGGGGGCTATTAAGATGGCCGTTTCTGCGCCTATATTGAGAACTGAATTGATAACTCCGAATGATTTTCGAGAAAACGTTCTATGTAAGCCAAGCGAGAATTTTAGGCTACTTTAATTTGAAGAAATAAATTGCCGAGGTACACTTGGTTTAGGAGCATCCCTACCCCCAACTTCCGTAATGTTATATTCTGGGCCGGTGGAGTCTGTCAGTGTATCCAGGGTGTTCTCCTTGAAGCGTTCGCGAAGTCCGAGTGTCTGACCCCAGGTCTTAAACAACTCTATTTCTAAGAGTTGTTTAAGACCTGGGGTCAGACACTTCCTTCTTAAAATCCTGTACTCAAGATCAGACCAGAATATAAAATTACGGAAGTTGGGGGTAGAGCCCTCCAAATCAAGTACCTCGTATCCCTTTTACAGACTTCACCTAATCTGGGGAGGGGGAAGGGCATACATAGTCTGCCACTAAACACAACATGAAGCATAGAAATTGCGAGCAAATCCCTTACCTTGAACACTTGTCTGCGCTCTTAGAAACTTGGGGGAGGGTGAATTCACCCCACCCTCCTGAAAATTCGTGGTCGTGTACAGATTCATTATATAAAGCATAGTTCTAATGTTTACAGCTGTACGTCCATTTTAACATTTTAGGGGACCCCCCCCCCCAACTTCCCTGACGCTTCAAGGGGGAACATCCTGGGTACACAGAGACTCCAGCGGACCAGAATGTAAAATTAGGGAAGTTGGGGTTAGAGGCCCCCTAAACCAAGTGTACCTCGGATCCTCGGCAATTTATTACTTCAAATTTAAGTAGGCCTTTAATGATTGCCTACGGCAATCTTTATAGCCCCCCTCCCACACACACACCCTTGAACTTTTGTGGACCGGGTTACCAGTAAATTGCCACACCGGAACACTGCCACACATCAGTGTTCCTGTGTGGCAGTTTACAGTGAGCCGTTTGTTCTGGGGGTATTTCCTGCGGGGGTATTTTTACCGCTTTTTTAGTTTTCAGGGGTATTTTCGCCGGGGGTATATTTACCTACCTCCATTGAATGATAGCTATATTGAAAAGCGCTAATATAAGTAGTTACATTTGCTAGCAGATACGAAGAATCGTGTTGTGAAATTAATAACATCAAGTGTAGTCAGTGTTGTATCAATGTGTAGTGAATGCTGTAATACGTAGTAAATTAAGAACACATAGGTTCCTGTGGTAGTGAATAATAAATGCTCAGATATGTTTTTAAGGACCCCAAGTAAATTATTAAACAAAGAAATTAAAAGTAAAAGCTCATGTACGCATGAAAATGAATAATATGTGCATACACATACTAGAAAGAAAAATTGTGAAGCAGTAGCTTGGAAATGAAGTTTTAAAGTTCGATGTCATGATTTTGAAGCCGAAAGGCTTTTGCCTCCTTTACCATAAGCGTGCACAGTAATACAATTTCCTTTCGCTTTTTCGCTTTTTAATTTACAACAATTATAAGAAACTGCCCAAAGAAGTTACGTTTCAGCATTCATTCTTAGCTAAAGCATCGTGAAAAATTTAACTTGAAGGTAAGTTCAAAGATGGTAAGCCAAAAACATTGCGCCAACTTTTACAACTGAAATGCAAATGGAACATTTACGCATTCTCTGAAAGAATGGCCTTACAACAGGGTCGAACATTCACATTGATTGCTTACTGAGGGTTCCCTGTTTTATGACTGTTCCTAATCCTACCCCTCGGAGATGTCTCTCAGCCCTGGTCACCTCTTTTTATGCTCCACTTACGATCGTGACCTATGACTTGGCATTGTAAAGGTCATGCATCCTGTTGGACAACATTCGTCTTCCGAAGGTCAAGCTGAATTCGTCAAACAATTCCTTCTGTCAGTAAAATTTGTTCCTCGTAAAAGTAGGGAAAGAATGTGGTGCGAAATTTCGTTACAACTACTTGATTTTTGTAGAGCGTTACAAAAAAACTACTTTTTTATTTTTGTAGTCACGCTACACTACAAACTACAATAAATGTATCGCACTGCTGTAACGTTGCTAATAGTAGCTCGCTACTTCCCAGCACTGGCTTTAGGATAGTTGCAATTAGGCCACTTTGGCCAAATTGTAACTGCCTATGAACCTTTATGTTACTTCGGACCCCATTGTTCACTTCGCTATTCCCACGCGTAAATTTGAAGTTTTTTTGAAGAGGTCTTTTATTATTTGTATATCGTTCTAGGTACGTTTCATGCAGGGCTTTGGTATGATATTATTAACTCTTGCTCTTTTTTTTTTTTAATAAGAACTACTGTAGCTTATTTTCGCTATAGGGTACACGCAAATATTTTGGAAACCCACTTTTTTTTTTTTTTTTTTTTGCCATTTAGTTCGTATGTCATTGATAGGGGATACACGTTCCGTATATTCAGATTAATTGTGATTCAGCGTTTTTCAGTTTTCAGACGTATCCTAAAATAGCCGAACCTTTGCAGTTGCATTTCCATTTCCATAGATGTTATTAATGATGCTAATGTAAGCATCTTCAATAACGGAAGATTTCAATGCCATTGTAACTGCTGATGGTTTCACGGAATCAAAGGCCTTTTCATAATCTATAAAAACCATGCATAATGGGAATTCAGATTTCTTCATTCTTTCAATTAGTTCTCTCAGTAAATGGATATGATCTTAGGGTGACCATATTTCCTTGAGACAAAAATGGGACATTGGGATGACAAAAACGGGACAAAAAAAGTAAGACGATAAAAAATTTTTTATTACTTAAACATATTGAGCTTACCATTATTCTTCAGTTAACAATAACAGAACCCATACAAAAATTTAGGTACACTTAGCGGGGGACTATATTTCACCACGATCGTACCATGAATATTTCTCCGATGAAGTAATATTACGCAGCATATTTCGGTATTTCAACACCTTCTCATAAATCTTCTCACACTCCATGACACAATTTTGTCTTACAACTAACATAGCTCTCATTGTCTAATCACTTACCCTAGATTTCTCCTTTGATCACATACTGTTCATAACAGAAAATATTCTCTCAACAGGTGCTGTATTTCCTGGATGAAAAAGAATAAACTCTACAATATTACAAAAAGTCCTGAAAGTCTAGGCGTTTTTCGCTCATTTCAGAAAAAAAGTGTATCCATCTATCAGATACAGAATGTTTTCTAGGCGTTTATGCTCATTTCAGAAAAAATATGCTTGACCAATATACAAGTATATTTATAGTTTTTATTAAAAACGGGACAAAATTTACATTTTTCTTAAAACGACGGGACGGCCGGGAAATGTGAAATAAACGGTACTGTCCCGTTCAAAACGGTACGTATGGTGTCTCAAAAAAAAATTTTTTTAAATATTTTGACTCTCACCCCTAAAAAGTTTTGTTTGGTGTACTTAAGATCTCCTGTAAAATTTCAGCTTAAAAAAAAATATTTAGAGGTCCCTCAAGGTCGCGAAAAAGTTTAAAAAATAGTTTTAATTCGATAATTTTTTACATTTACTTACGAAATTATTATTTTTTAAATATATTTTTTATTTAAAATGTTACATGCTTTTAATATGTCGTTTCTAAAAAAATGTACTCTGTTGGTAATATTTAGTGTAGAAAATATAAGAAAAATTATTAAGAAAATGACAAAAAACGAACTTTATTCAATATTGCAAAATGGAATGTAAAAATAATGTTTTACAGCAAAATTCACCTGTCAAGTTTAACAAGATAATAAAGAGGAAAATATTGCATAACATTCTATAAATAACATAATTAATAATGTTTACATATCTTGAAGATCTTTACGGTTGCACTTCGCGAAGTTCTTTCTATGCATTTCAACTACTTGCAATAAATATTGCTTTTGTTCTTCATCTTTTGTTGCATCATTAAAACTTTCGATTAATGCTATGCCTCGCTCAGCACAGTCATTAACACATGGCAAATGTTTAACAATTTCTTCAGCTTCTTTAAAAGATAGTGTTTCTGGCCATTTCTCAACAGACACGCTTAGGAAGCTGTCGTCTATTTGTGCGGTGTGAAAGAAGCTGCGAGAGATATTTAAGTCATCAAATTTTAAAGGAAGTTTCTTTAACAGGTGCAAATTATTTTTTTCACTGATTTTACTAACTAACATATATTTCTCCTTGGCACTAAGAAGTGTTGAAAACAAACAAAGAATGGCAAGCTCTTCACTTAAATACCAGGAGTGACGTAAAATCATCTTTAATCCTGTTCTGCGTAGTTGTATATCATCATATTCATGCAATCTTTGTATCAGTAAAACGTCGTTCACTGGTGCATCTACAATAGACTGACATGTGTACCATGATTGAATGTATACGCATACAACAAACCGATTGAACCTTTGAAGGCCTTGAAATTGTTGAGGTGTCAATTGTATGATAGATTCATTTCCATCAAACAGTAGTTCAATTTTTAATGAATAAATGGCTTTTGCCATCCATCTAGCTCTGTGGAGAGCACCTGGTTTCCGAATAATATTGTTCGCATCTATTCCAATCATAAGAGAGGAAAGATTTAATAGTTCTCTGTAATCATCTCTAGGAAAGTGTTTAGCAGCTGTCTGAATTTGATTAGTAATAAAAAATTTCAAAGTGTCGGATGCTGCTATCAATGGCGTTGTTTGACATTTTGGGTTGCGGTGGTTACGTTCAATCCCTTTTTCTCGAAATCTTTTAAACATAATAATTTCGGGTCCTCTCGACGGTCCAAGACATACATGAAATATATCTGAAAGTAACACTTCAAACTTGTGGTGTCTACAGGTTAACCACAGAAGGCTGCTTCCTATTTTATTTTCAAGAAGAACACGTGTGCCTTTGAACTTTCCAGTATTTGAGGAGGTTGTGTCGAAGCACATACCAATAACCTGAGAATCACATTTCCACGACTGTAAAAGTTCAAAAACTGCATTAGCTGCTGCTTCCCCTGTACCAGATAACAGCTTAGGAATTCCAAGAAGTTTTGTACTATTACCTTTTAGAGAGGAAACTAACACTGGTAAACGGTCTACCTTTCTTGTTTCATTTAATGATAAATCAGGTAATAACTTTCCGTCCCAATGAACTACTGATTTTGAGGCATTAAACTCCATTTTTATCTGTTGCGCAGTTTCACTACGTAAGCGTTGACGTTCACGATGAACAGTACTTTTTGAAATAATTACAGATTTTAAAGTTTCATTACTCTTTGAACAGTCTGCTTCACCATCACCAGCCAGTTTTAAGACAGTTGCAAGTAACATTGTTGACTTTCTTACACTTATATTATTTCTATGAAAAGCAGCAGCAACTTTTGGTGTTATGACAGACCTTCGACTTCATTCATCTTTACCTGTGTGCTTCTCACGTAATAACTTTTTTTGTGGTGTAATTTCTGCAGCATATTCATCATCAGAGTCTTCTTTAGAGTTTTCACTTTCAGTCTCAGTCTCATCCATTGTTGACGTAGAAGATGCAGTTGATAAAGCAAAGGAGTTCTGAGATGAAGCAGCTTCTTTTAATCGCTTTGCAAATTTTTTCTGTCGTTCAGCTGATCTTTTCTCACGTGTACAAAGCTTTCTGTCCAGAGATCCAATACAACCTGTCCTAGATTGTCTTTGTAATATGAGAAACTGACGATCCTCTTCATTTTTAATAAGCTGTTCCGAATTAGCCCGACTTATGTCCAATAACATATCCAGATTTTCACTATACATTATTTGATTCTCTTGGTCTTTTGCATTATTCCTTTTTTGATTTCTCATTAAGCCTATTTGTTTGCCATATAAATCTTTAATCTTTTTTAAGATATGCTGCTTATGTCTTATTGGCAACCTTGATTTTTCCCAAAATGGTACAATGTTATTGTTTACAAGAACAGCCCTATCACTGATCGAAAGCTTCTTAGTACGATGAAAGTACATAAAATTGGTCATAACATCTCTTCCAGATGGCAGACGTGAACCTGTTATTGATTCAGTAGGATATCCAATAAGCCATACATAATTACTACTCCTAGTTTGTTTTGCTATTATATTAAAAAGAAACACTAAAACAAATTTCTCTTCTGGACAAAACAGCAAAAAGGCAACACTATATAGAAATATCTCAACAAACAGCAAAAATACCCATCTCAACAAACAGCAAAAGGCAACACATACAATAGAACAAACAACAACACAAGTGCAATAAGTGATGTTAGTGGTTACGGTTAAAGTTACAGTTAAGGTGCAATAAGTGATGCTAGTGGTTACAGTTAAGGTTTAGAAATCATATATAGATATATATTTGCACTACAGAAGCAGGCGCAGCTTTTAATTATGTTTTTTATTTTATTTTTTGTTATATAGATACTAAAAATTCATTAATAATGAAAATAAAATATATAATTGATCATCACTTATGCTTTTGATTAAAATTCCCGATTTTCACATAAATCAGTGTAGCTTGTGTGACCTTGAGGGACCTCTTAATCTTTTCCAAATGAGCTCTAACTTCATATATTTTAATAATAGGAGTAGAAGAAACTTTTAGAGGGCGAGACCCACCTTTTTTAAGATTTTTTTTTTTACATTGAATTTTGGGACACCCTAATGGTCAGCCTATGCGATCTATAATGTTAAAGCCACTCCTGAATCCATTGCTGTTCTGTCGGTTGCGCCATGTCCAGTGTTACCTTCAAGCGATGTGAAAGAACCTTAGTGAATGTTTTGTAAACCACTGATAGGAAGCTGATAAGCCTGTAGTTTCTGCGATCACGCACTCTCTCTCTCTCTCTCTCTTTCACACACATATATGTATATTTAAAATAGCGGCATATGTAGGAGTTGTGCCCGTCTATTTGTCTGGGATCCTGGCGTCACAATCAAACTACTGAACGGATTATGGTAACAACTGGTGTATGAAGGCTAATTGCATCAAAAACATTTTTAAATGTCGCTGTCGGACAGCATCGGACAACTTGCATTGATGTTAATTTTCATTGGCCTACACTGGTTGCCCGAGGATGCAGTAGTTTGCCGAACTACTGCATCCATATGTTGAACAATTTGTGTGTAATTAAATTTAAAAAAAATATATCGAACTTATTTTTGGATTATATATGGAAGCCAAGTGTTCAGTGACTTTTAAAACCGTAATGAAAATTAAAAGAAAAAAAGCAATATTCATATATGCGTGCATATAAAGGTTATGTCACTAATTTGTCAGTTACTCCACCTTGCGTCAAGCATCCATCACTAAAGCATGTTTCAGGGGGAAAAACTTATTTAAAGAATCTATTTTAGAGGGATTCTTGTTATTCCCTATTCAAAAATATTCGTTACGCAGGTTAGTTGAAGTTACCTTTCTTTACAATTTCAGGTAGTTTTTACAAATAAACAAAACACTTCGTTGAGATAATCACTTTTTCTTTATGATAGTTTTCCTTTGTGTTCTTTACGGACGATATTTTAAGATGTATAATATTTCTAAGGCGAGATTTATTTTCTAAGGCGCGCAGTGAGATTTTTCTCATGGTCCCGCTGTGAAATTTCGCCCTGGACCTCGCAAAAGTTCCATTCGGTCCTGGTTCTTGTTCGTCGAATGTGTTGGAGGTGTAGAGGGCTGGGAGGTGTAGGGCAAAATAACTCTCCCTGGCGCTGAAACAAACTGCAAGGAGAGGGGAAGGGTTGTTAATCCCCTCGCAACAATAGTCCGCCAACTCTCCCTGATGTGCAAAAAACAAAAAGCGCCGGCGGGAGTCACACGATAGTATGAGTATGATTCTCTACCCCCACATTCTTTGAATTTGCATGGCGTTTGGGGGCGGTCTGAGGGATTAGTAGAACTAACCCTCAGTCGTGGTCATCCCTGCATGGTCATTGCCGCTAAACAAAGAAGTGAAGCAGGGGTTGATTTGTCCCAGGGCAATGTCATTCATCTTCCTGACATCACTCTGCAGAATACTTCAAGGAGAATACTTGCTTTGTTGATACGTGCTTCGTTATTAAACTAACATCAACTGGCTGCAAAAGTGTTGACAGATACCACTACAAGTGTACTGTTAGTTTCCTTTGCCTTTTTTTTAAACATCTTCAGTTTTATGTGTTCTGAAGGCATTTTCCTCAAAAGCCAAGTGATATATCCGATGTCTGACTCGTTGCGTGTCCGGTTCTACAGGAGAGATGACGCAGCAATATGTCCCACAGGGAAATTAATAAGGGCATTACTTCTCGTTTGGAAGCCGCTTTACCGGCAAAAAAAGAAATTAAAGAAATTCCGTGGTCTCAATTTAAAACAGGAATAGGTATTGCACTGGTTATATTAGCAGCACCGATTCCCGTAGGAATCCTTCTCTTCGTACAAAAATATTCCATAATTTTTAATCATTTTTAGTGACCCGCATATAAGCCGTCCAAAGTACATAAAATGCATAAGGGTTTTAGGTAAAAAAATTATGCTTTTTGAAGTCCATTTTATTTTTTCTTTCATATTGGCTTCATTGTCATAGCGCTGGCCACACATTGCATGAATGCTGAAATCTTCAAGATTTAAAAAAAAATTAGGAAAAGAATTGTTAGTCCTTTGTCCGCGGTACCCGTTACTGAACAAAACAATCAAAATTATTCTGTGACGCGTCCCTGTCATACATTTAGTACTTATGCACACTTAAACTACCTCCCTAACGATAGTTAAGATCACCCTACAAAGTTTTACATTCTTTAATTTCCGTTTTGAAGAACAGATAACGATTTTTAATAACAAGGAAACAGTTTTTCAATGTTTGAACAATAAAATAATCTGATTTAAAAATAAATGAGATGGAAATCTGGTTTCAAACAATGCAGTCAAAACTAAAGGGAATTAGTTTTACACAATCGTTTATCCTTATCTCCTGCTACCTGCTATCGTGTCGTGTGATCCCCAAATGTACCACAGGGCACACGGATTAGGCGAATTTCTAAATTTCATTCCTCTTCTGACACCTTTAAATTCTGGCAAGTACGAAATATTTTCCAACTAGTCAGATTGAAAATAAAAATTTCTGCATCGGATAGAACTCCTGATGGGAAATGTATTTCATATAATTTCTTATTTTGGGTAAAGAATGGTTTGGCCACAAATAGTTGGCCCCAACAATTAAATAAAACTGTTTATTTATTTAGTTTATTTATTTTTTATGTATTTAGTAGCTCCACTGCTAAATAAATAAAACTGTTCTGCATGACATGATTATGCAAAATTCTTAAAAATACCTGTAATCAATACAAAAAAGTTTTAATTTTCAAATTGAAATAAGATATTTAATGTGGAAGACATTTCTTAAAATATTTATGCATTATTACCCCCATTTCTAGGTCTGTTCGAGATACTTGTTCAGTGACTGACAGTGAAACACCAATGACAGTGGATCCAATGCCACTTCCAATAGATGGACTTGACAGCCCAAGAATTGAATGTTCAGCATTGGGTGAAAAAATGCTATTGCGCCTGGATCACATGTACAAGAGGAACGTTCCGTTTCCCCATTAGTCATGAATATTCAGAAAACTATGCTGGAAACAATTTTTCTTCAGGGAGATTTGTATGTCAACTTGAATTGGTTATTAAACAGGCGAGAGATTTGGAAAAGCACATATACGAATGTAATTACGGGGGCCGGTTTGTATTTGAAAAAATGTCTCGTAATGGTCTTGTTGCAACATTTGACTATGTTTGCAGTAAACCCATGTGTGCAAAAGTTGCCAAGCTCAAGACAGATGCTGATGGAGATTGTCTTAATCAACTTGCGGTTTTAGGTGCTCTTTCAACAGACAGTGGTTTTTCACAAGAAGAAAAGTTCAGTACAATGGATGTACAGTACATGAGCAACTACAAATTTTCAGCATGCGAAAAGATAACTGGCAAGGCTATGGAAGCTTGTGCCAGAGATGCTCTAAACGAGGCCATAGAACAAGAAAAAAATTAGCAGAACAAAGAGGTGATATCGATGAGGATGGCTTCTGTTGTATCACAGCTATTGTTGACGGCGGTTGGTGCAAAAGAACTGATGGACATGGATATAATTCTTCAAGTGGTGTTGCAGTTATTATAGGAAGTTTGACCCAAAAAATATTGTTTATCGGCATTCGCAATAAATTATGCCTGCTATGTAGGGCAATGGAAAGTGGAAGAGTTCCAAGTAAGGACCATTTCTGTTGGAAAAATTGGAGTGGCCCCTCTACTGCCATGAAGAGTGACATTGTTGTGGAGGGATTGAATTACCTGCAGAATGTCCATAATGTCCGACATACTCGTCTGGTGGGGGATGGAGATTCAAACACAATGTTTAGAGTCAAAGAAAACGTTTCCTGTTGTGTCAGAGTTCTGAAAGTGGTGTGTGCAAACCATGCAGTCAGAAGGTATCACAGAGCCCTTCAGCGAATGTAGTTGTCAACCGCAAAGTTTTCTGGTGCCAGAAGAATAAAGGCCAGAAAGCTATTAAAACCCTATATACCTCTACTTACCATTGGTGCGAGGACTGCAATAAAAGACAACGCCATTTTAAAACACACTTAGTCCTAAAACGGAAACTGTCGCAGGACTGATGAAAGAATTAAGAAACGGGCCCAGTCACATTTTTGGGGAACACGGCGATTGCGGAAATTTCTGCAGCAGGAAAGAAAGTGAAATGAAGAACACAGGAATGCTGCAGGCAATTCAGGGGGAAATTGAAAAAAAAATCTAATTTCCTGTTGTGGAACGTTAATATGGAATGCCACAAATAATCCGTGCGAAACATTTATGAGCGTGTTATGCAAAACATATGGTGGAAAGCGTGTAGATTTTTCCAAGGATGGTGGAGTGAACAGACGAGCCAACATTGCTGTAATGTCATATCAAACACCTGCCCAAGGATGGCATTTTAAGGCTCACACGTTTGTCACTGGGAGAAGTCCCAATACTCCTGTTCGTCGGTCGTTTCTACACGACAAAATATGTATGTCAATCGACTAAAGCGCAATGCACTCTTTCCTACCAGCAGAACAAAGCGGAAAGTAGTCCATGTTCCACAAGGTGGGGACAACAGTTATGGCGACCATGCACAACAACCGGATATGTTCCAGGACTTGTTTTCCTTCACCTGCGAGACTTTCATGTCAAAACTGAAAGTTGACAGAATGACCAACTGGAACCTGAAACTCGTGATTAGTCACTCTCGGATAGGTGGCGCCAAGAAAGAGCAAAACGCATTTCCTCAAGCCACTTTAAGGATGTAGTTGACAGGTGAACAACAACACATAGTGCTAATCTGGTTAAAAGAATGATTTGCAGAAATGTGACACACAGTGCAGCTATGAGATATGGGATGGCCAGCGAATCAACTGCATTGGAGCAATATGAACGAGAAACCTCAAATAAAGTTCAGCGCTGTGGCTTGTTCATAGACGTTAAAAACCCATTTCTGTGCACAAGTCCGGATGGCTTAATGGGTGAAAATAGTCTAATAGAAATAAAGTGCCCGTATTCCGCTAGAGATGCTGAATGTTTTGCAGAGGTTTGTAAGAAACACTCCATTGGGATTAAAATGATATCGGATGGGTCTGCGTTTCTCCTCAGAACCCATAAATATTTTTATCAAATTCAAAGGCAGCTTGCAATTAAAAATAGGAACTATTGTGACCTATTTGTGTGGAGCCCAGCAGAGTTCAAAATTATTCGAATTGAAAGAGATTTTCCCTTCTGGGACAGAAGAGTTCCCAAGTTGCGTGCATTTTACATAGAATGCATTCTTCCTGAATTAGTAGACCCAAGGGCGCCGAGGAATCTTCCTTTGCGCGAGCCAAAACACATAATCGATGCCCTTTCTAAAAAAGAGGTCGGAGGTAAAAATAATAAAGCAGCAGTAGAAATTGAACCACATTCACGGAATTTTCTGTCACAAGTACATCCTTCGGTAACCTCAACTGATTTTGCAGTTTCGTTTCTTTCATCCAGCAAAGATGAAATTTCTTCTATGTCATCTAGGGCGAAGCGAAAACGTGTGCCTAAAGTTATTTTCGATCTTTAATTTCGTGATTTTGTTTCTGATAATTTGACGACCACCGTGAGCAAATCGATGAGTTGTGATGGGTCGATGAACCCCGACCTATCTCGGACGAATGCTCTGAAGCTAGGCCACTGCGCCATTGGGATGCTCATGTGAATTACTTTATTACCATCTTTATTTGTTTCTTGTTCGTATTGCTCTAATGAAGTTGATTCGATTGTTTTGACAGCAATAATTTTCCTGGAAAATTACTTTTTCAAAATAGTTTGATTCTAATTTGCATTCATTTTCGTTTGGGAAATCAGAAAAAAGTATCTTTTTTTATTCCTTTCTGATTTAAAAAATTGGCTGAATTCCACAAGAGGGCCAACCGATTGTCTTGAAAAGCGAAAAGCACGCGGGGGGGGAGAAACACCAGCTGCATTTTTTTTATTAAAGCCAGGATAAGAAGGAAAACACATAATAGCAGGCAGGAACATTTCGGTATGTAAGAGACAATCACAATATACTCATCACTAGGTTGCTGATGCATGAACTCTGGACCCAAAAAATTCTCTTCCTCGATGCTATCTATGCGTAGCTCGGGAAGGGATCTAGGGAGGGGGGGGAATCACGAGCTGCTACGTGTTGTCCCACAGCGTCGGAGGCATGTTCTATAACGTTGAGGTCCGGAGACCTGGATGAACTAGTGGTCAGCGTTCGTGACTGCCATGGAGAAGGCCTCAGGTTCGATTCCAGGCATGTACGAACGTTCGAACCACAAATTTTCCGCCGTGAGTCGGATGGACACGTTAAGTCGTCGGACCCCGGGTACTTAACCCCGGTAATAAATAAGGGCGTTTTTCTCCCCTTTCTACCTCGCTTTCGTGTGACTTTCTTATCGGGCACTCTAGCCCAAATCTCCTACCTTCCTATTTCTAAGGGTTGTTTAAGACCTGGGGTCAGACACTCCCTTCCTAAAAATCATCTGCCCATGATTTGGATGAGCGGTCCGCATGCCGAATATCCTCGCTCTGCAGAAAATCGTCGACAAGTTGAGCAGTGGGCAGACAAGCTTTATCTATTACCGTATCTGTCACAGGAAATTACGGAACGTATGGACTAGAAAATTTGTATGGTCGCGTGGGGTTAGCCGTGAAAGGTGATATTGTCTGTCGCGGAGCCACCCACCCCTTCTTTTCTAAATTCCAATTTGATGATTTTAAATCAATTTATTTACTTTTTAAAGCATTGATCTTCCCGTTTGCTGATCCAAACTTTCACACACATACGGGTGGCTTTATCGAGGCAGTCTAATAACTGTAAACCTATACTGGAGGGCACCTACGGGAGAATATTAGCGGCGATCGTAATAGGTTACGCCGTAGCACTTTGGGATGCACTTCTAAAGGCAACGTGAATCTTTTGCAGCTATAGCAGGCGGGTATGTTAACGTTTCAGAACGCGGCTCTGCGTGTGGTACCAGGCACTATAAATAGTTCCATGATATCTTTACGGGAAGATTGTAACTACGTTTCTTCAACCATTGCTTCGAATTTGACACAGCGCGCGCGATTCTGTTTACTACGTTATATTTCCAAAGCAGGTCCTTCCACCCCAGTTGTTCCAAGGTTTGTTTACGTTTCATATCGCGGCACCCATTGTGTTACTACACAATATATATGGGTAAAAACTATCTTTACAGAAAGATTTTGACTAGGTTTCTTCACTTAGTGCTTCGAATTTAACATAACGTACGGGATTTAAAATGTGATTTTGCTGTTCACCGTGTTACACTTCCGAAATGTTGCGTTTATACTTTGGCTGCAGTTGCAGGTGGCTGTGCATTTTGCTTAATATTATGGATGGTTTTTTCAACGTGTTTTCTATCTCAGATGTAATTGCAGTTTCTTTCTCTTTTTATATTTGCTTTCTCCATCCGACAGTTGTATTATCTCCTATCATCATCATCATTGTCAACCATTATCAATCCACTGCTGGACGAAGGTCTCCCCAAGTTTCCTCCACAACGGTCTGTCTTGTGCCAGTCTCCTCCATGTCACCCCTGCATACTTTCGAATTTCATCCACCCATCTCCTATGTGGTCTTCTTCTGGGTCTTTTCCTGTCCCTTGAATCCAATCTAAAATTTCGGCTGTCCATCGATGATCTGTCCTTCTGGCAGTATGTCCAGCCCATTGCCATTTCAGGGATTTAACTCTGATCATGATGTCTTCCACTCTTGTCATTTTTCGGATCCACGAGTTCCTCTTCTTATCTCTCCTGGTTACACCAAGCATGCACCTCTCCATGCTGCTTTGAGTTGTCTGCAGCCTTTGTATGTCTCTTTTAGTTAAGGTCCACGTCTCTGCACCATACGTAAGCACTGGAAGGATGCATTGATCAAACACTTTTCTTTTAAGACATAATGGCATATTGCTCTTGAAAATTATGCTGTTTCTTCCAAAAGCTCTCCAGGCAAGTTTTGTACGCCGATTAATTTTTTCATCAATGTGACCCTCACTTGATATCTGCTGTCCAAGATAAACGTACGTGTCTGTTATCTCCAGCTTTTCTCCATCAATCGATAAATCTTCATTTCTTGTAAAAGCATTGAACATCACTTTTGTCTTCTGAAAGTTCATTTTTAATCCCACTTCTTTACTCTTGTCAGCAAGTTCCTGGATCATACTCTGCAGCTCTGATGGGGTAGTTGCAAAAATGACTACGTCATCAGCAAAACGAAGGTGGGTTAGATAATCTCCATTAATCTTTATCCCCTTGTTTTCCCAGCTCAGCGACTGAAAAACACCCTCCAATGTGGCATTAAAGAGCTTCGGAGATATGGTGTCACCTTGTCTCACTCCCTTTCAATTTTTACGTGTGTTGTATTTTCAAACAGCCTAATCTTTGCACTTGCATTTTCATAGATGTTATTAATAATATTAATGTATGCATCTTCAATACCGCAGGTTTTCAGAGTCATTGTAACTGCTGATGGTTTCACCGAATCAAAGGCTTTTTCATAATCGATAAAAGCCATGCACAATGGAAGTTCATATTCCCTCGCTCTTTCAATTAGTTCTCTCAGCACGTGGATATGATCTATTGTGCTGTAGCCACTCCTGAATCCAGCTTGTTCTCTCGGTTGAGCCATGTCTAGTGCTACCTTCAAGCGGTGTGAAAGAACTTTAGTGAAGATTTTATAAACTACTGATAGGAGGCTGATAGGTCTGTAGTTTCCGAGATCCTCAATGTCACCTTTCTTATGTAGCAGGATCATTGTAGCGGTGTTCCAATCCTCAGGAATCTTTTCTTCATTAAGGCATCGAGTGAAAATTTGGGCGAGTACTGTTTCGATTTCTCCACTTGCTTCTTGTATGATGTCTACAATAATTCCATCTTCTCCTGGAGCTTTTCCTCGCTTCATGTTCTTGATTGCATGTGCAACTTCTGCTGGAAGGACTGGAGGAACTCTGGTACTGGTATCTTTCATGATGTCTGGAGTGCATATATCATCCCTTTCATATAATTTGGAGTAGAAATCTTTCACTCTTGTCAAAATTTCGCCTCTATTTCTTGTTACAGAACCATCTTCTTTTCTCAGTGCCATAATCTGTTTTCTTCCCTTACTGAGATGTCCCTTTGCTATCTTTAGGCTTTGGTTGCTTTCAATTGCTTTCCTCACTAGTTCACAGTTGAATTTCCTTACGTCTTCAATGATACTTTTTCTTACTGTCTTGCATAGCTCTATATATTCCACTTTGGAAGTCACATCTTCTTTAGTTGTCCTCATCTCTCTTCTTTTTTGCATCAACATTTTGGTTTTTCCTGATAATTTGTTCACATGCAACTTGTTCTTAGACCCAGCTAATTTTGTTGCAGTTTCCATAAGAGCTTTGGTTGCTTTTCTGTTAACTTCAGAGATGTCCACTTCTTCCGATGTTAGGCCTTCTAAAGCAGAGAACCTGTTCTTCAGTTCTAACTTGAAGGTATTATGGTGTTTTTTAAGGTTGGTTATGTCAATAGATTTTGTTTGTCTTATGAGCTTGCCACGTTCAAGTTTAGTGTTGAGGTGCATCTTACATCTCACCAATCTATGGTCACTACCTGTGTTGAACTTGTTTAGCACACTGCAGTCTTCTATGACGAATTTTTTGTTACACATAATAAAATCAATTTCACTTGTTGTCCCATTTGGATTTCTCCATGTCCATTTCCTGTGTGGCTTTTTCTTGAAGAAGGAGTTCAAGATGAAAAACCCTTCTGCCTCTGCAAACTCAACGAGAGTATTTCCACGCTGGTTTCTGTTGCCATGACCGAATTTACCTACTGAAGTTTCATTCTGTTGCCGTTGCCCTATTTTTGCATTGAAATCTCCCATAATTATTTTCAAGTGCTGCTTACCTTTATTATTTAGATGACAAATTTCCTCATAAAATTCTTCAATTTCTTCTTCAGGATGACTTGTGGTGGGTGCATAAGTTTGAATAATCTGAGCCTGGTATCTTCTCGAGAGTTGGATAACGAGTCGTGCAGCTCTGTCAGAGGAACTTTCAACTTCTACAACTTTATCTCCTATACACTCTCGTATTTATTGTGCTATGCCATCCAATATCTACAGATATTGTAGTATTTGCATGGAATTATTAGCTGTCCGCATCCTTCTTGTTGTATTATCGCCTTCCCGTACGCTCTTGTATTTATTGTACTGTGCCATCCTATATTTATTATGTTTTCGTCCATTCGATATTGATATTGTAGAGTTTGCATCCAATTATTAGTTGTCCGCATCCTTCTTGTTGTATTATCGCCTTCTCGTACGCTCTTGTATTTATTGTACTGTGCCATCCTATATTTATAATGTTTTCGTCCATTCTGTATTGATATTGTACTGTTTGCATCCAATTATTAGCTGTCCGAATCCTTCTTTTTGTATTACCGTTTTCTCGTAGGCTCTTGGATTTATTGTACTGTGCCATCCTATATTTATAATGTTTTCGTCAATTCTGTATTGATATGGTAGTGTTTGCATCCAATTATTAGCTGTCCGCATCCTTCTTTTTGTATTACCGTTTTCTCCTAGGCTCTTGTATTTATTGTACTGTGCCATCCTATATTTATAATATTTTCGTCCATTCTGTACTGATTTTGTAGTGTTTGTACTGAATTATTAGCTCTCTGCATGCTTCTTGATGTAGTGTGCCATCCAATATATGTCCACATAGAAGTCATTCTTTCTCAACTGATTTTGCAGATTTTGTATTGAATTGTCAGCTGTCTGTATCCTTCTTGTTTCATATGAGATGTTTGTTCCGCTGATTTATGTATTTGTGCTAATAAAGAATTTGAACTTTGTTTTTTCAATTTGTGTATGTTGAATGCTCACAATGTACGAAGTAAAAATGTGTTTGTGTGAAAGGAGATTAATAAAATTTCTAAAGAGATCTGATTTTTAACAAATTTTTCTTTTTTACTAATAATATCATCCGCCTAACCGTAAAATCCAAAGGATCAATGCCTGGCTTGTCCCCAGATCCTGACGGAGAACATGCTTCACACGTTGGTTACTTTTTGGTGTTCCCAAATTACATTGCAGTACCAAATAAATCCATATGACATGCAATATGTGTTTTGTAAATTTCATTATTTCGATAGTGTCAAATTTGTTTGCCATTGTCATTTATTGACCAAGAGAGTTGTTTTACTACTCATAGTACCAATACTGCTAATAATTTACCAAGAAATTGGAAGATTGCACTCAAAATTTTCTGTTTTTATTCAATTTTGAAATGCAATAACTCTGGGGTTAACGCCCTGAGTTACAGAACTTCAAAACTGCCCTCAAGTGATTTGTCGCGCCAAAAATGTGTACACAACTCTTTATTACTTGCAGTTCAATGTGTCACCAAATTTGACCTTTGTACTTATCGACTTGACTTGAGGCAAACTTAGGTGCCACCTTTGATTATTGTACCAGTGTTTTTTATTTTCAGAAAGGAAGCTATAGCGTAAAGTTATTTTACATTTTCCACATTTTGAAATGAAAAATGTTCCCACGAAATGTTGTGCCGAAACGCTGAATTTGGTGGTACAGTGGAGTGCATACGGGAAAGAATATGCATAAAATTTTCAGGAAAGTGATAGTCAAGGCCTGGTATTGGTAGCTGTACCCGGAATTTATCAGATTTAAGAATTTAATTTTTCCAATCAGAAATTTTTTAGTACAAACGTTAGTATTTGGTGGTAAATTACACCAGCGACAAAGAATATATATTATTTTATTGGAAAAATCTGTAAAATACCATGGCTCAGCATGATGTTACAACTCAATATAAAATGTGAAACAGAAGTCATCGCTCTTTCCAGGTTTATAAGTGAGTCACATAAAAATTCTCATCGGCCGCCACCGAGAATCGAACCCAGGGTCTCTCAGTTACCCGCCGGACATGCTACCACGGCACCACAGCGGCCTCGAATTCCTCCAGACTCACACAGCTAACTGCCAAGCCACTTGGCAGGTTGCTTCTGGTTTGGCAGTTAGTCGTATGTGAGTCTGGACGAATTCGAGACCGCTATGGTGCAGTGCAAACATATCCGGCGTGTAACTAGAAGACCCAAGGTTCGATTCCCGGTGGCGGCCAATGAGAATTTTTTTTTCTTTTGATTCGACGTTTAACGACCCCCGTGAGCAACTCATTGGGCTATAAGCAGTAGCCCGTCCCTAATTTACGGTCACTGGTTCCAGGGAAGGGAGAGAGCCAGTGCCGTAAGACAAACACAACATCTATGCCTCACCGGGATTCGAACCCGGACCCCATACGGACGAATGATCATAGGCCATCGCTTAGACCACTGCGCCACCGGGGCGGCTGAGAATTTTTCCGTGACTCACTTATAAACGGGGAAAAAGCGATGACCTCTGTTTAATGTTCCTGGTCCACGTCAAATGTCTGTATTAATTATTCATTCGCCTTCTAATTGTTTTTTAAGTTGCTGCTTACCACCTTTGGTGAATTCCCAGTATTGTGCGGGGCTCCAAGAAGCAACCTGCCAAATTGGCTTGGCACTTAGGGTGTGTGAGTCTGTAGGAATTCGAGGCTACGGTGGTGCAGTGGTAGCATATCCGGCGTGTAACTGGAAGATCTGGGTTCGATTCCCGGTGTCGGACGATGAGAATTTTTCCGTGCCTCACTAATAAATGTGGAAAGAGCGATGTCTTCTGTTTGATGTTCCTAATCCACGTAACTTGTCTGTGTTAATTGTTCATTCGCGATATAATATAATTTTCTCACTTGAGATAAGCACAAATGAAAATTTTGAAGATACTTTGAAGTACAAATAAAATGATCATGGCACCTAAGTTTGCTTCAAGTCGGGTTGAAGCTTCGACTTGAAGCAAACTTAGGTGTCACTGCAGGTTGTCCCCGGATTGTCCAATATCATTACTTCTAAACATCTGACTGCAAAAACTCTTCCGATACTATTTGTAACGAATTAATAATGACATTTGACGTGGACCAGGAACATCAAACAGAGGTCATCGCTGTTTCCACGTTCATAAGTGAGACACGGAAAAATTCTCATTAGCCGCCAGCGGGAATCGAACCCAGGGACTTCCACTTACGCGCCGGATATGCTTCCACTGCACCACAGCGGCCTCGAATTCCTCCAGACTCACACACACTAACTCCCAAGCCAATTTGGCAGGTTGCTTCTTGGAGCCCCGCACAATACTGGAGATTCACCGAAGGTGGTAAGCAGCAACTGAAAAATAATCAAATGTCTGTATTAAATATTCATTCGCCTAGGCGAATGAATAATTAATACAGACATTTGACGTGGACCAGGAACATCAAACAGAGGTCATCGCTCTTTCCCCGTTTATAAATGAGTCACGGAAAAATTCTCATTGGCCGCCACCTGGAATTGAACCCAGGGTCTTCTACTTACGCGCCGGATATGCTTCCACTGCGCCACAGCGGCCTCGAATTCCTCCCGACTCACACACGACTAACTGCCAAACCAGAAGCAATCTGCCAAGTGGCTTGGCAGTTAGTCGTATGTTAGTCTGGAGGAATTCGAGGCCGCTGTGGTGCAGTGGTAGCATGTGCGGCGCGTAACTGAAAGACCCTGAGTTCGATTCTCGATGACGGCCGATGAGAATTTCTCCGTGACTCACTTATAAACGTGGAAAGAGCGATAACTTCTGTTTGACAGTTTATATTGAGTTTTAACATCATGCTGAGCCATGGCATTCTACAAATTTTCCACTAAAATAACATATATTCTTTGTCGCTGTTGTAATTTACCACCAAATACTAACGTTTGTACTTAAAAATTTCAAATTCTTAAAACTGAGAAAAAATTCCTGAGATGGGGAGATTGAAGGGCGTCTACCTCTCTCCCCAGCTCTGACACAAGAAAACACTAGTACAAGTTCACAAAGAAAATCCGGGCTGGGGAGAGAGGTAGATGGTAATTTTATTACAAATAATAAGCTGAAAATTCAGATATAGTTGCTCACATAACCGTTCGTTTCAGGGGCTCTTCTTTACAGTGGGCTATGAGGAAGACCTGTTGAGTTTGACGAACGACCGTAAATTGTTATTTGGCTGTGGCCAAATAACAATTTTTCGGTTGCTGTGTGTTACTAAAACGTGGAAAGAGCGATGTTTTTGTTTATTTATAGCAATTGGATTGATACTTTTTTTGTTTAAAAGTATAAAACTTAGTTTACACACCCACCAACAGGGTGTTAAAACTAAGTTTTATTATTTTTAAAGTTTAATTTCCTAAGGTAATGCTACTACTTATGGCCCAAAAAATATAAACAAAAGGATAAACCACTTTTCAAATGTAACATATTCAGAAAAATTTTGATTAACTTAAATACCCTAAATATTGTGTTGCGACTTTGTAGCGAGCGTAAATATTAGATATTGTAATAAAACAGCATTTGTGAATGTGAAACAAATAAAACTGAAAATTATAAATGTGTCAAATTAAAACTAAAACGTATTCGACTTTTATCATCATTTTATTGGAAAAGAAGAATTAATATAATAAATTCATTTTACCTATATTTTAAAGATTCTAATAATTTACTGAATAATATCGTAATGTAGTCAGTGAATTATTTAATCATTACGGAACATCAGCAATTAAAAATAAATCACTTGGCACTAATAAAATAAAAAATTTGAATTAATTTATGGTTTTTCATATTTTCGTATTTCCTGTACTATCGTGTTGCACTACTTTTTCATAATTTAAAAGTTATTTTGTGTAATCTAATTTTTTAATTTTAAATACCTTTATCATGAACCTCTTACTAAGTATATGTAAAGTGTTCTAAAAGGTGATTTCTAAATAAATTGTATGCTTCCTGTTGCAAGCGGAAACTCTTGTATAGGCTTCCGCCCTACTAGTCGGTTATATGATCTGCGTGGAAGGAACTGAAAATGGCATTTTTAGAGGATCCTTACTTGAAGTTAAACAAAATTTAAAAAGTTAAAAGAAAGAATCTATTAAAAATCTTAGTTTACTAAAAGAATAAATGAATGAGTTTCTGAATGGAAAAATAAGGTAAAAGATTAATAGATTCCTTAACAGTCCCTCATGCGTCGGCCTTTTTTAGAGTCGGACATGAGGTATAAATTAAAGAAAGAGAAGAAAAACGTATTTCTGCTGAATAAATAGAACAAGATCTGTAAACTCAATGCAACGAGGTTGTCTTCTTTATTAACTTTCGGGGGGGGGGGGGGGGGGTCTTTCCAGTGCAAGTGACGAACGTGTCTTTCCAGTGCAAGTGACGTTTTTTTATGAACTTTTTTTGGGAGGGGGTGTCTTTCCATGGCAAGTGACAAAATTGAAACGGGATTTCCGTTTCTATTTAGCCGTCAAAATAGCATTAAATCGAGTTGCTAAACAAATTCGCCAATTTTCACTGCATTTGTCTTTCACTAATAGAATCAACGAATTGAATCATTTGCCCTCGAAAAACACTCCTCCCCCCCAAAAAAAAAATTTATAAATAAAAAAAACATAACAGTGAGTTCACAGATCTTGTTCTATTTACTCAGTACAAATCCCTTTTTTTACCATCGGAAATAGCAAAGTTTCAACTGTTATAGTTTCGTAAGCATCTAAGTACGGGAGATCACCGTCCCGTTAGAGAGCACCAGTCCACTGGGTAGAGTCTCTTATTTCCTAATTCCATGGTCTAAGGTCTAAAGCCCGAAAAATTTGCTCTACGATGAAATCTCCGATCGATGAATTCCTCTGAAGCCAATGGGAGACCGATCTTATTTGGATTACAGTGTTTCGCTGACGCCAACTCCTGAGGCAGTCACTTAAAGCGTGTAAGCCACGCCCAAGGAGTGATTTTTTGCGCCATCTATCGCAGAAGATGAAGCTTAACACTCATTCAAAGACACCCATATTAAAGGCAGGAGAGCTTTATCACAAATCGTCGTGGAACGCAAGAACGGTGTCCATCCGCGTTAATGTGCTCTTCTATGGTTTCCTTTCTTATCCCAACACACATCTCACAAGCAGTGGGGGGTCTAGTGAAGGCCGAACTTCTTCCACTACTGCCTGTTTAAGTAACCAACCCTTCCAGTTTCCCCGATTATCAATTTGTTGTATCTATGTCGTTAATGTTGGGAGAGGTCTTCCACCCCTTCCCTGTCCGAGTTGTATCCCAAATTGTATCATGTGTCGTATTAGTGAATCCCACCCCTCACACTTCCCACAAGGAGTGGGGATTGTGAGTGGGGGTCTGGTGGAGGCCAAACTGCTTCCCCTACTGCCTGTTTAAATAGCCACGTCTTCGTGTTTCCCCGATTGTCAGTTGATTGCCTCTGTATTCTTAATGTTGGGAGAAAACTTCCACCCCTTCTCCCTGTTCCAGTTGCACCATGTGTTGTATTAGTTGTATCCCACCCACGCACACATCTCACAGGCAGTGGGGATTGTGAGTGGGGTGTCTGGTGGAGGCCGAACTGCTACCCCTACCGCCTGTTTAAGTAACCAACATTTCGGGTTTTCCCGATTGTTAATTTATTTATTGTCTATGTGTTGTTTATATTGGGAGTTTTCTTCCACCCCTTCCATCTGTCCAAGTTGTATCCCAAGTTGGCAGAAACAGCCGAAAGTGCGAAGCTCCTGATTCTACAACTTCTCATTAAAAATTTACTATGAGACGTTATGGGAAAAAACATCTTTTGTTATGGGACAAAAACATTTATGTACTATTTTTGCCTCGCTGAACAAGTTTGTAATTGACTTTTTTGCCCTATCTTCAAAGAAGGGTGCGATAGCCCCCTCAACCCAACCAAAAAAGGAAGCGAGGGGATCCCTCCTGGTGTTATTGTGTGTGCCATGAGGGGTTTCCTATACAACTGCACAAGAAGTTAATCTCTAACTGCCATAGTTCGTAAGATATTGACCTGATCAAGGACTTTTCTTGTAACCCTGTATATAGGGCTTTCAAAAAGATCTCCGCAGGGCTTTCAAAAAGTATTGACCAGATCAAATCCTTGTTCTTGTAACCCTGTATATAGGGCTTTTTCAAAAATATTGACCTGATCAAGGACTTTTCTTGTAACCCTGTATATAGGGCTTTCAAAAAGTCTCCCCGAGGGGCTTTTAAAAAGTATTGACCTGATCAAGGACTTTTCTTGTAACCCTGTATATAGGGCTTTCAAAAAGACTCCCCGCAGGGCTTTCAAAAAGTATTGACCTGATCAAGGACTTTTCTTGTAACCCTGTATGCAGGGCTTTCAAAAAGTATTGACCTGATCAAGGACTTTTCTTGTAACCCTGTATATAGGGCTTTCAAAAAGTCTCCCCGCAGGGCTTTCAAAAAGTCTCTCCGCAGGGCTTTCAAAAAGTATTGACCTGATCAAGTCCTTGTTCTTGTAACCCTGTACATAGGGCTTTCAAAAAGATTCCCCGCAGGGCTTTCAAAAAGTATTGACCTGATCAAGGACTTTTCTTGTAACCCTGTATGCAGGGCTTTCAAAAAGTATTGACCTGATCAAGGACTTTTCTTGTAACCCTGTATATAGGGCTTTCAAAAAGATCTCCGCAGGGCTTTCAAAAAGTATTGACCAGATCAAGTCCTTGTTCTTGTAACCCTGTATATAGGGCTTTCAAAAAGACTCCCCGCAGGGCTTTTTCAAAAAATATTGACCTGATCAAGGACTTTTCTTGTAACCCTGTATATAGGGCTTTCAAAAAGGATCTCCCGAGGGGCTTTTAAAAAGTATTGACCTGATCAAGGACTTTTCTTGTAACCCTGTTAATAGGGCTTTCAAAAAGTCTCCCCGCAGGGCTTTCAAAAAGTATTGACCTGATCAAGCACTTTCTTGTGACCCTGTATATAGGGCTTTCAAAAAGTCTCCCCGCAGGGCTTTCAAAAAGTATTGACCTGATCAAGTCCTTGTTCTTGTAACCCTGTATATAGGGCTTTCAAAAAGACTCCCCGCAGGGCTTTCAAAAAGTATTGACCTGATCAAGGACTTTTCTTGTAACCCTGTATGCAGGGCTTTCAAAAAGTATTGACCTGATCAAGGACTTTTCTTGTAACCCTGTATATAGGGCTTTCAAAAGATCTCCGCAGGGCTTTCAAAAAGTATTGACCAGATCAAGTCCTTGTTCTTGTAACCCTGTATATAGGGCTTTCAAAAAGACTCCCCGCAGGGCTTTTTCAAAAAATATTGACCTGATCAAGGACTTTTCTTGTAACCCTGTATATAGGGCTTTCAAAAAGGATCCCCGAGGGGCTTTTAAAAAGTATTGACCTGATCAAGGACTTTTCTTGTAACCCTGTTAATAGGGCTTTCAAAAAGTCTCCCCGCAAGGCTTTCAAAAAGTATTGACCTGATCAAGCACTTTCTTGTGACCCTGTATATAGGGCTTTCAAAAAGTCTCCCCGCAGGGCTTTCAAAAAGTATTGACCTGATCAAGTCCTTGTTCTTGTAACCCTGTATATAGGGCTTTCAAAAGACTCCCCGCAGGGCTTTCAAAAAGTATTGACCTGATCAAGGACTTTTCTTGTAACCCTGTATGCAGGGCTTTCAAAAAGTATTGACCTGATCAAGGACTTTTCTTGTAACCCTGTATATAGGGCTTTCAAAAAGTCTCCCCGCAGGGCAAGCTTTAAAAAAGTATTAACCTGATCAAGGATTTTTCTTGTAACCCTGTATATAGGGCTTTCAAAAAGTCTCTCCGCAGTCGGTATCTTCGGTTATTTTGGAAATCAAATGTATCATAGGACCGTAAAATTTACTCACTTACACGAAGTATTGAATCTGTCGTCCTTCATTTGCAAGACATATACTGTTTTACACATGTTTTCAAACACATCGGCGAAAAGTCCTTCCGCTGTAGTATTAAAGCTGTTCGAACTAATTTTGTTGGAACTACAGTCAAATTTTTCGAATTAAGCAACTTGTTCTATGTTTGATTTCCATAATTGCTGTTTATTTGATCTCATATCAAACTTCAAGATATGTTTCAAAGGAACACCAAATTTCACCAGCTTCTGATAAGTTAAAAGTTTCCAAAACATGGATGTTGCTTTCATCACTGCCAATCAGAAGGAAAGGACCTGTTTTTTTTCTGAGAACACTCTTCCTTCATATTGCATGACAAATCCATTTTTATTCTGCGCGCACCAGTATGGAGCACAAAATTATTCACTGCGTATCTTTCTTCTCCGATTTCTGTTTTTTTTTTTTTTTTTTTTTGCTTTTCGAAAATAAAACGGAAATAAAACCGGGTCAGGAACACCTTAACCCGATCCATTTGACCCACTAAAAATTGTCGGCCCGTTGACCCGTGTGCTGTTTTTATCTCTGGCGGGAATACCTTCAAGGTGAAGGTGTTGTGGTCATGGAATAGACAGCGAGCTCTCCGGACCTTCATCCTACAGAACACCTGTGAGATGATTTAGAGAGACGGGAGGCGGCTCTGTGATCCTTTCCAATAAACGTACGTTAACTACGAAGTGCTCCTGTACAGGGGTACGACAGACTGCCCACGGAATTTATTGGCTTTCTTTTGTACAACATCCCACAACGCATTATGTCACAGGTCACCATGAGAGGCTATCACACACCACATTAAGTCACATTTACGCATGTCCTTCTGGTATAAGGAATAAAGTTGGGTAGTTTACACCAGTAATCCAAAAAGAATTAGAGAGTAGAAATCAGATCATATGTAGAGGATTTTAGGAAGGGAGTGTCTGACCTCAGGTTTTAAACAACCCTTAGGAATAAGAAGCTAGGAGATTTGACTAGAGTGCCCGATAGGAAAAGGACACGGAAGCGTGGTAGAAAGAGGGAGAAAGACGCCCTTATAAAATTAATAATTCATTTTTTTATTTATAATAATTAATTACCGGTACTGGCCGTTCTGGCGATAAATTATTACCTGGGCGGCCAGTACCCGGAGTCCGAAGGCTTAACGTGCCCATCCGACGCACAGCGAATATTTAGTGGTTCCAGCTTTCGTACCAACCAGGGATCGAACCTGAGGTTCCTCCATGGTAGTCACGAACGTTGACCACTAGGCCATCCGCGGCCCATGAGTGCGTAGAAATCCGTTTATTTGGTGCAACGAATATTTATACAACTAGACAAAAAAAGTGCTAGCTTTCACCATGACGGATGGCTCCGTCAGGCCGAAGTAACGTCAGAGATAAAATAGGTTCTAAAAACATTAAATACAAATATGGTACTCTGAAAGTTGGCATATGGTTCGCTCTAAGCATGCGTCTAAAAACAAATCATTATCGGTTGTCACGGAGTAGTGCGTGCCACGCGTAAGGAAGTTCTGCTGAAACATCCTCATTGCAGGTGTTATTGTTGGCCCATATCTCAGGAAACGGTTTTAGAGTCTACGTATATTTAGTGGTTCGAGCGTTCGTCCAACTGGGATGGAACCTGAGGCTTCCCGTGGAAGTCACGAATGCTGACCACTAAGCCATCCGCGGCTCATCTCACCTTTTAGTGTACCGTGTTTAAATTTAATGTTTTTTGAACTTAGTTTATCTTAGACGTTACTTCCGCCTGACAAAACCATCCGTGATGGTGAAAGCTAGCACTTTTTTGTCTAGCTGTATGAATATTCGTACATACATACATATCACTAAGCTGTTCTCTGAGATTCAGAGGTTAGCTCCAAAAAGTAATACAAACTACCAGATATTTTTACTTACTATTGTCATATCAAACTTCTCTATTTACAGCGATCTTGACATACAACTCGGCCTTCACTGATATCCATTACACAAGATCTTTTATACTTCATACTCATAATCTTTTTCTCATGCAGACACTCCTGATACTGATCCACCCATGTCTTTCTTGGCCTTCCTCTGCCTTTCCTTCCTGCCACTTGGGCTAAAATGATTTTCTTAGTAAGCATCTCATCACTCATTTTTTCAACATGTCCAAATCGCCGAAGCATATTGGTCTCCACCTTGCTAACAACATTTTGCTTTACATCACACAACTGCAACACATCTTCATTCCTCACACAATCAGACCGAGTCTTGCCACAAACCCCCCGTAAGTAACGCATTTCTTCAGCACACAAACGACTTCTACGTTTCTTCTGCAGTACCCAGGTTTCACTGCCATACATCAGAGTCTTAACAATTACACTTTCATACACAGCCATGCGGGACTCTCTAGAGAACCCATCATTCCTGTGAAAACCTCGCTGAACAGCAGTGACTTTCAATGAAGAATTCACTCGCCTACTAATTTCACCATCCAATTTGTTCTCTCTTTCAAACATGCTTCCTAAATACACAAACTCACTCATCTGGTCAATCGCAGTGCCGTTTATACTTACATTACATTCAGTGCTACCATTTCCTCTCTCAAACACCATAACTGTGGGTTTTTTCTAATTTATACTCAGCTGGAATTTCATGCAAACTTCGTACATCCGATACAACATACTCTGCTAATCACTTTTGCTCTCTGCCAACAGGACAGTGTCATCAGCATACAGCAATCTGCACGCACGGATATCACCAAGACATAAACCACTATCATCTATTTAGGCATCACGCCTGCACGTGTCCATAAATATATTAAACAGCCATGGTGACATTACGCAACCTTGTCTAACTCCTGCACCAATAGAAAACCATTTTGATAAAACACCATTCACTCGTACACAAGCTCTACTAATAGCATACATGGCTTTTACACTATTAAGTAGATTCCCAGTAACACCATATTCATTCAATACCTTCCACAAAAGTGTACTATTTACTCGGTCGTAAGCTTTCTCTAAATCTATGAAGGCAACAAAAACTTTCTTACCAACAACCAGATACTTTTCTATCATCGAATAAACGGGTTTCTACTCTGTAATCCGTCTGACATGTTTATTACTTTGTTTATTTGTAATGCATTCACTTCTTATCTTCATTTTGGAGTACATTACGTGCAGTTGTCCATTTATTTTGTGCTCTGTTTATGTATTACATCTCCAATAGTTATCTCACAGTGTTGCCATTAGTGTTTGTAACAACCTTTACACAATGTATAAATTGTGGAGAGAGTGCACAAAAAAGTTCCCAGAATACTTAAAGTTTTTCATTACAGTGGAGCAAGTTAAGTTAAAAGAGGAAATGTTTTTGAGCTACGGGGAAGCTATAGAAAGTCTGTGAGCGGGGCAGGTGTCAGAGAAACAACGAATATCTTACACAATAATAATGTTGATTTCATCGCACATAGGGAACACGTTTAAATTTGAAATCTAATTGGCATTGGGGAAAATATCGGACTGCTAGTTGCGAGTGTAACGTTAGACCTAAGCAAGACATCTCGGTAGTGCAATAAGTTGCAGTGAAAGACATTCTGTTATGAGGAACTAAGGCCACGCCACCTTTTTCGTTGTGCGAGCAGTACCGCTGCACACGGCACCAAGTTTAGAGGCACCAAGATGATTTTCTTTCCTTCTTTTAAAATGATGGTGTATATGAAAAAAAGGGGGAAAGGAAATGAACGAAAAATGTAATTCGAGAGGATCACCAATGAAGATTAGGGGTGACGGAAACATCCAAATCATCGCAAAAAATTAAAAAAAAATTATTGCTACTATGAAACGCCACCAAATGGAGTGTCCCTATGTATTTTTTTATTTTTTTTTTACCTTGGGATCAACGCGCGCTTTTGCCACTCCTTCAGGAACCAACCAATAGAACGCTAGTTGGCTTCTGTTTTCGAATGGGCGTGACCTTTTCTAAAAGTGAAACTTTTACCTGCGGCTAAAGTCCGGTACAACGTCGCCCGGCGGTGCAGTGCTACCTGCGCTGGCTGTGTACCGTTCGTCCGAGATGGGTCTGAGTTCGAATCCCATGTGAGGCACAGGTGGTGTGTTTGTCTTTCGGCACTGGCTCTCTTAGCTCCCCGGAAACAATAGCCCTAAGTTTGGAACTGGCAACGGTTTACTAAGTCCGTTCATTTGCTCACGGTGGTCGTTAAACCACAAATTGAAAAAAAAAGCATTCAATCCAAAACACACACAGACACACACACGCAAATACTTGTGACGGGTATTACCAAATATTGTCGCACAGGACTAATGGGGTAACCAGAAATTTCTTAAAGGGGGTCCATGGATTTCATTCGTCGTTTAAAGCCTCTCGGAAAAAGAAATACTACAAGGGAGAATCAGGACAAAACCTTCAAAAGTCACTGAAAATGAACTTTTAAAAAGATATATATACATATATATATATTGCTTTAAATTTATACTCAATGCTCCTCAATTCGTACTCAAACGCGGACACCCCTTGGTTACTCAATCCCGTAGCTAAGGGGCGTTCGCCCCCTCCATTGGCTACGACTCTGCACAGGGCGCGAAAAACTCAAAAAAAGTCCCTGTGAGAACCAATGCAAAGAAGGTGGGCTGTCAGGGGCGTATTCACACTGAGCCAGGAAGCCTTGTCTCCACAAAAGTGTTTCATTTTTTAAAAAAATTGCCAAAATGCAACTGACATTAGGAAAAAACCCATTATTTTTTTCCTTCTATTTTTTATTAAATTTAATTTTAATCTGCTGCATTTCAAAACTGTCCATTTTTCGTAAGCCACCCCCTAACACACACACACACACCACCACCACCCGGAAAAATCTCTATATACTCTCCATGTGGCGGTTGTTTAAAAAAAACAGTTGCTACGCTTCATTTCAGCTATGCAAGAAGTTAAAAAGTGAAATCTATACCATTTCTGTTGCAACGATTCCGTTCCATATGTAGTCGAGATTACGGACACCAGTCCTACTCTTTCTGTTTCCCCTACTAGAAACACGTTGAATCTGATTCCGTATTCCGACTTCAAATCTTCCGTTCCAGGACGATGTATTTTCAAGTTATTAGAGGCATGTCTACTTGCATAAGCTTTAGGTAGTCGATCTACATGAAAATGGTAGTGAGGGCTTCGATAACTTCGTAAAGTTCTTCCTCTGGCCCGCCAAAAAAGCTATCCTATTCTTCGGTTCTATTGTATAACCGTGGCCCTAATAATGATTAGGTATCAATTAACTAAAAGAGAATATGATTAAAAAAAAAAAAAAAAAAAGAATAGCATGAATTTCAGTATGAACCGGAACGTCAGAAACTACTCCTGGTGTTCAGTGTTAGTTATTTTAAAAAATTGTAATTGCAGATGCGGCTGGATACTAAATGACGAAAATGTGTGTGTAATCAACACACAAGACCAGTATTACTGCTCCTGCAAACTCATCCAATAAGCATGGTTATAAGATTTCAAGCACCCAGCGATTAAGCTTTTTTGTCTTACCGGCTTATGTGGTGGGGAGCGCTATATTTGTAGTTTGTCCCGGGCGCAGAAATGCTTAGTTACGCCTCTGAATTGGGAACCAACGATACGAACTTCCATGGCACACGTTACAATTTTAGCTTACTTACTTTTTTGCGTTAAACTTCTTTTCAGTATTTGCTGTCATATGACTGTTTATGAATTTTACTTTGTAATCTGACAGGGAGTATTTCTCTTTCATATCATTTTTTAACTATAATTACAAAATGGTGTCTTTCTACTACTCTGTTAGACCTTCGCTCTGAGGAGTGCCTCCATTAACCAGAAGTACAAACACTATATTTAACGAAAATATTTTTCATGTAACAAAACGTTTGTGAATTAAAAAAATCCACGTAATTTTATCCGAGTATCGTAAAATCTTCTATGGCTGCACTCGCTATGTGTTCTAACTGATTAAATATTTGGGTAGCAGGGCTAAAGGATGGAATCGAAGAAAAGTTCGGTAGGTGGAAGCCCAGACCTGTAACTCCACTCTTGCTCTCAACTGATTTTGTAAAAACAAAAAGAGAAAAGAAAAAATCTTGTGTACGTTAAAATGATAGAAAAACAGTCGTAACAAAGGAAATGTCTTCAAGATCGTCTCAGAGCTGAGAGATTGTTGACAACTATATTATTTACTGTAGCATTAATTTAGTACTTTCAATTTGAAGAGCGTTTTCATAGAATGAAAAATTAGGAGTATTAGATTTAAAACATATTTAATTTTCCAGAAATAAATTTAGACATTTTACTCGTCGGAATTTCCTTTTCTATATTTTCTTTTTTTTTTTCAGGTTTGTGAGATTGCTATTACTTTTAGACTGAATATTGCCCGACTTTCTTCTTCCTAAAAGTTCCTATTGGAAGGGGGCTGACCTCTCGGCTCGGGACCTTAAAGGTCCTGCGGTATCACTAATGAACAGCCGAGATTCGGAAGTGTCGTTAATCCATTGGTACCGGGTAGACACCTAGTTCTAAACATGTCTAACCCAACTCCTCGGTGTAGCATAAGTAGTGCCCACTGGATCCACAAACCTACCAACTGAAATTGAACCTTATCACACGGAATTGCCAATTCCATTTTGAAACAAAGGAGTGTTTCATCCAAGATATCTTTTTTCTCTTACTTTTCCGGTTTCAGAGATTTTCTGGGGAAGGTATTTTTTCTGGATGATTTTCAAGTAAATTTGAGCACACTGGCACTCCCAAATTTCCATTTCCAGCTCTGGTTGCAAACCATAGATACAAAGTACTAAGCCTATACCTCTGAGCAAGAATAATCTTCAAAGCATTCACCATTAAAAGCTTTAATGATAAAACGCCGTCCGACGCCATTAATACCCAAAACTTTAATATGTTTAAGACTTCACATTCATCAGATCATAGTTTTGTGCCGAAGTATACGCTTAGTCAATATCAGCCGTTTCAGCACGGCAGAATTCCCTTTAATAAGAAGTTTAAAAGCACTTTACATTGAAAAGCAACATTAAAATCCCCATAAGAACTTTCAGGACCCCAATGGGTCCCTTTAATTAGGTGGTATGTGCACTGCAAATCGTGACGTGCATACCCCAGGTCTTAAGTAGCTGGTAAGGTCACTGAGTGAATCTTGCACAGATAACGTTTCTATTGTTATCTTGCTTTAAATTGTGGTTATAGCCACTTCATCACAGGGAAAGGAACGAAATACAAATCTATCATTTCTCATGGAAATTTTGGGAAATATTACCTCAGCTGAACTTATCGCTCAGTATAGAATACTTCTTCTTCCTTGAAAAGTTGCACATATCCTTTATATTAACAATACGAAGTGCATATGGAAAGCAGCTAGATAATGGGACATTCCAAATCAGCGAAAAATAACGACATTTTACAAGGTTTATTGTACTGCAAGTTTCTACAGCTTTAGTACAATGTATATTAACAATACGAAGTGCATATGGAAAGCAGCTAGATAATGGGACATTCCAAATCAGCGAAAAATAACGACATTTTACAAGGTTTATTGTACTGCAAGTTTCTACAGCTTTAGTACAATGTATATTAACAATACGAAGTGCATATGGAAAGCAGATAGATAATGGGAAATTCCAAATCAGCGAAAAATTGCGGAATTTTACAAGGTTTATTTTACCGCAAGTTCTACAGCTTTAGTGCAAAGTAATGATCGCAATGAAAATTATTGCTCAGCATTCAACTTTTAGTGTAAAATTGTTCAGATTATGTGATAAAGGAAATCTGATATATTTGTAGTCACGTTTTTGTTGGAAAAAAGAAAAATATTAATAAATAAATAAAATATTTCTTAATTCCAGGACTTTTCCAGGTTAAATTATTGAAAAGGGACTGACTCAATTGGGTGAGTCTTTCAAATCGATTAGAGATTCTCCGAAGTAAGTTTAGTGTGTACAACCAACGACCCTTGAAATAGGCGACGATGGCACGATTACACTACGCATTTATTTCCTTGTGGATGTGGGCGGAGGAAGCATTGGTGCTCCTGTTGACCCAGTGTCATCTCTGACAGTTTCCCGTCTGGGTCGCTGTCATTTGGTCACCTCTGTAGTTTTGTCCGCCTACATGGATGTTCCGGGTGTACCTACGGGTTACACCCGCCTTTCTAAGTGACCTAGCCGCCAATTTGTGTGAGGGGCCTTTCGAGTTCTTAGGAGGATCTGAATGAATCGGGAGTTTGTCTGGTAGACCGTGGTGGGAGTGTGTGTAAGCATCAGTGAACCATGTCCAGGTTTTTACCTGTGGTGTGGTGAACAGTGGGAAGATGTTGCGCTGCCACAAAGTTCGTATATCGGGAGGGGACGTCGGCTGACAGCACATTGGGTCACTCCCCTCTCCCAGTCCCCATAATTTGGGAGTCCTATACGAAGACAATAAATTTGGGCTACAGTGCCACAGAGAGGGGAAAGAATACTATCTTATTTATTACAGGAGGCCAAATGGCTTCCTCAATAATCTCTGGAACTTAAAGCGAAAAGCAGTAGAATTGCTAACTAAAATATAAAATTCCAGAATTTAGAGCACCTTTAGAAATAAATTTTATATGAAAAGTTCCGCAAGCAAGAACTTCGCAGTTATTTATAAGAAAGAACCAACAGTTCTTAATAAAATTATAGAGCAACTTATTTTAATTTTAAATATTTGAAGCTAAGATGTTAAACGATATAAACTGTAAAGATTTTTAAAACATATTATTTCGGCTCCAGATATAGTCTCAGTATTATGTTCAAAAAGTTTTAATATAACATTTAATTCAATTTTAATTATATTTAAAAGGTTTTTACAATTTTCTGAAAATTAGTAAAATAGACAAAGTATATACATAAAAAATGATAATAATTGTCACTAATAATAGTAATGTAAAGGATCCATTGATGTTTTTTCAATATTATCTTTCATATTTCCTGTGCTATTGTTTTACATCACTTTCCTGTCCTTTCTTGTTTTAAACATTTATTTTGCTTACTCTTTTTTTTTTCAGGTTTTTTTTCCTGAAATGCCTTCGACAGGAACCTCGTACGTTTTGTAGAGTGTTCTTCAAGGGGATTCCTAGATAAATTGTATACTTCCTGTTGCATGCGGTCACTCTTGCACCGTCTCCCACCTAATCAGTTGGTTGTCTGCTCTGAATGGAAGTATGAGGAAATGTTCGTTATCACAGGATTCAGTCATGAATATTTCATATTTCAAAATTTAAAAAGTATGCATCAAAGTGCGAATAAATGCTAAAATAAGGTAAAAGATTAATAGTTTCTTGAAACAGTCCTTTAACAGTTCCCCCATGCGCCGGACTTTTGTAAGTCTCGGATATGAGATGATGTATACTCCAATTGATTTGCTTGAAAAGAAACAGAACACTTTTTCAAGCAAATCAATTGGAGCATACATGACATTGATGAGGTTCCCCTGCCCTCCCTCCGTCGGAATGAGTAAATGTTTCTAAAGATCAATTTTTCGAGCAAATTATGATTATTTTCTTTGATGGAAGGTTTAACGACCCCCGTGAGCAACTCAGTGGGCTGTAAGCAGTCGCCCGTCCTTAATTTAGGGTCACTGGTTCCAGGGAACGGAGAGAGCCAGTGCCGTAAGACAAACACAACATCCATTCCTCACCGGGATTCGAACCCGGACACCTTTCGGACGAATGATCAGAGGCCATCGCTTAGACCCATAATTTGCGCCACCGGAGCGTCGCAAATTATTTTAAGCATACATCGCATTGGTTAAACTTTTCACCCGTTTAAATGAGTTAATGCTTCGAAAGATCACTTTTCGAGCAAATCGTTTGGAGCATACATCCCATTGGTGACGATTTTTCCTGGTGTGAATGAGTAAATGCTCAGAAAGATCAGTTTTTCGAGTAAATTGCTTAGAATATACATCGCATTGGTAAGGCTTTTTACCTGTGGGCATAAGCATATGTTCCCAAAGATGACCCGAGTTTCTATTAGAATTTTTATCTATGTTAGCACCACAACAAAATGTCATACTGTTCAGTGCCATTCTGTCAATCAAAATGGGAAATTAAGTTGGTCATATCTAAATTGACTTCATATACGCGCTTTACTACAAAATGCTCTTCGGAAATTAAAATATTTCATATTAAATGTTTCTCCTTTGCTTACCTGTGAAAAGTAACTGCAGGAGGTTGTCGCCCGGAATTGTCACATCCGTAAGCGCAACAACACACCATTTCTGAAAAAGATAACTTCAAATTTCGAAAATCGAACTTCTCAGGTACGTAACCCAATGGCTCAAAACCACCATCAGAGGCTTAAGATGGCCGCCACACCGTCAGCGTCCTCTGCTAAGAAAGCTTCATGTTTCTGACGTCATACTTTCGCCCCTTATTCCTACCTTCATGTTTTTCATCTCAGAAAACAAATTGTGTCACAAGAAACTTTGCCAACAAACTATGAATAGTGCTATCGATTGTTATTTTTGACTATCGAAAACTATCGATAGTTCTGCATAGAAAGGAACATTCGCTGCGGCTGCTTGTATATATTTAATGCGCGGACGACTACAAGTTCAAGAGCGTACCTTCTTGCCAGAAGAGCGAACCATGTTGTACTCATACGCTACAGAATATAATTTGTACATGTTTTGTCATTGTTTTTAATGCAGATGTTGAGAATTTTTTCGTTCTTTCGCATATCATTCCCTGATTCGAAATACAAAGTACAAATATGCTTTTTTGTGTGGTATAGAACACTGGACAAGTGTAACTTTCGGTTCTGCTTAGAACGGCTTCCATTCGTATCTGATTTGCTGGGTCACTGCATTTTTGGTTTTCCTGTTAACAGCTTCTTCGCAGGTCTGTTTCCAGCTTATTCGTATCTTTTGCAAATCAAAGAGGGTTTTGTCCGGTTTTTCCTGCTAACAACGTACAGGACACATTAAAATAAAGGGTGGATTATGTGGACCTATTTTCTGTAAAGATCACTACAACATTTATCGCTCTCCTAACAACAACGTCATCTTTTTCTCTTGTATTCTTCTACCCGTCATTTCGGCACAGCAACGAACCGTCCTTTTAACGGACCAAAGCTTCACATCTTCGCCGGAGCGAAGTGTTAGGCCTACCGATGCTTCTCTTCACAACGTCGGACACGCAGGCCCAATATTACACTAAAATCTTTAAAACACGTTTAAATTAGGAAATTTCTGCACCGTTTGCCATTAATGTCCCTACTCTAAACTCTGTACGTCGCACTTTTTCCCGGTACTAACATTTTTCCGACGAAATAATTTAGGACGCTAATCTACACACAATCATTTTCCCATGTGGATCGTGTATCCCTCCGCCGGGTTTCTGAGAAATTTGTTAATGTTTGAGATAGAAACTTTTGAGATTAAAACCACTGATTCTTAATTTTGACATGAGTCATTTAGTCCGACTGGTCGCCTCTTCACCCAGGGGAGGCCGTACAACTGAAGATCCCACGAAATACACTCTCAGCTAACACAACTTCTTACAAATCGAAGTTCAGAAATTGGGCATTACAGAATAACTAAACAAACCAAGAACCCTGTGTTACTTTGTAAAAGTAAGTTATTATTTAATATCGCAGCACCCACGTGGAAATTTGCATTTTGTTGTGATAGTTTTTATAACGCATGGTGGAACATGGAAAGTCAGATCGTGTAACGTAAATTAGCGGGACAATACTTCTCACTTCAAAAGTAGAGCTTACATCTTTTATTTAAACATTTCCGCGTTAGAGAGTCTAAATATCAATTACTCAAAAAAAAAAAAAAAAAATTCTTCGTAAGAAATCTTCGTAGCTTGTTTCTACGACTTGTAAGGGTGGCTTGGCGCAAGCGATTTATGTAAACAATATTGGGTGATACATGAAACTTCTTGAAGCATGAGTAGAAATTGAAACGAAAGTATTGGTTGAGTTATACAAACAGTGGGCCCTTATTTTATTAAGTTTTACTAATTAGTCTTCCTATTATCAGCACGTCAAATGGTTCCTTTAACGGGTGGAAGTAACCTGGAATAAATAGATGTATTATTTCTCTTTAAACATTGCATTTATAGGAAACAAATAATTTAACAAATTTCTTTTCATTAAATTATGTTGTTTCATTATTAAAAGTACGAAATAAAAAGCACCAAAAACGCAACAGCAAACCATTTTGACTCATGTTTTCATTAAAATCAACCAGAAATCAAGAACTATGTGCGTAGCAATACATTAAAAGTATCAAGTCGGTAGATGATTGGTTGCGAGGAAAGCAATCAGCAATGAATAAGACTTTTGTCAAGAAATATCTTTCTGTAATACGAACACTGGCCCTTATTTATAAAGTTTTACTAATTCGTCTTCCTACTATCAGCACGTCAAATATCAACAGATGGCAGCACGATAGTGCTCAATTTTCATCTACAGCAGTTTTTAGCAACCACTGCTTCACTGACCGCTGTCCGTCTGCGAGAAACGAGTAATTTTATTTAGAAAACAGTATAACAATAGTATTTGTCCGAATTTATTGGCATAAAATAAAAATCAGGTTTCATGTTATCAGGTTTTCGCACATCAACCAGAAGGCATTCGTAAGTAAGATAGATAGAAACTAGAAAACTGAAGATAGGCAAAGCTTTTTCAAGGAACAAAGACAGAAACTAGTTTCATTTTTACCTTGGATAAAGGCATCTGGTTATGTGTGAAAGTATGGAAAATTGATTGGGTACTTCTTCCGATTAAGGGCCTTTCCCGACCGCGAAAGTACCGCCATCTATTGGATAAATAAACAGTTCACCTGTGACACGTTTTATGGAATGTTCGTTTTGTCGAACTGTGACCGAAACGATTTGTTCAGTGACAGATTAACTTCATCTTTTGCATAACGTCTGCTCGTTAATTTTGTAAACATCACAGTAATTTTACTTTTCCTCTGAATAGTAAGTTCCTAGTAATGAGAAATTCACAGTATTTCGCATATGCCGTGCAACAGAACTCCATAAGTATTGTCCTTAATTTAATAAGGACAATACTTATGGAGTTCTGTAACACGAACTCCATAAGTATTGTCTAATTAGGTGTACAATTCGTCATCTCCGCCGAAATGCCCTTGATCGGAAGAACGCTATAAAAGTTCCGCAAAATGTCATAGAACTCTATAAATATTATTTACAATTTAATGCTACTGGATTCCACTCCAAAACGACGTTCCTAGCACCAGTTTCCGTAAAACACTCGTTTTTGTTAGCGTAAGACCACTACTTATGCTCTGACAGACGTCCAAAAGCAAAAGAAAAACTCAAATGTAAACATTATTTATTTTTGTACGTCAACAGAGGGCGCTCCGATGCAACTAGCTCTCTCGGGCTTGGACAGAAACATCAGAGCACTCTCTCTCTCTACAAGGTAAAAGCTACACAGAAGTGAAAGAAGTTCCTGGCCTGAAGAGTCGTGTGATTATGCATATTTTTAGAAGTATTTGTGTTTATTCTTTATCTTCTCAGCAAACAATGGAACTCTCAAGTTTACAGAAGTTATGTTCCAGGTGTGAATATTCCCTTCCATTTTCAAGAAGTAGCCTTTTTTTTTTTTTACTCCTTTAAATGACTGAGAGTGAATGTTATACGTTCGCTTCCTCACACAGAGAACCAGATGTTCCATGGAATGTCTTCTTTTGTTCACAAAGTGAATTATCATTCTTAATATTACCTACAATCATTCTTCTCATATTCAGCAATTACGTTCTTTCAAGTGTTTTTTGTTTATGTCCATTAAAAGAAGTCATCTTTATTGCAAAGGTATGTTCTTTTCTTTAAGCCCTATTCTATTTATTTAAATCAAGACATCAGATATTTGAACAACATGAATACGATATTGACTATGCTAGGCAACAGTTTTACTACATATATCAGTAATAAAGGCGTTGATTCAATTTGAGATGCGATTGAAGAAAACTGAATCTCGTTAAAAAAACCATCAGGGATTTGAAGATTAAATCTTTTTACTATCTGTTGAATGCAAAAACATTTGAAAGTGAATAATCATAATGAGTACATGGTAAACAAACAGAAGTACATATTACAACAGTAATATGCTATGACGGAAGTCAGACCAACAACAGGATCTACGAATTGTATTAACCTTTTTGTTTTAACAAATTTCTGTAAAAACCCCTCAAAGTATTAAAAATGCCAATTTCTTCCATCGCCGGCTCGAGGAACATTAATTTTAGTCAGCTGACTTACGTACTTTTAATGTCAGTTATACATATATGATAATAATGGAAGACATCATGATCCAAGTAAAACGCCTGAAGTGGCAATGGGCTGGACATTTTGCCAAAAGGACGGACCAACGATGGACAACCGAAATTTGAGACTAATTTCGAGGGACAGCAGAAGACCCAAAACAACACCTCGTTTGAGATGGGTGGACGAAATTCGAAAGCACGCGGGAGCGACATGAAGGAGACTGGCGCAGGACAGACCGTTCTGGAAGAAACTTAGGGAGACTTTCATCCAGCAGTGGATTGATAACTGTTGACGATCTATTATATATATGTTCTTCTGTTGGCTATTTAGTATTCTTTCGTTCAGTTTTTTATTTTGTTTTTCAAAAGTTCCATGTGCGTTCCTTGGTATTTCTCAGGATAGCCCGAGGCATCCCAAGCTACGCCCTGCCCCTACTTCGTAAACTTGATTGGTTTTAGAACGAGACACAACTTTACCCAATAGCAATTCTTCGTTTTTCTGGATTGGTTTATTCCTCGTGAATTTATATTTTAGGTTCCCTCGTCATATATCTTGAGCTGTGTTGTTCCCTCTCCGCACTGATGGAACGCCACAACTGAAGATAAAACTTATTTCAGAATTGAAAATCCGTGTTTGAAATCGAAGAAGCCACTACCTTATCCGAACCGAACATGTCGGCAGATGACGCCGAGTGATACCCGTTTCACTTCAGAATTAGGAAACACTGCCGTTACATCCAGGAAAAATACAAATAAACAAAAGAATCTTATTGAAGAGGTCGAACGTGTGTTGGAAGTTCAGTGTTAAATTTCAAACGTTAATTTTATGAATGCTAACTTTTTAGCATATAATTTCTGCCTTAGCTGATGTAGAAATAGATTGTAATGTCAAGTAGCCCAAAAGCTGGGTATCTCTTACTTCAGAAGTAAAACATTCACTATGTGTTAATAGAAAGCGGAACTGATGATGGTGTGCACGCGTTTAACTTTAGTTTTACTTAGGAATTAGCTGACCCCCTAATTTTCCCTAGAAAGGGTGTTGTTTACTTCTCCTTAGAGAGGTTTACAAAATAGCATCCAAAGGGCCATGGAAATTTAATTGTTCTTCACTCTTCCATATTTTTAGTATAAACCTTTTTCACGTAAGTACGGCCTTTGGCGGAATAATAATCCATTGTGGAAAGTGATTACTAATTACTCTCAGCTATTTACTTGTGTTACTAATAAGGGTTAACAACATGAAAGTGGACTTTAACAGGATCTTTAACCCTCCCCACTCTCGGGTAATTGATGCGCTGGTCTTGTACGAACTTTCATTAGAAGAGGGTTTGGTACTTTGGTAAATTTCAGTATACTATTGCAGAAATGATTTATATAAAAAACAATTAAGGTGGATTTTGAAAGCGTCATCATTCTATTAAGTTTGTACATTAATCTGGCAACCAAGGGATCCACTGGTTCTCTGGGTACCGTTGAGATGGAGATATTTCTTGTCATGTTTAATGATAATTAACACTGCAATCAGACGTCGCTGAATTGATTGTAATTCCTGTTTCACTCGTGAATTCAATCACAGAAAACTTGAAAATTTCATCGCCGCTGAGCGAAAATCGAACCCTCGTCTCCCGATTATAGCTCGAGCATGCTATCTGTTGCAGCACCCACGACTCTGTTCGGGCGCCTTATTTTTTATTGTTACTTTCTGCCAAACCCCACAAGGTTTTACTGTTCATTTTTCAAGTTTGGAAACCTAACGCAGGCTGCAGAAGACGAGTAAAATGGTAAGTCAGCTGATTCATCTCTGAAACAACCGTTGGAATTTCGAGAGTACGTGTCTGGCGGCCCTCCCGGGTGCGTGTGACGGTGTTGGCGGTCTTTGTGACGTGCTCGTGCAGGCTATACACGAGGGTGTCTAGGCTTACCAGTGCCGGAAAAGTGCAAGTCGTCATGGCCACGCTATCGATTCAAGATGGCGGTAGGTTTCCCTTCTTTGGTGATCTCTAGTGAACCCAATATTTGATTTTCGGCGGATTTTTTTTTTTTCTGCATTTCCTTCTATTTTTATAGAACGACTTCGCTCCGCCGATAATCCGGAGGTTTTGACTGCGGTATTTTTGGACGTAGCCTTTACCGCTATTGTTTAGCGAGCACGTGGTCTTCATTGTTAGTGTTGTGTTTTGTGTACCTTTTACTTTGGATTACTCAAGAAAGAAGTGTAACTACTTTTTACATTATTTTGATTTAGTAGAACCTGTTTCGTGCTTTTTCTACATTTTTTTTTTTTTTTGAAGGACAGACCTTGGTCCTTAAACAATGGCTTTAAGCAAGGCCTCTACCAAGAAGGAAAACTATATCCTTGTTACCCATCCGGGTCTTACTACTTCCCAAGTCGGTAAAGCGATCTGGGAACACTTGGGTTCACCTGCTGAACCGCTTTTTCATTTTGTGCGGGTAGTGAATTCGCGAAAATTTTAGATTGTTTTGAAGCGGACTGACTATTATTTGCAGCTCGAGGGCAAAACTCTCCACCACGAGTCGTCCAAAATTCACTGTTCTAAAGGGGACACAAACATTAAAGTTGCCTTCTGCAAGTACCACCCATGCCAGGTAACAAATGAAGCGGTTAAAGCCGTTTTCAATGATTTTGGAAGGGTGCTTAATGTAAATTATGAGGTTAGAAAGGAGACCGAAATATACATGAAAGAAGACTTCTCCCGTACGAGAATTGTCACTCTTGACATGGACAAAGCCGTTTCTAATTTCATGTATGTTTCCCAATTTAGATGCATGAATGGGTGCAATTGGCAGGTCCGTGTGTGCCGGCGATGTGGACACGGGGGCACATCGC
Organism: Macrothele yani; assembly: GCA_039090855.1. NCBI lineage: Eukaryota > Metazoa > Arthropoda > Arachnida > Araneae > Macrothelidae > Macrothele > Macrothele yani. The sequence goes on along the minus strand of CM077031.1, from coordinate 36,358,684 downwards.
TGTTGACTGTGCTAAATTATCTTGCGAGAATTGCAGAGCTCTCGGTCATAATATCAAAGACTGTAAAGATCCTTGCGGGAACTGTAAGTCTCCACAACACAAGAGACCAGAATGTGGTGTCCGTACTTTTGCCCAGATGGCCGGAGCCGGACAATCCCAGGTAAACCAAGATGATTTTTTAGAGGCGCTTGACGCTACGGAGAAGGCGGTGGAAGCTCCTGAAGCCGGGGGAAGTTCCTCGAGTGGCGAAGTAGTGGAAACCCACCAACTTCGTGGCTCGGGGAGTGCCCTGGAGGAAGCCGAAGGTATTTCGAATGTGGAGCAGGTAAGTGAAAGAAATGGCGAGGCGGAGAAAATTTCTCCAAATAATAATACTTTTTCTCCAGGTCAACTCACAGTGGACAAAAGGGGGCTAACCTTCCGAAAGTGGCACGCTCCGATAGATGGCGCTCTGGCTACGCACATTACACAGTCAACCACTCCCTCAACTTCTTTGATCCCATCAAAGGGGCGCATACACAAGGAGTAGAGAGGAATTGGCGTCCCCTTAAGCATAAGTTAACACAGGGCAACGACAAAATGTACTTGGCAGACCATATTATGGAATATTTATTCCGACGGAATTGCCGAATTTCCTCAGAACATTGCTTTGAAGTCCTGATTCGTGCGATCAGGCAGTTCTTCCCTGGCAGATAAAGCTTTTCTGGCTTTTATTCTGCTAGGTAGACAGTTTCAGATTCGTGAGGAAAACTCACTCTTCTGTCGTAATAAATATTTTACACATATGCAAGAATGTACATTCATAAAAGCCCTTTTAAGGGCCACCTAACATCCATATTATTCACTTCCTTTGCCCATTTCACAACGTTACGCTACGCTTCACGATTTAGCGATAACGGGTCGCCATCTATCGTCGCTTCAGAAACTACTTTTCGGCCACTTCCGGAAGGTTTACCCAAAAGGGTTCGTTCACCAGAGGCTGGAGACGGCTACACTACTGTTACCAAAAAGTCAAGAAAATTCTCTAATGAGTCTATTAAGCAAATTGGCAAACCAGTTAAATGGAGTCAGTATTTACGTAAAGTGACGGCCCCCAGGCTGGACCCACTGGTAAAATGGGTATCCTTTCCTATGTCCCCCCTGAAATTCTCTCACCCATCTATGTACAATATCGTACTTGTACGGTGGCGCCATCTACTGTACTCTAATCTCACTACAAACTGTTCTGTCAAAGTCGCTAGACTTGCTCTCATTCCTTCCGTTTCTGTGTCCTGCCCAAAAGGCGATCTCGCTGTAGGTGGCTGGGACCTAAACTCTACTCCCTGTGGACGGAAGTCCTACATAAAAATGACAAATCCTGCATCCTCACTGTGTCTGACTGTATATTGACGAGGAGGTGAAAGCGTGGGCAAATTTAGTGAGGAATTGAAGGTTTGATCAGGTGAAAAGGAAGGAGAAATTTTTCGAAGGTAATGGTTTCCAAGTTGATGTCACTAGTGTATGTAAAGTTAGTGATGATTATGTTTGTATTGTCGAGGAGATCTGCACTCCCATCTCCTCAAAAAATGACGAAGTTGAGAGTTTTGGTGCAGTCGACACGACTGAAATTGATGAAATCCTGAGTTTTGATCAGCGACGGATCCAGTGCAGGATATGTTCCCGGGGCAATCCGACGACTCCGGTGGTTGGATTGAATCGGAAATGAGTGCACGGGCTCTTCTGCAAGTTCGCAAGGAGCTTGCATCCCATAGCCGAGCTGTGGAGAGTCAGCAGCTGCCCTGGACTCCCGAGGGGGAATCTGGGACGGCTTCTCCACCTGTCCTGCGGACGCCAACGGAGTCCGATGAGGGTCCCCGCAGTGAAGCGGTGCTTGTGACAGAGTCTTCTGCGAACGGCGTCCACTGTGGTAACGACGCGGAAGTGCCACTGGAGGCCGCCGGGACAGGCTGGCACTCTGTCGAAGAGTGCGCGCCTGCCGGCGACGGGAGTTCGGAGGACAAGCAGCACTTCGATACTATGGGTAATAGTAGGTTTTTATTGCAGGGAATCCGAGCTTTCTACGGATTCTGCCGAATAACAGTTGGCTGAGAAGATGACCGAAGATTTGAGGGCCAGTTTCAAGAGTCAGGGAAGGGGAAAGAACCTTGCCAAGTTGGCAAAGTCGGGATTCGACGGAATCGGTACACGTCGTTCCGACAGCTGCCGGGCATAAAAGCCGGCGATAAAGATCTTGAAGAGGAGTTGCTTTTCTGGTTTGGTTCCTCTCCCTCGGTTTTTGAACATGAGTGTTTGTTTTATGTGGTGTTTTTTGTTAACATACTACTTCCTTTTTCAGATTAAGGTAAGTATGGCACCTAATTACCAAGGCATCGATCTACGTATTGGCACGTTGAACGTTTACGGTCTCCGCACCGTCGAAAAACAGAAGTGACTCGCGGGCTACTTCAGGGAGTCGGGAGTTGATTTTTTGCTGATGCAGGAAGCTCACCAAAAGAAGCCCGAGCACGTTTTTGCGTTCCGTAGGAACACCGGGATGAAGTGTAGGTATTCGCTTGGAGCGAATGGATTCACCGGGGTGGCCAGAGTCTACAAGCCGCAGTACGAGGGTAGCATCACGCAGATGCAGGTTGATGGGGACGGTCGCGTGGTGGCTATGTCGGTTAATAGCGGATTGATGTCCATTAAGATGTGTGTTTTTGTAACGGTGGAGGGTCCTCTCCGGAGGGGTTTCTATGACCAGCTGCCTATTCTTCCTTAGGGGAAGCTAGTATTTTCTGGTAGTCAGTGGAGATTTTAACTCGGTTATGGATAACCATAGCGACCGGTTGAGTACTCAGAGGTAAAGGTGGTCAGAGCCGTACAGAAGGGGTCTTACGGATCTGATTAAGAACCAGCAATTTAAGGACGTGTGGAGGCAGCTGTTCCCGAAGGAGCCGGGGTTCACCTGGCACAGGAATCATTTGGCTTCAAAGATCAACATGCTGTTGGTCTCGAAGATAAACTGGGTTATGGCGGCTGAGGTCTTTAACCCTTACTTATAGTCGTTGTTTGTCTCTGATCACAGCGTTGTCGTGATGGACGTCTGTGTCGTGGTGCCGAGGGAGAGGAAAGCGACACCCTGGCGCCTAAACGTTTCAATGTTAGACGACGTTGAAGTGCTGTCGCGTATCCGTTCGATCTTGGAGGCCGGTGCAGAGACAACCACCGATGACGAGATCGGCGATTGTTAGAGGGCGAAGGACGAGGTCCGGAGCACCTTGGTTGCTCGGGGTTAGGAGTTGGCGAAAGCTAAGCGGGGGACTCTGGTTTTTCTAATGAACTTCCTGAACGCGGCTCTAAACTGTCAGAAGGGTAATGAAAACGGGTGTAACTTTGTGATCATTACCCAGATCAGGAAGGAGATTTCCGACTTCTATAGAGGCATCGGCTATGAAGTTCAACTTCAATGTGCTATTAGGAGTTTTGAGCAGGAGCTGGATATTAATCACATTTACCGCAAGCTCGAGGCGGAGAGGAAGAGGAGAACCTGGCAGTTCTCGATATTGATGGTACTGAGGTGAGGGACAATAAGCAGATCCTGCAGGAAACTGCTAGGTATTACGGCGATCTCTTTTCCAGCGAGGGAATTACCGTAATTGATATGTGGTTGGAGGGTACGCCGAGGATCCCAGACGAAGACTTGGATAGCCTCGAAGAGGAGTTCTCGGTGTCCGAGGTAAGGGTGGCGATTCAGGCCCTTTCGCCAGGTAAGCCTCCGGGTTGTGATGGTCTCCCGTCGGAGTTTTACAAGAAGTTTGTTAATGTGTTAGCGCCCTGGCTTACCAGGGTGTACAACGAGATTGTGCAGGTGGGTCGTATGCCGGGAACCGTGTGGAGGAACAAGGTCACTTTGCTGTGCAAGACCTCCGACGCCCCGTCGAGGCAGTTAAGTGGTTGGAAACCGGTATCTCTCTCCTCGGTGGACTATAAGATGCGAGGGTCATCAATAGCAGGCTTGCTTAGGTGGCCGTTCAACTCATTGGTGCTAACCAGACGTGTGGTATCGGGGGGCGCCGGATGCAATGGAATACTAGGTGCATCAGAGACGCTATCACTTATCTGGGCGAGAAGGGCATTAAGATGGGGCTCTTCTTGGCAGACCAGAGCAAGGCTTTCGATAGGGTATCGCACGAGTTTGTCGGAAGTTTGTTAGAAGCCCACGGCTTGGAAGTATTTGTCCGTAGTGCGATTGGGGCATTGTGAAGAGACCTCTCCGGGAGAGTCATTATTGCCGGTCGTCTCCCCCCCCCCTCATTGAGGTTCAAAGAGGAGTGGGGCAGTGAAGCCCTCTCTCTGACCTTTTGTTTGTTTTGGTCTTGGAGACCCTTTTGAGAAGAGTTGTTAAGAAGGATAGTGTTAGGGGTTTTCCGGTCTCGGGAAGGGGGAGTCGGTGAAGTACCTTGCGTACGCCGATGATGTCTACTTCTTCATCGACTCGAAAAGGAGCTTGAACGGGATACCGGATGCTTTCGCTGACCGGTGCCCGTCTCAATGAGAAGTCGAGTATTATGATCTGGGGCAAGTGGGAGAGGTCAGCGGTTATAGGTTTAGCTGTGACCGATGTGCCCGTTCGGATACTCGGTATCCAGTTTTCTAAGGAACGGATCCACGTGAGCACCTGGGGTAAAACTCTGGCGGAGATGAAGAAGGAGCAGGAGGTGGGCATTTCGGGAGTTCATCTGGCCAAGTTAGCTAATGCGCTTCTGATTTCGAAATGCTCTGTTGCTAGGGAAATGGAATCCATACCCGGAAGTCTCGTGAAGCAGATGGAGAGAGCGGTCTTTGGCTTCATTTGGGCCGGGAAGAAGACCGAGGAGGTGGCTTGGGTGGTCCTGTACTGTCCCAGGTCGGAGGAGGGTTTGGAAGTCAAGCACCTTCCGACATGGTTCCGACATGGTTCAGTGCACTCCAATTTAATAGTGTGAAGGGCACCCTGTTCGCCGAGCACCCTTGTGGAGCCTTGGCCACCTATTTAACAGAGTGGGACTCTTCCAAATACGTGCCCGTCCACAGATTTGTTAGCCTTCGGCGCGAGAGGATGCATGGGTCTTACCAGCTTGGAGGTCGCCTGCAGGACTTTGCGGAAGCTGACCGCCCCGGGAAGAATACGCAGCAGATGTACATTGACCTGCTCCCTAGGCTTAGGGAACACTTCGTCAAAGATTTCAACGTTCCTAGGAACTTCTTTATGAGAGAAGTTTGGATGAGCATTCACTCGACGACTGTGCACTGCAAGAAGAGAGACTTTAGGTGGCGGGTGACCCACAATGTCCTTCCAACCAGGAGTAGGCAGTTTCGGTGGGGTGGCATCTCTTCCGATACGTGCCTTTCGTGTGCGGTCATTGAGGACAGTTTCCATCTCTTTTGAGCCTGCCCCATGACGCACCAGGTTTGGCAGGGAATATGGAACTGGGCTTGGCACAAAAGGACTGACGCCCTCCAGTATCACCCGGCTAATGTGTTTTATCTACATCCTGCACCTGCGGCGGGCAGGGAGGTCTGGAGGATGATTATCACCGAGGTCTGTTATAAGATGTGGAGGGAGAGGAACAGGATTCTGCATATCCGGACAGTTAACTCGGGTTTCTCTCCGTCAAGGGTTATCCTTCAAGTCAAGTGTGATCTCCGAGACAGGGCGAGAGTGGACGCCCGCACTTTGACCGACCGAGCCTTTAGGTATTGGTGGGGGACTTGGCCTCGGATTGTTACCGGGACCGAGAACAACTACACCTTTCATTGGGATAACTTACCCCCTTAATTTCGGCCCTTGAAACCCGAGGGATCTCTCTGGGAGTGTTAAGCTTTTTCTAGTGTTATGTTTTTGTGACTTGTGTTTGCTGCTTTGATGGAGGGTGTGGAGGTTAGCCTTCGACCCTTTCATCGGTACTTTAATCTGTTTCCTCTGGAAGAGGTTGGCGGTGCTGGCCACTGACCGAGACGGCAGGAGGCTGTGTGAATCAGGGGGAATGACTGTTCTGGTTTTGTCTCTGCTCTTTCTCTTATGGTGTGGTGTGAATGGATGGTATCTGAGGGGAGGGTGTTGTGTATTTGCTCTTTGTTTCCGATTCCGTGTGGATGTGGGCAGGGGAGGCACCTGCCATGGGTCATGTGAGTGCCTTGGGGCACCTGTCGGCCCGGTGTCCTCTCTGACAGTCTCTCGTCCGGGTCGCTGTCACCTAGTCACCTCTGAAGGGGACTTTTGTCCGCCTACGTAGACGTTCCGGGTGTACTTTCGGGTTGCACCCGCCGTTCTAGGTTACCTCGCCTCCAATTTGTGTGCTGGTCCTTTCGAGTTCTTCGGAGGATCTGTATGACTCGGGGGGTTGTCTGGTGTTGCTTTTTGGGCCGTGGTGGGAGTGTGTGTAAAGATCAGTGAACCATGTCCAGGTGTTTACCTGGGGCGTGGTGAAGAGTGTGAAGATGTTGTGTTGCAACAAAGTTCATGTATGGGGAGGGGACGTCGTGCGAGAACACATTAGGGCGCTCCCCTCTCCCAAACCCTATGATTTGGGGGTCTTATACGAAGACAAAATATAGATTTAAGTATTTTTGCCTGTCCTTGGGCTAAAATTAAAGTATCTCTAAATGAGAAGAAGTTAAAGATCGACGAGACGTAACTGGCGCCGCCATATCTTAAAAGTGAAAATGTGGGGCACGAAAGCCAACATGCAGGCTAATGCCGGAACAGACTGCGCATGCGTGTTCATGTTGACTTCCATTCTTTGGGTAAAGAACACTCAGCCGAGTTACACACAGTACGCGATTGTTACCTTCTCGTGTAGCATAATCACTTCACAAATCGGATATGTTAGTTTTGTTACGCCAATCGGGTTAGTTAAGGCTTTTGTTTGTTCTTCAGTTTTTCAGAAGCATTTTCAGCAATGCCGAATACTAGGGAATGTCTGCGTTTTGAACGGATCCTTAGGCCTAACTATAATATTTGCTAAAATTTAATTTAAATAGTAATACTAATGTTATTGCATATTTTTCTCACCAAAATAAGGCAGCAACAACAACAAAAAAACTGCTCTAAGCAAATAATTATCAGATCGAACGAAACCATCGTGGATCAAAGAAAAACTTCACTGCCCTAGTCACCCTAACGCGTTTTGCTCCGGAGTGTTAACTTTCCTGCCGAGAATATTACCTCTTAAGACATGGTTTCGCTGTTATCGCCTGTTTTACGTTATCCCTATGTGAGTTAGCGTTCTTCACGCAAAGCTTTATATTTTTTGTCCCAGGTTGGCAAATCAGATCAGATCATATGTAAAGGATTTTAGGAAGGTAGTATCTGACCCCAGGTCTTAAACAACTCTTAGAAATAGGAAGCTAGGAGATGTGGGCTGGAGTGTCCGATAGGAAAGTGACACGCAAACGAGGTAGAAAGGGGAAGGAAGACGCCCTTATTTATTACTGAGGGGCCAGTACCCGGGGTCCGACGGTTTAACGTGCCAATCCGACGCACGGCGGGTATTTAGTGGATCGAACCTGAGGTTATCTCCATGGCAGTGGTTGGCAACTCTCTCCACGGTGCTACTTATATAGCCTCTGGTACCGTATCACGTGACAGAAGCTATCGTAGTATCATGCACGGCCACCGGGGCGCTGTTCACGAAACCAGAGTTGAGCCTCTGTACTTTTCCTCTGGGGCATATAGTATGGAAAAGTACGAAAGACGACGAAAAGGAAAAATATATCATTCTATGCAGCACAGCAACCGTGCACCTCCAGAGAAAAATCTCCCGAAGTTTCAGCTAGACCTATGCCTTGAGATATTTTTTTTCTTTCTAATGATCGATTGAGTGATCACTGCGGTTATGTGAGGCATGTGACACAAGATAAAAAAAAAAGGGCAAAGAAATTACATAATTGTCCTACCATGCTGTCTGATTTCATTTGTCCATCTTTTTTTATGAAATTTTTGGGTCTTTTGATTTCCAGTTACTTTTACTCATATGTATTGAGAGTGCAACAAAAACTGTTAGATAACAGGAAGACAGTGGAAATTTGTATGTGGTGTTATTTGTGTTTGTTATTCGAAGTTATAATTTCTGTTTGACCCCACATAAAAACTAAGCTAGGGGCGCCCTTCTCGTAGAGGTCACCCACTGAACATCTTTACTTCGAAAGCAATCCCTACCGTTAGGAAACGGGTCAGCCGCCCCGGTGGCGCAGTGGTCTCAGCGATGGCCTCTGATCATTCGTCCGAACGGGGTCCGGGTTCGAATCCCGGTCAGGCATGGATGTTGTGTTTGTCTTACGGCACTGGCTCTCTCCTTCCCTGGAACCAGTGACCCTAAATTAGGGACGGGCGACTGCTTATAGCCCATTGAGTTGCTCACGGCGGTCGTTAAACCTTCAATAAAAAAAAGAATATATTTAATGTGTTCACAGCTTATTAAATTTTTTCTTGTTTGTGGTTTTGTTTGTTGCTGCATACACTTGCACCTGGTAGTACTTAAAGTATTTGTGTTACATGTGTAACTTATGTGTTACACAATATTTATTTTACCTGTGTATTAGTTCTGTGGCCAATATAGATCAATAGCAGGACAAAATGGTTATACAATATGTATTTTCCCAGGTTCCCAAATTCTTAGACAAAGCCACAGTCAGAGCTGTGACATGCTATGTTCCGAAATGTGTCACAAGTGTTTAGTCAGAGTAATGTGTTGGAAAATGCATAATTTACCTACCAGCAGCTGATTTTTTTATTTCACTTTACGTATCTATTATCTGTACTTATAATTGACGCCATGTATACTTTATTTGTACGGGAAAAAGAAGTGCATGTGTCACAAGTGTTTAGTCAGAGTAATCATAAAATTATTTCATGGTTTTGCATTACTAGTTGTGTTGAAAGATGCATAATTTAACACCAGCTGATTCTCGAAAAATGTTATTTTGCAGTGTATCTATTATCGATACTTATTGTTGACGCCCTGTATTCTTTATTGGTGTGTAAAATTGCAGCACATGTAACATCTATGATCAATGAAGTAATAAAATTATTTAATAGTAAATATGCATCCGTTTTATTTTAGAAATAATTTAAGAGCATTGTCTTTTTTTTTTTCGATCTTCTTTTCTGACTTAACCTTTTTTTCTTTACCAATAATTGAAAAATATTCACAAGATGATCGGAAATGCAAGGTAAGTTATTGCATCATTTTACTTTGGGATCTAAAGCCTAATGGTGTATGTGCAGAATAAATAGAAACTGGGTACCGGATGAAATTGAAATCGCCTGACATCATTGGAGCCTCAAGCTGTATTTCTGAAGTCTGTTTTAAATCATTTTTGATAAGTAAAAAGTTGTTTGCAGCTTAAAAAAAATCTTCCCAAAAAAGTGGATTTTTTATTTAAAATCGTTCTGACAGGGCGTGTTTTATGCGTCACTTTATTACAATTTTTTTTTTCGCTAATATGTTAAGCTGCAGCTACATTTCGTTTTGCATGTTTTACGTGAAGTTGTGAAGTTCGTGTCATTTTTTTTTTTTAGAGTTAGTATGATTTCTTGATTTTCACAAAAATACAATATGTTTCTTTGTTTAAAACAGCTTCCAGTTCGGAATTTAAGAGAATTAAAAAATTGTAAGCAATTTTATTTTCCCATGACATTAATTTTGAGGCATTTTGGTACCTATGTATTCAATATCAAGACTGAAAAAGTTGGTGCTTAGAGTGAGAATAAAACTGCTAATATTTCGTTCAAATAATATTAATTGCTATTGTGTATATTTGTTTCACCAAAAGAAGGGACGGGAGGGATACTCAGGAAAAAAGAACTGCTTTAGTCTCAGACCCAAGGAAACGATCGCCGATCAAAGCTTCGCTTCCGTTCTGTCTAAAGAATAGGCTTCGCTTCCCGTCGTCCCCTGCGCTTTTTGCGCCTGAATGTTAGCTTTCCCGCAGAGCATGTCTTCCCTCGTGGTGCGGCGGCGCTGCTGTTGCCTGTCTTACATTATCTCTACGAGAGCTGGGCTTCTTCACGCGAAGCGTTTATATTCTTTGGCCCATCCAGTTGCTTGCTCACGACGATCGTAAGTCGTTTAACCCGCAATTAAAAAAAAAAAAAAGATCGTTCTAACTGAAACAAAGAATTTTAGTAGTCAATGTTGGTCTGAAGACTAATTTTAGAGGTCTCCAAGATCAATTTTAATAGCCTATAATTAAGAGAAAAGTTCAGTTTATATTGTAAAAGGAAATGTCAACAAACGTAAGTTCGTGTTCTGAATGCCATGCCAAATTGGCAGGCATCAAACAATATTATTTGTTTGCAAGCTATATATATATATTTTTATGATATATTTTTGTCTGTTGTGTTAAGCTGTTAACAAAAACAAACTTATTCCCATCAGTGGCATAGCCAGAAATTTCTTAAAGGGGGGTCCATTTGTTTGGTTTATTGGTGAAAGCCTTGTATATACACATATAACACATATATATCGCTTTAAATTCATGCTCAGTCCTCCCCCTCCCCTTCTGGCTATGCCACTGATTCCCATCAATGAATTTCATGTTCAGATACAGTAATGGAACATTCATTTGGTGATTAAAGTGGATTTTGTTGAATGGTTTATTTTGTTAGATACTATACTTAATTGTTGATGAAGATATGCTTCCACAAGTCTTTTTTGTTTTACCAACTTTAATAGAGCTTTAAAAACAAGGTATAGCAAAATTTAGCAAAACATCCATATCCCATGGGGGTTTGATTACAACTGGAGCAAGCTTTTCTTATCCAGAAGAGTGAGACTGGAAATTATTCTGGCCGCCCCCATGGTGCAGTGATCTAAGCGATGGCTTCCGAGTATTCGTCCAAAAGGGGTCCGGGTTCGAAACCTGGTGAGGCATGGATGTTGGGTTTGTCTTATGGCACTGGCTCTCTCCATTCCCTGGAACCAGTGACCCTAAATTAGGGACGGGCGACTGCTTATAGCCCATGGAGTTGCTTATGGTGGTCGTTAAACCCTTAATCAAAAATTGTTAAAAAATATGCTATTTCAAAGAATTCTTTTCGTGCAGGAGAGGTTCACCGTGTGGATTATTCTGTACTGTGAGGGTAGCTGCATAGAATACTTGTATGGGGCTAACTGAAATCTTAAAAAAATGCAAAACTGAAGTATAACTTTTTCAGTAAGTTTATTTACATGGTGGGCGTTTCTATTTCTTATGAGCATGAACTTACACCCCGGTGATAGTTATGCTGAATCAATGTATACTGTGTACAAACTTGCTTAGCTGGCCCGGCAATGTAGCAGTCTAAGCACTGGCTTTGTTTTGACATTTGCCCAAGCACATCCGTATTCTAATCCTAGGTGAGACATGTATGGTGTGTTTGTCTTACAGTACTGGCTCTCTCTCTTCCCTGTAACCACTGGCCTTAAATTAGGGACGGGCAACTGTTTATAGGTCGTTGTGTTGCTGTAGTGTCGTTAAATGCAAACAGCACCAAAAAAAATTATTTTCATGTACAATCGATTCCAGTTAATGGGGCCATTGGTTAATCTGGGCAACTGTTTATTTGGAACAACTTTTGAAGAACACTCCAAATTAGCTCTTTGGGATAAACTTTGCATAATTAAGACAGCCCAGTTATGCTTAATTGGGCCAAACTATTCTAATCCCAGTATGACCGAATTAAGCTGGATCTGTTGTAGTTAGGATTGTGTGGGTTTTTTTTCATTGTAGATAATCTACACACAGATCTGTGTAACATTTCAGCTGTGACATGACATAGCAGCCTTTAAATATTTGTGTGATATTAATTGTTGAGAAGCTGAAATAATTCAGCTCTTTGGTTGCAGTACATAGACAAATAACTATTTTATTTTCATTTGACAATCAGTACTATGCTAGGCCAAACAGCCTCTCATTGTGATATAAGAGATGATTTGCAAGAAAAGGAATTAAGTAATGGCAGTTGAATTGGAGTGGAGTTGAGAAAAGAAAAAAATAATTTCAAAATTTGCATTTTTGAGCCGATGACAGAAGCAGCCCGCGAGAACCACCGAAATGCCCAGCTGACACGGTCCGTGCTAGTCGGAGCAAAATGTCCCCTCGAAGACGGTAAAGGAGTATTACCGAAAGTACTAGGGTTATGAATAAATATTGAAGTAAATGAGGATGCAGCAAAGGAAAAAAACTCATTCGGTGATGAGGCAAAATAAATTCCAACGGGAAAAAAAAAAAAAAGAAGTGGACCCGTGGCCAAATGAAAAACCCCCGTGCCGCATCCACATAACGGAAATATGAATTGAAAGCCAAGCCACATGTGCGGTAAGTGTTCATCGAATTTTACCAACTAAAAGTGAAGTTCAAAAATGCAAATGCATTAATGCACGTTAAAAAATATAACCTCCAATATCGGAAGTAAATTGAAATTTCAAAATGTTCATTCACATCTCCATTTCTCTCTCGCATTGAGTCTTGCGACATACTAGAGGTGAAAACACGTGCCAAGATGACAATCTGCAGCGAGACATTCTGTCCACATAGCTCAGTTGGGAGAGGGACTTACTCCGGAGTGAGGGGACATGGCTTAAATACCGTCATGGACAAACTTGTGTTTTCACTATCTACCAAATTAGCACACAAGTCATGTATACTATCTGTTCATTTTATTAGGATTGTCACGTTTTTTTTATGATAAGGTTTTATGAAAAAAAATATGATAGTGTAGATTAAAATATCTAAATAAGTTTCATGTTTCAAATGTTTAGCATTATTAGATCTGCAGTATCAGTGAAAATTGAGTACTTGTGCAAATATTTCCCTGACTTATCATTAAAATAGAAATTGTTGTCATCCCAATGTCAGTCAGTTAATGTTTATAGAATAATTGCTATTTGAAACAAGTTAAACAGGTTGCTTTATATTTCATGACTCTACAGGTCTTCTGTTGCTGTACAGGTCTGAATGGAAAGTTTTGCAGTTGACCATTTTATGCTGAGCTGGAAAATATGTTTGGATGCAAGTATGGTGCAAACTTTATAATGTTTGAACCTTATGTGGCCCATATGAGACAAGCTCATAGTCAGGAGCCATTTTTGCACCATACAATACATACATGTGGACTAAATGGCTGTCCAAGAACATTTTTCATTCTCTGTGCTCAGAGTTCACATGTACCGAGTACACGTGTATTGGCAAAAAGGAATCCAAATGTAAAACAAAGCCACGACATATTCCTGCAGTTCATGTGGATTCCAGTCCTATTTAAGGTCATGCTTTATGTCACATTGCATGAAGCATGACACATTGATTTGCCCTTTCAGTCAGTGCTGTAAAACTTTTAACGTGTACTCCTCATTAACTTCACATTTGTCAAGATAGCAATTTTACCTTTGGGATGACAATATAAAGGATTCCTCATTTGACTTCAGAAATGATGAGGAAATGTTTGGTACCCAAAACATTGAGGACATAAAAAGCACACATATTCAATTAGATAATTGCACAAGTGCAGTACCCAATTATGAAGCTGTTGAACAATTTCTGTTGTTGCTATATGATAAAGTTTGTGAAAAAAATCACAGTATCATTTTTCAAGTCTACAACATATATCTGTGCATTAAACTTTTACACCCTATTTTTAAGGACAAATGCAAACAATTTTATTAATAAATTAATAAACACACCACAATTTTCAAAGATATAACTTTGAATGAAAATCCAGAGGGCAAATTCTTTTCTTCTATTCATCAAAAAAAAAAAATAATAATAATCAATGCTGGATTGTATTCTCTTTACACATATTATCCATGATTTCAGTTTCAGCACAATCCATGACTGTGATACTACATTTATTTGATGTTTTGATATGGAATGACTCAGTGGAGAAAATCAAACTTACAAAAGCTGACCTGCTTGTTTATTATTATTCCAGAGTATACATTTTCAAGCACAGTAGCCAAGTAGTGTTTCTATTCCTGCTTATTTATTAATATTTGAGAGTATACATTTTCAAGCACAGTGGATTAAACATCTGTGTAAATAATTTTCAAAGATCTTTATGTTTGTCATTAGTGCTAATTGTCTCTATCTAATTTCAGATGAAGATTCTACTAAGCTACAATAATTCTTGTAAAGGCTGCATTGGAGTTCTGCATTGGAGTTGAAGGAAACTCTAACAGGTGACCTATCGAGAGAGCTGGTTGGTCATTTGGCTAACTATGCTTGTGGCTGTAAGGCTTACCCTAGTAAAAAGAAAAGAGAGCAAGTGAGCAAGTGTGCCATGCTCTCATAAATGAATTTTCACATCAAAAAGAAAGGGGGAGGTGCAGTAGGAGGATGGGAAATAAAAATGCTGAATAAATTAAAAAGAATGAGGCAAGTGACAAGAGCCTGGAAGTAAAATTATATAGACAGCATATACAGAGCTCGTCACTTGAAATGCCAGAATCAGGGGATAGTGAAAGGCCATTCAAGAAGCTGTGTAACACCAAAAAAAGTTGCATTAAACAGGCTCTGGATAATTTTTGTGGTGAGGACAGTAGCAGCGAGCAAAAAAACAAAGGATCTCACTAAGCAAACCAGGATCTGACAAAGCAGGAGTGTGATAAGCTTGCAACATCTTATGGATTGTACCTTTTGCCATATGTTTTTAAAGAAGATCCGAAGTACTTTGTGCACACGGTGAGTACTGATTTTATTTGTTAAAATTGTAATTATAGTAAAAGTGTTTGCTTCATAATGCTTGACGAAGCATTGGGACTGGGATTATAGATTTGTTAAAAGATTTTGAGTGCTATTCAGGCTTCCCCTGCTATCCAAAAGTGTTCTGATGAAAGCTTTCATAAGCTGAAATGGCATAAAGCAAATAAGCGCTTTCCATGAATTCATAAGGGAAAAAATTGTGGTAAATGTGTACTTTAGCGTCCTAAATTATTTAGTCCGAAAAATTTTACTGTGTGGGGAAAGTGTGACTTACAATATTTTAAGCATGCAAAATAATGGGGAAAGGTGCAGAAATACAGTAATTTAAGAGAATGTGGAAGAATTTTACCGAAGTATTTACTTGCGAGTACGATGGTGGACAGCAGTTGGTGTGGGATGCCTAAGCAATGCTAACGGCGATAACGTGAAGCTTCCGTGCTTTGGTAGGTATCAAGAGTTCGTAGTGAATGTGCGGAAGAATACAATAGGAGTGTGGTGTATTTTTCTGAAGAGTGTGATGCGTGCTGTAATCCTGCGCAAGTAAAGGTAGTTCCAAACTGTTTTCTTAATTTGTGAGAAAGAAGTGTACGGAATGCTATTATTAGTTTCACAATGTCTCCGAATGGAAAGAAATGAAGGAATGTAAATGTTCTCATGGGCGACAGAAGTATTGAGTGAGAACTTTTGGTTCCGGTTTAACCTCAATTTTTGTTATGGTTTCGAAGATGCACGGGTAGTTGATTTCTTCAAGCACTTCATTTGTAGTAGTGCTGTTATTCTGTACATCGTAGCTCACATTTTTTAGTCCTGAAACAGATATTTTTGAAAATAAAGGAGTTTCTTCAATTCAAAAATCATACTATGGCAGGAAGGCCAATAGCTTCTTGTCGTATTGTGCCGGATAAAGGCATTTTAAGCCCTGACGAAATCCAAAATTAAGTAGGAGACTCATGACTTTAGAAAGAGTCACTAACACTGTTGAAAAAGCTACTAACACCGCTTACAATGCTGCGTAAGGTTGACCTCTTTCCTTCAGCATATTCCTACAAGACACTTCTATGACTACGTACTGCTCAACCGCTTCCTGTTGTATTCTTCTGTCCATTACTTGCCTTTCGCAATGAAGCTTCCATTCACCGGACTACACCTTGATGCCGTCACCGCTCCGTCGTCTTAGGCCTATTGCACATACTCTTCCAAACCATCGTACTCCCAGGTAAATACTTCGGCAAAATTATTTCATGTTCCCTACAAATACTATATTTCTGCGCCTTTCCCCATTATTTTGCATACTTAAGAAATTGTACCTCGCACTTTTCCGACACAGTTAAATTTTTCCGATGAAATAATTTAGGACACTAAAGTACACATTTACCAAAATTTTTAAGCTATTCCAGACCTAAAAAATGATCTACCAATAGACACATGAAACCTAAAATAACACTAACATAATATAGTAAAAGCAGGACTGATATAATTAATACACAGCATATTGTAACTCTTGAATAAAGTGTTTTTCTAATCTCTGGGAAGCAAAAGACTTAGAAATTTTAGAGCCAAATATGGTTTTTCACTCAAAATTGTGGAAAAAAACAGTAATTTTGACAGGATTTGCGACCTAATTTATTTATTGATAAATAAATTTAGCAGCATAATCCTGGTCTATAAACAAGACCTTAAACACCAAAAAGATTTTTAGTTGTGCAATAACTTCAGCCAATTTTTGCATTTTTCTGCAGAAGTGTGCTCCTGCTCCAGATAAAGATCTAGATGCTCTAGAAATAAAATCAAATATGATTTGGGAGAAAAATATCATATAGAATAGGCTATTATAATGAAAAAAAAAACAGCACATACAGCTAAATAGACTTAAAAATTGGAACACTGGGTGAAACACTGAAAACTAGCAAAAAAAGTGAGCGTGGGGGGAAGGTGTGCTCCAGCTCTCCTAAAGAATCTAGAAAAGCCAAGGAGATTTGACTCTGAATAAAAGTTAGTTTGCTGATAAAGTAACTTTTAGCACATTAAAGAGTTTCAAGATCGACCCGAACCTCATGAGTAGAAGTCCCTGGAGGTGAGAAACCCACTTGCACGGAAGTGCAGATTGGGAAATAAGTTTGGATAGAGGGGAAAGTTTGACTAGCAAAAAAAATCTGAAAGGTGTACTGCAAGAAAACCAAGGAGGTTAGAATACATGAAGCTGATTGTCTGCAACTCCCCCACCCAGCGGCCATTTTGGTACAAAACATTCTGTCGTGCTGCATGTGTGAGAGCCTGTTGTCTCATGATTTTACACGTTGCGATTATTTCGGGATCGAGTAAAAGTTTTATTTGCAGAGAGCAAAGTTGGGCAGTTATCCACTGCATTAACAGATAACCCGGGAAATTAAGTTTAGGACGTTCTGATATATGAATAATTCTCAGGATCACATTTGAGTGGTTTATCCGCAAAATGCCGGGTTGTGTTGCTATAGACTGCACTAATCGATCTTCCAAAAATAAAAATAAATGTTGGGGATTGCCATTCACATATATATACTCGTATTTCTTTTATTAAATATGGTATGGATGTTTGATTAAGAGCAAGCAGTGGTGGGAATTTGGAAATGCAGTTTTCATAATGAAAAATGCGTGGGTGTCCCATGTGGATTTAATTTGAAGTTAATGCAAAATAAACCGACCGCACAAAGTTCTGCTTTGTAATTTTTGGCTGTTCGAGGGCACAAATAATGCGCTAATGTGCGAGTATATTTTTCCTTTAAAAGTTATCTTCCATAGCAAGCGGACTTGTAATTTATCAGCTTCCTACAAAGGGAACTTGTGTGCCCCCTAGCTTGACATTTTTTTTCCAGAATTTTTTATTTCCTGCATCTCTAAATTCATAGCTACTAACCTTAAGCAGATGGACCCAGGGTAAAGATTCTTACTTATAAACCAGCTTCACCCACATAAATATTGCTGGATGAGAGCTACTAGCCAACTAATCCCCTAATAGCTGCATTTTTTTTCTAGTTAAAAAGACAAAAATTGGTTGTATTACACATAAAAAACTTCAAAAAATTTATTTCAGGAAAGGAAAAAAAGAAAAAGTTTTTTTCTCCTCTAACACAGAAGAAAATGTAAAATCTAGTAAATGAAAGAAATACTAGATTTTATAGATTGGAAAAGGGGGATGTAAAAAACTGAATTCATATTTAGCAGTATCCTTTGCCGAGATGTGAAGATCCAATTTTCATTAATGGCCAGTGATTGGGCAAGGAGATCCAATAATCTTTATTTTAACAGGTTGAAACCTGTAAAATATATATAGTTATATACCTTAAAAATGGGAGTAAAACTCCAGGGAGCTGTAACATATACTGGAATAAACTTTAGTTCATGATCTTTAAATAACTGTTTGCAGTATTTGAATCGACCCAGTAGTTTGGATTTTCTAAGGCACTACATTTGTAAACAAACCGTCGTTTCTTCGCTCTTTTCAGTGTTTTCGCTTAAACCCACTTGCGCAGAAGTGCGAATTGGGAAATAAGTGTGGATAGAGGGAAATTTTTGACTAGCAGAAGAATTCTGAAAGGTGTACTGCAAGAAAACAGTCAGTAGCAATAATGTCCATGTGCAAAAACAACCAACACCTATTAAAATCAACTTGAAAACTTGGAATCAAACCGGGTGAAACATCTGTATCAGAAAGTGCAAGTCACCGCACAGCAACAACATTCGACTAGTAAAAGATAGGCTACCTGCCTTCCCAGGAATCGCTAATTTGTGGATAAAACTGACTCTTAAAAGATTCTCTGCCTCTCGGAAAGTTGAATTCTTCAATAAAAAGTGTTTTCTAAGCTCTTGAAAGCAAATTCCAAGACTTGGAAATTTTAGAGCAAAATTTCATTTTTCATGCAAATTGTGGTGAAAAAAACACAGTAGTTTTGCTGTGATTTGTGACCTAATTTATTTATTCATAAATAAATTTAGCTGCATAACCCCAGTCTGTAAACAGACCTAAACACCAAAAAAAGATTTATTTGGGCAATAACTTTTGTTATTTATTGCATTGTTCTGTAATTTCTTTGTGGCAAAAGTTACTGTATCGTTAAATATAAATGTTTCTAAAGTGTTTAAATTGAGTGACAAAGCTGCAAATGCATTTAATTTTCCTGAGAAATAGATGTATGCTTTTCAAAAGCAAATAACTTCTTTCTCCAAAAGGTGTTACTGATATGTATGTACATATATGTACATCCTTAGTATTGCATTAATTTCAGCAAGCTGTGTTAAAAAAAATGCCTCGCCCCCTTCCCATTGAATTCTGACTTTGTAACTTTACTGGCTTACTAAGCTCACCTAACTCTACCATCGCATGTGATTGTCACCCTTCCCTGTTTCATGATGAAATGATATTCTTAATAAACTGAAAGAAATAATACAATAACATTACGAGGGGTGTCTGATAAGTATCTGCATTTTTATTCCTATCAATTATAGGAAATAAATAAAAAACACAGGATGCATAAATATGATACTCACATATGCAATACAGTGGTACGAACAGTCAAGTCACTTTTCCACATATTCTCCGTTCAGCACAATGCATTTCCTCCACCGACTAACAAGTCAATTCATTCCAGTAGCAAATAAATCAGCAGGGGTGTTGCAAATCCGTTGACAGACAGCCCCTTGCAGGCCATCCATGCTCTCATAATGGTGGCCACAAAGACTATCTTTCAAGAGGCAGAGAACATGAAAATCAGAAAGTGCCAAGTCCAGACTGCAAACAGGGCGAGGAAGAATGGTCCACCCCTGTTTTGCGATTTCTGCTTGCACTGGTTTAGCGATATGCGGGCAAGCGTTATCATGATGAAGCTACATTTGATTGCATTTCAACGTTTGCCATTTGGTCTAGATACGGTGTACAAGTTTTCTCAGTGTCTTCTCATAGGCCACATCTATTGTTTCATTTTTTGCCAAGTACTCGAACAGAAGGATACCATGTTTCTCCCAGAAGACAGTAGCCATGACCTTGAATGCCAACAAACCAACTTTGAACTTTTTTATGGGGACGAATTCGGATGATGCTATTGTGCACTTTGCTGTTTAGTCTCCAGTTTGAACTGATAAATCCATGCATCATCACCTGTAATTATGCATCCCAGAAATGTGTCACCCTCCTCCTCATCGTAGCACTGTAGCAGTTCGTTGCATATGTCTAGCCTTTGGCATTTATGCACCGCTGTAAGCATTCAGAGTATCCATCTGGCTCGGATCTTCCAATAGTTGAGATGTTCATGAATAAATTTGTCCAACAGAATCTTAACTGAACACGAATGCATCTGTCACCAGAGTTGCAGAATGTAGACGTACACGCGTACGCGGATAGTTTCCAAATTATTAGCAGATCTTGCAGATAGTTTTTACTTGTAGATTAAAAAACAATGTTATTTGCTGCCAGGTAAAAACACTTACTCAAGGCTTTACTCAGATTATTGTATTTAATTCCATTTTAACTTGAAGAACTTTCAATTATTTTTCAAATCTTCTGAGTTCTTTTGTTTTTACAGACGTTTCTGGCATCTAAATTTTATTAAAGGACTGTTCTCCATGTATAGGAACTGTTTCAAAAGTTTCGTCTATGTAGAAATAGTTTAACTTTTATTGCCAGGTTCCTCTTGCAGTTGCCAGTTATTAAATTAAAATATTTTTTTTATGTATTTTGTAAGAATACTACTTTTGAATTAAGTTGTTGAAAATGCTATTTACCGGCCGTTGGATACCATCCACCATCAAGCGCTGCGTCTTTGTACCGGAGCATTTCGCACGTCACCCATTCCCAGCCATTATGCCGACACGAACGAACCGTCGCTTCATTTACGCCGTCTGCAGCTGTCTCTTCAATTTTACCTGAAACTTAAATCACTCACAGACCATCCTTTATACGATGCAGTTTTTCATCCCCAGCATGCTCGTTTGTTCGAGATCCGTCCCTCGTGCATTCGAACCTTCGGTCTTCGTATGGCGGCCGTAGCTCGTGATGCAGGGCTCGACTTGTCACTTGTTGGAGAGACCAGGGGCTTTGAGGATTCTCCATGGCATCCTCTTGGTGTCATGGTTGATACCAGCTTTACATCTTTTGACAAGTCCTCAACCCCTGCTTCAGTGTACCAGCAGCTCTTCGCTGAACACCGTTACGTCAATGCAGACTTTATTCCTGTTTTCACCGATGGATCTAAGGCGGCTGGTGTTGTTGGATCCGCCGCCGTCTGCGTTGACGAAGTTTCTGTTGCCCGCATTCCTCCTGAGGCCACGGTTTTTTCGGCGGAGATGCATGCTGTGTATCTTGCACTTGTTCACGTGCAGTCGAGCTCTCATCAGCGTGCTATTGTGTACACTGATTCGTTGAGTGTTGTGCAATCATTGTCATCTTTGGATTTCACTGGCCACCTACTTCTTTTTGCCGTTCGGAGACTTCTTCGTTCTTTGCTCGAGGCTGATGTCCAGATTCGGTTCTGCTGGATTCCTGGGCATATTGGGATCCCAGGGAACGAGTCTGCCGATGCTGCTGCTAGATCTGCCTCTTCTTTGGTCGTCACACCCTTGCCACTGTTTCACCGCGATTTTCGCTTTCTTGTTCACGATCATATCAGACGAACGTGGCGGAGTCTGTGGGACCAACAGGTGGAGAATAAACTGCACCGTATAAAACCTAACCTTGGAATCTGGAAATCATCGTGTCGCCGGAACCGTAGGGAAGAAGTTGTTCTTGCGCGTCTCCGCATTGGGCATTGTCGCTTCACGCATAGCTATTTGCTGTGGGGCGACGCTGCCCCAATGTGTGAGGCGTGCGACTGTTTACTCACCATCTCTCATGTTTTATGTAGTTGTGTTCGTTTTTGTAATCATCGGTTTCACTATTTTCAGTCTCATCTACTGGATGACGGCGCAGCTACACTGCAGAAGCTTTTGGGCGACCACTGCGACACTTTCGCAGTGTTTTCGTTCTTAAAGCAGATAGACTTTTTAAAACTTATTTAAAAAAAATGATAATAATAATAATAATAATTATAATGATTATAACAGTGAATTGGTGAATTTATTTATTTATTTATAAACCTAATTGACTAACTAGTCTTCACAGCTTTTATCATTCTCTATTCTAACTTTTGCCAAGCCTGTCTGCTCTTAATCATTTCACCCCGCTTTTAAATATCTTTAACTGATTGTTCTGTGTCTGGCGCTCTTTGGCCAAACCTGGCCCTTGCGCCACTAAAATCAATTAACTAACTAACCATAATTTTTGAAGGTTCATTAACGGAACTGTTTTTAAATATAAAAACTTTAATTAGTCTTGTTTTTATGAGGTTCATAATCCAATATTTCAATATTTTACCATAAAGGTTCATTTCATACACATTGCTGCACCTTCAATTGCAATGTACTTATTTTGTCTTCACTGGAATCTGTAATGTTCTAATAATTATCTATCGTTTTATTAATTTTTCTTTAAATTACATTTTGTTATCGTGATTCGCGGGTTTGCACCAAGTTTTCTGTTTCAATGGTTGTGTACGCAGATACATTTTATATTTATACAACTCTGTCACATTTAAACAAGTCGTCAGCCTGTTTAATCACTTCATCAGTGACTGCCGTGTTAGGACTACCTGACAGTAGTACCTCATGTTCAAGGCACTCGTGGCCAGCTTTGAACTTCGTAACCCATTTACAAACACTGGAACGAGACATAGCCACATCACCATACACCATCCAAAATCTTCTCATAATGTACATGACCTTTACTTCTTTTTTTGTTAAAAATTTCACTACTCGAACTGAACACTTAGTATAGCACAATTGTTTTAGGTTGATAGCGCTATCTAACAGTATCAAGCAGCTCCATTTTTACAGCACTTCACTGAAAGTAGTCGTAATAGTTTCAGTTTGGTTAGTTAGTTAGTTAGTTAATTGATTTTAGTGGCGCAAGGGCCAGGTTTGGCCAAAGAGCGCCAGACACAGAACAATCAGTTAAAGATATTTAAAAGCGGGGTGAAATGATTAAGAGCAGACACTCTTGGCAAAAGCTAGAATAGAGAATGATAATAGCTGTGAAGACTAGTCAGTCAATTAGGTTTATAAATAAATAAATAGATTCACCAATTCACTGTTATGATCATTATAAATTATTATTACTATTATTATTATTATTATTATTATTATTTTTTTAAATAAGTTTTAAAAAGTCTATCTGCTTTAAGAACGAAAACACTGCGAAAGTGTCGCAGTGGTCGCCCAAAAGCTTCTGCAGTGTAGCTGCGCCGTCATCCAGTAGATGAGACTGAAAATAGTGAAACCGATGATTAAAAAAACGAACACAACTACATAAAACATGAGAGATGGTGAGTAAACAGTCGCACGCCTCACACATTGGGGCAGCGTCGCCACACAGCAAATAGCTATGCGTGAAGCGACAATGCCCAATGCGGAGACGCGCAAGAACAACTTCTTCCCTACGGTTCCGGCGACACGATGATTTCCAGATTCCAAGGTTAGGTTTTATACGGTGCAGTTTATTCTCCACCTGTTGGTCCCACAGACTTTGCCACGTTCGTCTGATATGATCGTGAACAAGAAAGCGAAAATCGCGGTGAAACAGTGGCAAGGGTGTGACGACCAAAGAAGAGGCAGATCTAGCAGCAGCATCGGCAGACTCGTTCCCTGGGATCCCAACATGCCCAGGAATCCAGCAGAACCGAATCTGGACATCAGCCTCGAGCAAAGAACGAAGAAGTCTCCGAACGGCAAAAAGAAGTGGGTGGCCAGTGAAATCCAAAGATGACAATGATTGCACAACACTCAACGAATCAGTGTACACAATAGCACGCTGATGAGAGCTCGACTGCACGTGAACAAGTGCAAGATACACAGCATGCATCTCCGCCGAAAACACCGTGGCCTCAGGAGGAATGCGGGCAACAGAAACTTCGTCAACGCAGACGGCGGCGGATCCAACAACACCAGCCGCCTTAGATCCATCGGTGAAAACAGGAATAAAGTCTGCATTGACGTAACGGTGTTCAGCGAAGAGCTGCTGGTACACTGACGCAGGGGTTGAGGACTTGTCAAAAGATGTAAAGCTGGTATCGACCATGACACCAAGAGGATGCCATGGAGAATCCTCAAAGCCCTTGGTCTCTCCAACGAGTGACAAGTCGAGCCCTGCATCACGAGCTACGGCCGCCATACGAAGACCGAATGTTCGAATGCACGAGGGACGGATCTCGAACAAACGAGCATGCTGGGGATGAAAAACTGCATCGTATAAAGGATGGTCAGTGAGTGATTTAAGTTTCAGGTAAAATTGAAGAGACAGCTGCAGACGGTGTAAATGAAGCGACGGTTCGTTCGCGTCGGCATAAAGGCTGGGAATGGTTGACGTACGAAAGGCTCCCGTACAAAGACGCAGCGCTTGATGGTGGATGGTATCCAACGGCCGGAGAACGGTAGGACGCGCAGAGCCATACACCATACAGCCATAATCCAGCTTAGACCGAATGAGAGAATGGTAAATACGGAACAAAGAAATCCTGTCTGCACCCCAGGAGACTGAGGCAAGGATCTTAAGGATTGACAAGGCTCTCAGACAGGAAGTCCTAAGCCGTCGAACGTGCGAAAGAAAGGTGAGAGCACGGTCAACGGTCAAACCAAGGAACTTGGTTTCCGGCAAAACTGGAATGGCTGCACGGTCCAAATAGAGCTCTGGATCAGGATGGAGGCCACGCCTCCGGCACAAATGGACACAGGCTGTCTTGTCAGGAGAAAGAACAAACCCATTATTGTTAGCGGCTTTAACAATCTGGGTAATTGCAGACTGCAGCTGCCTTTCAACGAAATGCATGCTGGATGACGAACAGAAGATGTGAAGGTCGTCAACATAAATGGTAGCCGAAACCGTAGGAGGAAGATTTTTGAGTACGCAATTATTGCGGAGGATGAACAGAGTCACCGAAAGAATGCTGCCTTGAGGAACGCCTTGTTCTTGATGGGAAAAGGCGGACAGCGTTGTACCCAGGCGCACCTGGAACACACGGTTACGAAGAAAGTTGGCAATGAAGTTTGGCAGGTTTCCCCGCAACCCACTCTCGTGGAGGTCACGGAGGATACCGTGACGCCACGCTCTATCGTAAGCTTTTTCGATGTCAAAAAATACAGACAGCAGGTGCTGCCTACTTACGAACGCCTCACGAACAGACGTCTCAAGGAGCAGGAGATGGTCAGGAGCTGAACGATGACGACGGAAGCCGCTGTGTGATGGAGAGAGTATTCGATGTTCTTCAAGAAAATAAATTAGCCGGAAATTAACCATTCGTTCAAGGATTTTGCACAGACAGCTAGTGAGGGCAATTGGCCGATAACTAGAGGGTGACTTGGGGTCTTTGCCAGGCTTGGGAAAAGGTAAAACAAAAGCTCTTCGCCAAGAGTCCGGGAAACTGTGCTCCAACCAAATACGGTTGAAAAGCACTAACAGATTCTCGAGAGACGACTGCGAGAGATGACGAATCATGGCATAGTGGATGCCGTCGGGACCGACAGATGTTGCGCCGGACCGATGCAGAGCCACCCGTAGTTCAACCATGCTGAAGGGGAGTTATACTCAGTGTTATAAAAAAGCGCAAAGGAGATTTTCTGGCGTTCCGCGGTTGTTTTAATCCTCTGAAAGGACGGGAGATACGCCTGAGAACTAGAAACTGAGGCAAACGCTTCGCCCAAGCAATCCACAATCTCCCCAACTTTAGCATACGTGCAGCCGTTATTCTCAAGAATTGAAATTTGGCGGGAACTATAGTTTCCCCGGAACTTACGAATTTTTTCCCAAACAGTTTTTGAACTGGCACGTGAATTGATAGATGAAACGTACTTCATCCAAGACTCCCTCTTGCTTCGTCGACGCACCAACCGAGCGTAAGATTTTGCTCTTTTAAATTTAACAAGATTAGCATCGGTCGGATAACGCCGAAAAGTACACCAGGCCCTATGTTGAACTCTCCTAGCCGCTGCGCAATCAGGGTTCCACCAAGGCTTCGGACGTCTTGGGAGCGTCGTTGATGTTTTTGGGATAGAGAAATCTGCTGCCTGAATGATACACGTTGTGACATCAGTAACAGCTGCGTCAATTGACCCACGGGTCACCATGGCAAAAGATATTACTGCGGACGGTGTGAAGACCTCCCATTTGGCACGATCCATCCTCCAATGAGGAGGGCGGGAGGCAGAAGATGGTACGCTCACATTATAACTAAGTACAATTGGGAAGTGGTCGCTTCCATTTAGGTCGTCACACACCGTCCATGACCAGTCGGCCATAATCGATGGTTGACCCAAAGATAAATCGATTGCACTGAAACTTCGTGTAGGCTCGTGGAAGTAAGTGTCAGCACCGGTGTTAAACAGGCACAAAGAGGTCGAGGAAAGAAGAGATTCGATCCTACGGCCTCGTGAGTCTGTTCTGACACTACCCCACAATGGATTATGAGCATTGAAGTCACCCAGAAGAAGAGCAGGTGACGGCAGCTGCGCAACTTAGCTCTCAAGAACGGACACGCTCACGTCCTCATCCGGCGGCAGATAGACGCTGCAGACAGTTAGAGGCACAGGCATGGAGATACGCACCGCAACGGCTTGTAAAGATGTTGAGACCGCAACGGGAGAAACTGGAACACTGTGGGGGACAAGGATGGCAACTCCCCGTAAGCTATATCTCCTGAAACATTATCTTTCCGAAATGCACTGTAGCCTCGAACTGAAAGGAGGTCTGATGGTTTAAGTTTTGTCTCCTGGAGGCAAAGGCACACCGAGTATGACGAAAGCAGATGTTTCACGTCGTCATGGCTTGTCCGAAAGCCTCGACAGTTCCACTGAACGATTTGATCCATGGTTTGAATTGTGGTGAATGAGAAAAAGAAAAAACGAAAAACAAAACCCGAGAAAAACTGGGACTACTAAAAGTTGTCCGATTCCATCATTTCGTCTGCAATGTCCATTTGCGCTTGGGACTGTTTTGTCTGACGCCCTGTAGTCTCTGGTGGTAAAATGGGGCGGTATTTTGGTTCCTGTGTCGCAGATGATCTTGCCCGATCCTGGTTCTTGTGATGGGAGTTTGGAGATTTCTTCTCCTTTTCTTTTTCCTTTCTCTTTCCTCCCGGGGTTGTTGAAGTCCCAGTGGTGCTGGTGTTAGTTGCAGCAGGTTTAGGCACGGTGGTTGCTGGAGTTTTCGCGTCCCGAGCTCGGGATTGCAGTGCTGCCAGACCAGCAGCTATGATGTCGTCTAGCTTGTAAGGACAATTCACTGGGATTTGGCTATCAGTCTGTGTACCGACTGTAGTCCTTGCAATAACCGCTGATGAATAAGATCGCCGATTTGATTGATTTGGAGCGACCTTTCTTCTGGCCTCTGGGTAGGAGATTCCCTCAACGGTCTTAATGCGTTGGATCTCTTTTTCCTCCTTCCACTTTGGGCAGTCTCTCGACGATGCTGCATGAGATCCCTTGCAGTTGAAGCACAGCTCGGCTTCGGCATGGCAATCTTGCAAAGTATGGTCTGTTGCTGTACAACGCCCACACCGAGCAGTGCTCCTGCAAGACTGCTGGGAGTGACCATATGCTTGGCATTTGAAGCATCGTAGAGGACTTTGTATAAAGGGGCGCACTTCAAGGTGTAGATACCCTGCCTTGATTGATGTTGGCAGGGATGGGGTGTTAAAGGTCAGTATGATGTTTCGAGATGGGACAGATTGGCCATTTCGCCGAAATAGGATGCGCCGGACTCCACTCACTTGTTGGTCTCTCAGTTCCTCCAGAAGTTCTTGGTCACTGCACTCCAGAAGGTCTTGAGAAGAGATAACACCTTGTGAGGAATTGAGGTAGCCGTGAGGAGTAACTTTCACTGGACAATCTAAAAAAGAGGTGGTGTTTAAAAGCACTGTAGCATATCTGGGACTCGACATCTCGACAAGAAGATCTCCAGATTGGAGCTTCTTAACGCTCTTAGGAGAGCTGGCAATTGATTGCAATGCTTTATTTATCCGGAAGGGGCTTCTGGTGTTTAATGGGTTTGAAGCGTCCAAGGAGTGGATGCAAAAGAACCGAACATTGGCAGAATCAGGTGTAGGTTTTTTGTTGGGAGGGGGTGACCCTTCCTCAATGGGCCGCTTTGTTTGAAGTTCTTGGGAATTTTTTTTTGTTATCCATGAATAGAAGTAAAAAGTTCGTCCGCCGATTTCCCCGCCCACAACCGAGCCCAACAGGGGAGAGCCGGAGGTCCGCAAGCCCAATTGGACGCAGGACACGACTCTAGGGTTAAGCAACGGATATAGCATGTTGACAGTGCAGACAAGCGCTCAGCGAGTACCGAGACTTTCCCAGGTTTCGGTAACACTCCTTTGGCATGCCCGCACTATCCCCAAACTCACCCTGTTGTACGAAACAACAAGCCGATTGACTAGGAGTGGGCTAGTTCCTAGCCGCCCGTTTAGGGTGAAGCAGGGGGCAAAGAGGAGTGTTGGCGACTGGCGACAACAACAACCTGGCCACCAGAAACCTCAGCCTCCAGCATCCCCTTTTCCACCTTACGGGTCACCGCACACGGCAAACGTGCAGGTAGGTCTAGCAAACCAGCCCGGAAAAACAAGAGAGGAACAGAAAATGGAGAAGAAAGTAAAAACAGGAAAGGGAGAGGAAAGCCAGAGGAAAGGAAAGGGCTGGTGCATAATCACAACCTCAGCAACCAACAACTGAGGCGGGTGCTGTCAAGGTGGTGGCAACACAAAGTTGTAATGGGAAGAATCAAACATAACATGTCGGCTGGGGCCGTGGGGTCGCTACTCCCCATCAGCTGGATGAACAGCTGTCCCTGCGGTAACGTGAAAGCACAAAAACAAGAAAGCAAAAAACCGTCACAAGGTCAGCTCGGGCCGTGGGGGCGCCGCTCGCCAAATAACTGGAAAACCAGTTATCCCCGTGCTGGGATAGTTTCAGTTTCACCCATACATATGATCATATGCACAGTTTTGTATCGAAAGGAATAAAAGTCTGGATACTTATTGGACACCCTTCATATTAAACATTAACTATATTCCCAACTGTTACAAGGATTGTTTGCTCACGGTGGTATAACCACAATGAAATATTTTTCTTATAGTAATGAAATGTGAAGATGGTGGGCAAAATACTCAAAACATACATGTATATTTTACATTGTAGCTTTCGTTTATACCAAATTAATATACTGCAAGCAATACCTCCCATTCTCTCATCACTTACAAGAGTTCCTCCCAGTTGCTAGATCATAACAAAGAAAAAAGCTTTTATGTAAATACTTGATAAACAGAATGTGAGAGATGCAGTGGTAAAGAACCCATGTAGGCAGTTCTCTCATGAGTAGTGCAGTGAGGAAATGAGAAGTATGCTAGAAAACCACATGAATGCACTTAAAGTAAAAGTGTGCTTGCCAGGTGTGAGCTGGTGAATGTAATTCCCCAACAAGTTTTTGTAAACTGTTGTACTTTATTTTTCACTTTGAGATGTACCCACATTATTTTCATAGTTCCTTTTTTAATTTTTGTAGGAAAACACATCATCAGATGAGGGTATCGTTTCGCCAAAGTGTTTGTTTCAGGAGACATACATAGTGGACTGTTTATCATATAGTTGCTGAAAATCAAAGCCTTGTGATGTGAATGAGTTTGTATTGGCAGTTACTTTACTAATCTCATTTTAATATACTCTGAACCTTGAGTATCTTAGTGGACTGTTCAAGTCCCACCAAAAGATATTTGAAAACTTTTGGTAAAAAAAATCTTTTGTACAGAAATGTCCATAAAATTGCATTTTATCCATGCATTTCCTGTTCTTTAAGTTTCTTCACAAATAAAAAAAGCATAACTGCTTGCCTCCATTATTTGTTGATTTTTTATATTTGTATTCACTTCTCTGTTATTAAAATATTGTTTAAAAAATATGTATGTACCACTTATAATTTTTATATTGTTCATGAAAGGAGATCGTAATAGATGATATGCTGATGATTGAAGAAAATGGCAGACAATTGTCAATTGATGGACTGCATATCCATTGTAGTGATAATTTAAAAGTTGTTGTACCTTCAATATATGTTCCAATGGGGGGGGGGGGTGATAATTATTTAATAGAGTATTTACAGGGTTTATATGCCCACAAAAATGATAAATTTCAAGAACAGAAAATTGGGAAGTTAAAAAAGAAAAATGTAATTCACACTTAACAAATAACTGTAGATGTTCATATGCTAGTTATGCAAAAAAATAATAGGAACCGAGAAGCACTTTCGACCCAACTTAGGTCATGATCACCAGTAAACAGTCGGAGTTAGACTGGTTTTCCAGATTCTGATTTCAGGATCTTTGTTACAATTGTTGTCAAATGGTAGGGGTGATTTTCAAATCATCTAGTAACCAGTCTGACTCTCTGATTGTTTACAGGAGGCAAGGCCTAACTTGCAACCAGTCTCACTCTTATTTATTTACAAGAGGCAAGGCCTAACTTGTGTTGAAGGTTCTGTGTATCAATAATTTCTTTATGTAGCTGTACTGTGCTAACTTACATTTGGAAATTAACCTTATTTGCCAAATTTTGTGTGTGTAATGCTGACACTGATTTCAACACTTGCAACTTCTGGAAGCATTCCTGATAGGCTTCTTTTTAGAGGCCAAAACATTTTGAACAACATCAGTCCTTCAAAATTTTTGGCCTTTCACGGAAATAGAGTAGATTGAGTTTTCCATTGAAAGTACTGACTCTGTTTCTTGATCGTAAGCATGAAAGCTTGATTTGCTATAAGTACTGAAACTTACATTGGGAAATTAACCTTTTTGGCAGCATGTCAACGAAAAGGCTGTCATGAAAGAACTGTTCACTATCCCTATGAACTGGTGAAATAAGATTTCGAATATCACATAGCATTTTTAAGATTTCGAATATCACATAGCATTTTCCAAAACTGTTTTTTAGGTGAGATTCTGTTGCACGTCTGCTAGATTTGAAACAAAATCTGTTCAAAAAAAATCTCTTATTTTTAAATGTGGCAAAACACCTATTAAAATGTGCCAATTAAAAATAAGTACATATGAAATGAAAAATACTGTGTTGCAGATCATAGTTCTGCATCTTCCTGCTGCAGGTAAGTTCATGATTATCTGTGATCACTTTTTTTATAAACAAAGAAATGGTAGGGAAAATTTGTGGATATTTCAGGTCTGTTGCCCTTTCTGCATTTTTCTGTTAGCCATGAATGCCACCCTTGTTTAAGCCTTATAGCTATCAGTAGCTAAAAACTATATCTGAACATGTGCGATATTCATGGAACATTAGACTTCATGCCTAAATTCAGCTGTGATATTCGTGGAACATTAGACTTAAAGATGGCTAAATTCAGCAGTGTCCTATGTTTGAAGCAGGAGATTAAGATATACTGTAAGTAGTACAATATACCTATATACAGTCAGTGGGGAAGATTATGCCAAAAATCCTAAGTGACCTGAGTTATCAACATAGAACTTTTAACAAACAAAA
Organism: Macrothele yani; assembly: GCA_039090855.1. Lineage (NCBI taxonomy): Eukaryota > Metazoa > Arthropoda > Arachnida > Araneae > Macrothelidae > Macrothele > Macrothele yani. The sequence continues at coordinate 36,327,391 of CM077031.1, read as the reverse complement.
AGTTCAAATAAGAAAAAAGGGTGCAAAATAGGTGTACATATATATTATGCAAGTTTCTATCAAAATTTAAAGTTTTTTATGCTATGTTTTATGGCGTACATCTCAGTTTATCTAAATATAAGACCTTCAGACGGTGCATTGTCGAGGTGATTGGAATCACCCAAAGGAATTATAAATTTAATGTTTTACTTTGAAAGAACAAAATGAAAAATTATTCATGTTTCTGTTACATTTGGAAGTACCATTTGTGTATTTTCAGAAATACAAAACATTTTTTAATCTTACTGCAATGGCATAAATGATTTTTAATTCTAGTGTACATGCAAAAATGTACATGTGAAAACATATTGTAAATATATCTGAATAAATGTGTATCTCATTCTAACAGAGAAATGCAAAAAATGAAAGCTAACATCAACAATCAATAGAAGTAGATCCCCCTTAATGTTGATGCCAAGATCAGAGGATGATGAAAATTGGTTTAAGCCCTCACTTTTTCATATTTTCAATAGAACATTGATCATTTTGTATAAATTCATAATGACTTCTTATAGACAATGAATAATACAATTATCGGGAGCATTTTTGTATTCCTGTAAAAGTGTGCACTTTGTTTTCTCATTTGTGGTTTTTTCTAGTTCTGCATTAAGGTGAGATAGTTGCTATTGCAAAACATAGTTGGGTCGGGGTTATGTTGTAAAAATGTGTTGGACGCAATGAATTATGAAATAATGGTGCTGTTGCAGTGACGTAGTCAGAAATGTCTTGGGGGGGGGTCATGGGTTTGGTTCATTGGTGAAAGCCTCGTATACACATATATATATATATATATATCGCTTTAAATTTGTGCTCAGTCTCCCCTCAAGGGAGGGGTTCAAACACCGAACCCCCACCCCTCTGGCTACGCCACTATGCTGTTACATTGTGTTTGTACTACCCCACAAAATTTAACCCTCACTCTTCCCCCCAACCACCATCTTTGGTCTATTTTCTTCTAAGTAAAGCTTTACCCACAATAATTCTTGGGTAGCTCCCAATGTTTCCTGTGAAAAGTGGTTGCCAAATTTAACCGCACTGAGGAGTGTTGTCAAATAAAGGTAGCCTCCATTGGCTTGATGAAGACCTAAGATAAGGTCGAAAGCTTCCAACTTACGAACTTTTTGTAAAAGTTTTCATTTAACGTAACTAGCGTGATCAAGTTACCTTTATTTGTTAGCATTGTTACGTGTTTTGCCCATCATCGTCAAGGAGTGTTGTGCATTAAAGAAATGATTAGGTCAATATTTCTAGGTGTGAGAAAATATGTTGTATATGCTTCATTTAAGATAGAGTGAGTAAAAGTGCTCCTTGCAGAATGATAAATGTTGAAGTTGGTGGGTGTAATACAATAAGTCACAATGCACATAAAACATCTTACGTTAAGGTTGCCTTGGCATAAAATAATGTTTTACCCACATTTTTACACAAACTGAGTTAATTGTGTAACTAAAAAGAGGGAAACAAAATAGTAATAATATATTGGGTCACTTAATTTGTCAATCTAGGCATGTTATTCCACATTTGAAACTTTAAATGTGAACCTCCACAGAAAACCTGAAAATTGCAATGCCCTACCAGCTCCAGGACAATACAATATTAAGTTTTCTAAGAAGGTTGTTCACATGGAAGTAGTTTCAAATGTAGTATGACAAGCTCAATTGCAGAATTAATTGGCCCAGTGTATTGATCTTGAAATTGAGACTAAGCACTGGAGATTAAAATCTACAAAATATGCAAGAACAAAAAGAAAACAGGAGCCTTTTATTCCTATAAATTGATGAAGGAAACAAAAACGTTTTGAAACTCTACACAGAACTTTTTTAAATTTTTTTCCCCTAGAAGCAGTGATGCAAAGAGATTACACTTAATTTTGGTGCAATGTTGCACCAAAAAGTGGGACTACACCAGCTGCATCACACTTGCACCAACAAGTGGTGCAAAGTTGCACTAGAAAGTGGCACAACCTTCTTACCATATGGTGTAAGGTTGCACCAGAATATGGTGCATGTTTGCACCATAAAGTGGTGCGATATTTTGCCATATTGTGTAAGGTTGCACCACTTTATGGTGTAAGGTTACACTAGAATATGGTGTATGGTTGCACCATAAAGTGGTGCAACCTAATACCATCAAATGCAAGGTTGCACTATTTGCTAGTGCAACCTTACTCCATAACATGGTGCAAAGTTGCACCATATAGCTGGAGTTTGTTTGCACCACATACTGGTGTATCTTTTCTCAGAAAGTGGTGCAGCTGGTGTAGCACCACTTTTTAGTTCAACCTGCCCTCAAATTTTTAACAGTGTATGAATTCCAATATATCATCATCATCATTGTCAATCATTATCAATCCACATCTGGTTGAAGGTCTCCCCAAGTTTCTTCAGCAACAGACTGTGTTATCCAATCTCTTCCATCCACCCATCTCCCATGTGGTATTCTGAGTCTTTTCCTGTCTCTTGGAATCCAGTCTAAAATTTCAGTTCATCGGTTCTTAAGCGTTCTCTTGGCAATATGTCCAGCCCATTGCCATTTCAGGAATTTATTCTGCTCACGATGTCTTGCAGTCTTGTCACTTTCCTTAAATACGAGTTCTTTTTATCTCTCCTGGTCACACCAAGCATGCATCTCTCCATGCGGCTTTGAGTTGTGTGCAGTCTTTGTATGTCTTTTTTAGTTGAGGTTCACGTCTCTGCTCCACATGTTATAACTGGAAGGATATGCATTGATTAAACACTTTTCTTTTAAGACCTAATGGCATATTGCCTTTAAAATTGTACTGTTTCTTCCAAAAGCTCTCCAACCAAGTTTTATACGTCGATTAATTTCTTCAGCAATGTGACCTTTGTTTGATATGTGCTGTCCAAGGTAAATGCAGGTATAGGTTGTATCCGCCTTTCTCCCATCAATCGATAAATCTTCATTTCTTGTGAAACCATTGAACTTCAATTTTGTCTTCTGAAGGTTCATTTTTAATACCATTTCTTTATCCTTCTCAGAAAGTTCCCGGATCATACTCTGCAGCTCCGAAATAATATTTCAAAGACCTCTGCAGGATTATTTGATTTTTTTCTTTTCTAAAACAAAAGGGAAATGAAACTGGGTCGAAATGGGGTCAGAAGCACTTTGGCCCGATCCGTTGACCCATTTCCATCTAAGGTTAACACCACGAAATGCGATTATCTCCTCGATTCCAAATCTATATCTCCTCCATTCCAAATCAATATCTCCTCCGATTCCAAATCTATCAGCAAAAGAACTCCTGCCAAATCAGATAAAAAAAGCCGTCGAAACAACTTAAAGTTTCCGGTAGAAAATATTCGCACTACAAACACATGGCAGCTAAGCAGAAAAACGTGAACACTGACGTCCTGCCATCTATCGGCCAGTATGTAATCACTTTATCGCCCAGATCAGAAAAGATTTGGAAGTATATCCTCTTTCAAATTCAAAAAAAATATTTTATAACTGTATTTTAGCAATCGGGTAACCTATATATCCTCATAACCGTTGACAATAATGATGAATCTCTTCCGAAGATACATAAGGTGCGTCGCATAAATATAGAGACAGTCGACTTTGCGCCGTGAACGCAATGCGAATATAGGTAGGAAACTGAAGTGGTACCTAATTAGACACAACTCTACAACAAATGTTTCGAACCACAAAGTGAAATAGTGTAATTTTAGGTGTCTCATAAATATAAATACAACTATGGAAAATAGCCACATGCAAATGAGATGTACAAATTAACATGTACGCACGCGCATGGGCCGTGATTCGGTCCAGCCTACAAAAGACAGCGAACCTGCCGTCAGACATTCGTTTGCCGAAATGCCACACAACAATCAACTTTCTGGTGAGGATGTGGATTGCCTGTAGCGAAAATTCGTAAAGCCATGGAGTGGAGTAAGGCAGACATTTATAAGACTATCGAAACGCGGTGCGAAAACGGCCTGGAAGGCCTCGAATAACAACCAAACGAGATGATCGTGCCAGCATGCGTTTAGTTTCATCCCAAAGGTTATCACTACGTCAAGTTTCTCGGACTGTTAGTGTCTCAAAGGACACAGTTCATCGACGAATCAAGGAAAGTTGCAACATTGTACTCTGTAAAATGTGCCGTCTGCCACACCTCACGCAGCGCCATAAGGAAGCTAGTTGTTATGGGCAAGCAGCTACATGCACTGGATGAACGAGAGGATCACAACTATTTTCTCCGATGAGAAAAAGTTGAACCTGGACGGCCCTGACGGTTGGAACTGCTATTGGTATGATTTACGACGCGAGCCACTCACCTTCTTCAGCAGACAGAAATGAGGGGGATATGTGATGGTCTGGGGAGCTTTTGCGTTCAATGGGACAACGGATATCGCTTTTCTGCAAGGCATGCAAAACTCCGAAACGTATCAGGACATACTCAGCAGCCACTTTCTACCGTTTGGCGAAACTCTAGCGAGTGTTGATTATCTGTTCCAGGAAGACAATGCCTCTATCGGTCTGCATCAGCGAAAAGCTCGTTTAACGCTCACCATGTGACCGTAATGGATTGGCCAGCACTCAATCCAAATCTGAACCCTATCGAGAACCTCTGTGGTATCCTAGTTCGTGATGTGTATGTGAATGGACGGCAGTTCTCAAGTGTGGTGGCATTGAAAGAGCAGATTGAACGAAGCTAGTACGCACTCCGTCCAGAACGCTTACATCACTTGGTCGACAGCATGCCCAATCGGGTTTCCAGTGTTATTCGGAACAACGGCTTCACTATTCGTACCGGAGGTGCTCATACCTAATAAGTCTTTATATTTTTGAGACAGCGTATTTCTGTTTTTTGTTGGAATTGTTATGTTTCCGTCAAACTATTGTGCAGCTGCGTGCCCTATGCTATTTTTGCTATAAATATGAGGTGTACATTTCAGCTCGTTGTTGTTTCTTTTTTATTCGAGAATTTGTTCTGTCTCTATATTTATGCGAACCACTATAAGATCGGTTTCCCTTTCCGTCCCATAGTTAGTAATATCGGCTGAGCTACACATAAGTTGGCCAAGTTTCTATCTTCAAAACTATCTACCTCAACGCTTCTTCGAACAAAACGGCTGTGAAAAATTCCATCGAATTTGTCAATCGGCTAAAACGACATCCATACAAGATCAGTTCATGTTATCCTTCGATGTGACATCCATGTTCACAAGTATCACACTGAATGGAGCCCTCGAATCATTAAAAGCTAGTCTCTCTGAACATCATTTCAGCCAACCGGAAGTAGAAGATATTTTGAGACTAGTGGAAATTTGTATCAGACAAAACAGTTTCCTTTTTTGTGGAAGGTTTTTCCAACAAACGGAAAGCCTTGCAATTGGGCAGCCCTCTGTCGCCTATTTTATGCGAAGTCTATATGCGTCACTTTGAAGACAAACTCTTTCAGCTTGTCATATTGGACCTGTGGATTCGATATGTAGATGATACTTTTGTTTTCTGGAATGGCATGAACTCGGAAATATCTAAATTAGTTGAACTTATCGATTCAATTGATCCTCATATACAGTTCAGATATGAGACTGAAAATAATGACCGCTTACCATTTCTTGACGTCCTTGTGTCACGCTCTGAATGATCCTTTAGTACAACAGTTTATCGAAAACCATTTGCTGTTTTCTTAACCCCACATGCAAAATCAGAAAAATCAGATCACCCATGGAAATAAAAAATCACCGCCTTCTACACATACGCATATCGAGCAATGCATATATGCTCAACTGACGATTCCTTGCAGAAAGAGCTTGATTTTCTTAAACGAATTGCAGTACACAGAGGATATAGCCCTTCCGTTATAGACAAAGCTGTCCAAAAATTTAGAAAACCGAAACCAGTCTGCTCACTCATGCCAATTGACCTCCCAGTACGAGAGAATTGGGCGGTTATCCCTTTTGCTCCTCAGATTTGCTTCGGAATTTCAAAAATTCTCAAAAGTTTTAATTTCAAAGTCGTTTTAAAACCCATAAACAAGATAAATTTTTACGGATCAAACGACTACGTCGAAGATGTAAAATCCTGGGGAATTTATCAGATACCTTGTGAATGTGGACTTTCATATATAGGACAGACCCGCAGGTCTTTAAGTTTCTGTGCGAAGGAACACAAGGCTTACGTATGGAACTGTGAACTGAAGAAGTCGTCTATAGCCCAATATTGTTACGAAAATAACCATACAATTTTGTTTGGAAACACTACGCTTATTGATAAACTTGATTCGACCATCAAGCTTAATGTATTAGAAGCTGTCCACATATACCGGAACTCTTCACGGCTTGTCAACGACATGACGTCGACTCCATTTCTTTCAAGCGGGTGGAAACAACTGAAGAAAAACCGTGACCGTCAGAACTATGATGATGTCACAATGATTTGAATGTTCACGCTCCGTTCGTCCTCATGATGCCGAGCCAAACGCTTTGCGGAACTATAGTCGATGTATAATAAACCTTTTATTGTGGTAAACTTTGGTATTTTCATTCTATCCTCAGCCTATTTAATAGCCGTGACAATTCTCAAAATTCACTTTAGAATTTAACTCTGTACGTAAACTTTTCAGCATCAAGAGGAAAAGTTACTGCAAAGTTATATAAAAAGTCTATCAATATTAATAAATTTTTGAACTACCATTCTTATCATCCCTCGTACATTAAATTTAGTCTGATTTCACAATTCTTGAAAAAAAAGAGCACTGGATTCTTTAGAAACAACAAAGAAATTCCATGAAAGAAGAATTAACAAGTACTCTGGTGGCTGAAAATAATTATCTTTCTGCAATGACGGAAATAAATTTAACCAAAAAGAAATGTCCAATGATAAGCAATCAAACAATAACATCAAATTTACCATAAAAGTCACTCACCATAACAGCGTATCTGGGAAACTTCAGAGGATTAACTGAAAATTCCATGTTCAACTGTTCTTTTTTCTAGATTTAACCGCAAGTCCCGCAATAATGCAATGACTTGCACTTTTCATACTATAGGCATCTCCCTTTTTTCCTAAGTATTTGAGATATTTTTGAGTTTTAGCCCTTTCACCAGCTGGAATGAATTATAATAACTCGGGTTTAGCACAATGGGCTGAACATCTCGAACGAATATATTCGCTGTCTGATAAGTGTGCCGTACGCGGCTGAAACGAGAGCTGAACTTGCGCATCAGAAATCCTTGCTTTCCCGTTCGGTTTGTTATGCAATGTCTGAGAAGTGTGCCGTACGCAGCTGGAACGAGAGTTGAACTTGATCATCAGAAATCCTTGCTTTCCCGTTCGGTTTGTTATGCAATGTCTGAGAAGTGTGCCGTACGCAGCTGGAACGAGAGCTGAACTTGATCATCAGAAATCCTTGATTTCCCGTTCGGTTTGTTATGCAATGTCTGAGAAGTGTGTCTTACGCAGCTGGAACGAGAGCTGAACTTGCGCATCAGAAATCTTTGCTTTCCCGTTCGTTTTGTTATGCAATGTCTGAGAAGTGTGCCGTACGCAGCTAGAACGAGAGTTGAACTTGATCATCAGAAATCCTTGCTTTCCCGTTCGGTTTGTTATGCAATGTCTGAGAAGTGTGCCGTACGCAGCTGGAACGAGAGCTGAACTTGCGCATCAGAAATCCTTGCTTTCCCGTTCAGTTTGTTATGCAATGTCTGAGAAGTGTGACGTACGCAGCTGGAACGAGAGCTGAACTTGCGCATCAGAAATCCTTGCTTTCCCGTTCGGTTTGTTATGCAATGTCTGAGAAGTGTGCGAAAGGAGCTGGAAGGAGAGCTGAACTTGTGCATCAGAAATCTTTGCTTTCCCGTTCGTTTTGTTATGCAATGTCTGAGAAGTGTGCCGTACGCAGCTGGAACGAGAGCTGAACTTGATCATCAGAAATCCTTGATTTCCCGTTCGGTTTGTTATGCCATGTGGTCATTTAAGGGAAGATTGGCACCGGTCCTTTTATGACTGATTACCTGTTAAGAGGGCTATAACAATGGCGACAAACCTAAGAAAGGATGAAAGAGATGTAGAAGTCGCTAGTTTTCTCAGTGGCATGATGTTCGTTTCAGGGGCACTAGCTCTTTGCCATCATTTCTTGGTGTCGGGGAGAGGGGGGGTTACTAGCCCGTCTTCATCATTCCGCGGATTGGAAGTGTTGTGGAGCAGATAATACCTTATCACTTGTAGGAGGTGTATGGCTTGTACTGCTGAGATCAAAAGGTGAAGGAACTGTTCGGAAATAGCTTTCTTAAAACCCTGTCCTATGTGAACACTTCTGTTTGAGGAACGCAGAACATCTTGGGTACTATTTGGTTCACATACATCCGCCGCTTAAAAGGTTATGCGTAGTATAGTCAGCTAATAAGCTATTACACTTATTTCAACTCTAATTATTGTACTTTGGTCTTGGTTTTTGTAGTAATCTAATATCGAGCATGTTACATGGGTGCACCTTAGTTTTTGTCAGTTTTGGACTCTGTCGTAACGGTTTGTGGGTAAATCGGTGATGGTGTTGGATCTTTTTATGGGGCAATTTACACGGACGTATCACAATAATATAACTACCCCCGGAATCACAATGTATCGGCCCAGGTGAGTCACAGAGTGCACCTGACAAGGTCTACCACACGGAGATATAAGCGTCCGGCCAAGACAGATAATCCATAGTGCGTTTCATGAGCACAATGGGCAGAGGTAGTGATTTGACGGACGTTCAAAAGAAATGATCATCGGCTAGCGGGTCAAGGGTGGAAGCATCTCAGAAACAGCCGTCTTCTTGGGCTGTTCGCGAAGTGCGGTAGTAAGGATGTACCAAGAATGAACCCCTGGCACACCGAGTACCTCGTGATGTCATAACTGTAGAGCGCCAAACGCCATCGACCCCAGTGAAGAACGTCGCCTTCGTCGACTGGTAAAGGGCAATCGACGCTAAACAGTGCAGCAGTTGATCACGCAAATGAACGCTTGGGCATCCAGGTACGTGTCACCGATAACAGTAGGGTGAACCCTATTACGCATGGGTCTCCGGAATCAACAATGCGGCAAAGCGCCCATGTTAACCCAAGTCCATAGGCAACGACGCCTGCAGTTCGCTTGGGACTACTGTCATTAGACAGTGTAAGAGTGGGAAAAGGTTGCATTTTCCGACGAATCCACGTTTCTACTCCGCAGTAGTGACGGCCGGTGTCGGATTCGGCGTCAGACACACGAGAACCAATACCCGGACACGCTTGTCGGTCAAGTACAGGCCGGCGGTGGCAGTGTTCATGTCTGGGGGATGTTTTTCTGGTATGACCTGGGACCGCTGGCACCATTGAATGGGTCCCTGAACGCCAATGTCTACCTGTCCATCTTCGCTGGCCACATGCATCCCATCATGTTGGACGTTAGCCCTGGTGGTGATGGTGTCTACCAACAGAACATTGCGTAGTACCACGTCGATAAGGGTGTCTACCAACAGGACAATGCGTAGTACCACGTCGCTAAGGGTGTCTACCAGCAGGACAATACGTAGTACCATGTTGCTAAGGGTGTCTACCAACAGGATAATGCGTAGTACCATGTCGCTAAGAGGGTGCGTGATTAGTTCTAAGAGCACGACCGTGATGACTCCGTTCCCACTTGGCAGGTGAAATCACTCGACTTGAATCCCATAAAGCATTCGTGGGACTATTTGGATTGACAGGTTCGACATGCTGACCCACAACCACGTCGTCTCCGGGACCTCCATGCTCTTCTGCAGTCCGAATGGGCACGTGTATCTCGGACAGCCTTTCAGGGCCAAGCTGTCATCTGGGCCAACGATAGTTTTTCCCATTATTAGGTAGGTGGTCATATCATTTTGATACGACTGTGTATAACCCTATGACCTATTTCAACTGCTGATCTTGTCAAAGTTCCAGTGACGTTCCGTGTCTTCTCGGAGGCGTCCGAACATAGCAACCATCACGGTTCCACGCTTTTTTCGGAGATTTAATTTTTCATTCTTTTTTTCAATTTTGAGGCGATTTTTCTAATAAACCAGGTAGGTCTTTAGTCTTTTTTATTGAGTGTTATGAAATCACGGTTTCAGTAACTAAGTTTTAATAGTAACTAAGATTTAATATTTATCCCAAACTCCAGTGCAACCCAGCAATGACGCGGTACCGGCACTTTTCACTCTAGGCGTCTCCCTGTTTCTTTAAATATTTCCGGGGGAAATATGAGGTGTTCTTGGGTTTCAACGTAGGATAGTTAGCTCGTTAAGCAATTACACTTACACAGATGAACCATTACATTATGACTATCCCCAGCATAAAGAAATGAGCGCGCCTGGAGACAAAACGGTGGCGAAGGTCAAGTTCACAGAGCAGTATACTTACAAACTGAGGACCGACTTTCGGTTAGTAGACTGGGGGAGTAAGATTGCGAAAAGCTGCCGATTTATAGGACTTTGATATAGGACAATTTGTGATGACACGGCGTCTCAAAACAACGGTCTCGGAAACGACGCGGCTTGTGGGTTGTTCACGTGCCGCTGTATTGAGCACGTATAAAAAGTGGTGCACATATGTCCAAACGATGAACCGCCCTCCAGCCGTGTGTCGTCCGCAGCTCATTGATGTCAGAGGGGAGCGGAGTCTGTCGAGCATTGTTCACAGCGACCGCAGGGCCTCAGTGCGACAAATAACCCGCAGCTACAACAGTGGTGATCAGGGCAATGTGTCACAGCACAGAGTTCATCGCAGCCTTCTGCGCACGGGCCGGATGCATGGGGATGACGTGCAGTGAGCATGGACCCAGCCGGGTCACCATGCTCACAGCACGTGATCGCCAACAACGCATGAAATGTTACCAAGATAATCGAGATTGGAAGAAAGTGGCCTGGTCTGACGAATCAAGATTCCTGGTGCATCACGTAGAAGGTCGAGCGCGGATACGCCGATTACCAACGGAGGCTATGGCCCCTGAATGCACTGGTGGGCGGAAACATGCCAACGGTGGTGGTGTTGTGCTGTGGAAAATGTTTTCTTGGGACACATTAGACCCCATTATCCCAATAGCACATTCCCTGACAGCTGTCAGGTATCAGAACATTGTTGCGAACCAAGTTCACCCAATCATGGCAACAGTGTTTCCTGCTGGTGATTGACATTATCAACAGGCTAATGCTCCATACCACATTGCTAGAATCGTCAAGGAGTGGTTCGAGGAACATGCTGCTGACTTTCTCTTAATGCCCTGGCCTCCAAATTCACCTGACAGGAACCCAATCGAACATTTGTGGTTCGTCTTCGAAAAGTGGGTTTGCGCTAAATCACCACCTCCCCGAAATGTACGGGAACTTGAGGACCTGCTGTTAACATTTTGGTACCAGATACACCAGGATACCTTTCGCCACCTCATCGAATCGATGCGTTGCCGAACAGCCGTAGTTTTGCTGACTAAAATGAGTCATACAGCTTATTAGGCAGACGGTCATGATGTAATGACTCATCACATTATTTCATCACTAATGATTGTTCTGTGAGTCTTGGTTTTTGTAGTAATCTAGTGTCGTTTACCAGCACATCACATGAGTGCACTTTGGATTTTGGAAGTTTTGGAATTTATTGTAATGATTTATAGGTAAACCAGTGATGGTGTTGGAATTTCTTATAATGCCGTTTATAAACTTATCGCGTTTTTCAACATTTTGCCAGGTAAAAGTTCTACTAGCGTTCCTAGTTATTTAGGAGGCGCTCGCCGCATTTCAATTCCTTTTCTGAAGAATTTGTCTTTTCATTTGTTTTTCACAACTTTAAGGTAATTTATCTATTAGTGTTGACGGATTTTTGTTGACAGGCTTATGCAGCAGAATTTTATTCTCCCAAAATACCTATCCGTTAGATTTTAGCACAATTAAATTTTTATAGAACGCTGGAGCGCACTTTTACAATAAAATTAAAAACACAGCTTAAGTTGCCGCCCAATTAAAAATCTGTTTTGGTGTGCATATGTGCTTGTAGACCGGAATCAAGCCGGTAAATTTATTTGTTCGTAGATAAATTAGAACTCAAATCCCAGCAAAATTACTGTGATTTGTCTGGCAAAAATTGCCATAAAATCTAATTTTGTTAAACATTTACTAAATCTTGGAAAGAAATTCCCAGAAATTAGTAAAATAACATTTTTAAGAGCATAATTATCCAAAAGGCAGAGGACCTAATCTTTTGCAGGTGACCATTAAACTGCCGATTTTAGCGAAAAGTCAATTACTTCTGGAAAGGCAGAGAATCTATTTTCCCACACATTACTTTTTTAGATGAGACGATTGCCTGTTAGAAAGTGGTATCTAACAATTTGCAGTCTCCATATACTCCCTGTCTCCAAATACACTGACGGAAAAAAAATCCCAACACCACGAAAAAATAGTTGTAGAGGAACGAAATGGCGGCAATACATTTGTATAGGTAACATATTTAATCGATTAAGGTTTCTAGATCACAACTTATTGTAAGCGCGAGAAGAGCCATTTTAAATGTGAAATGCTAATAACCGGTGTAACCGCCAGAATGTTGAATGCAAGCACGCAAACGTTCATGCATTGTGTCGTACAGGTGCTGGATGTCAGTTTGTGGGATGGAGTTCCATGCCTGTTGCACTTGGTCGGTCAATACAGGGACGGTTAATGCTGGTTGGGGGTGACGCTGGAGTTGTCCTCCAATGATGTCCCATACGTGCTCGATTGGTGAAAGATCTGGTGATCTAGCAGGCCACGGCAACATGTCGACACTCTGTAGAGCATGTTGGGTTACAACAGCGGTATGCGGGCGAGCGTTATCCTGTTGGAAAACACCCCTGGAATGCTGTCCATGAATGGCAGCACAACAGGTTGAATCCCCAGACCGACGTACAACTGTGCCGTCAGGGTGCATGGGATAACCACGAGAGTGCTCCTGCTGTCATAGGAAATTGCTCCCCAGACCATAACTCCAGGTGTAGGTCCAGTGTGTCTCGGCCGCAGACAGGTTGGTAGCAGGCGCTCACCTGGCCTCCTTCTAACCAACACACGGCCATCACTGGCACCCAGGCAGAACCGGCTTTCATCAGAAAACACAACAGATCTCCACTCCGTCCTCCAATGAGCTCTAGCTTGACACCACTGACGTCGCAAACGGCAGTGGTTTGGAGTAAGTGGAATGCGCGCTACAGGGCGTCTGGCTCGGAGCTGTCCTTCAAGTAACCGATTTGTAACAGTTCGTTGTGTCACTGTGGTGGCAACTGCAGCTCGAATTGCTGCCGCAGACGCGGTACGATGCGCCACGGCCATACGCCGTACACGGCGGTCTTCCCACTCAGTAGTGCCACGTGGCCGGCCGGAACCCGGTCTTCTTACGGCAGTACCTTCCCTTGACCACCGCTGCCAACAATCATGCACAGTGGTTACGTTCCTGCCAAGTCGTTCTGCAATATTGCGGAAAGAAAATCCACCTTCGCGTAGCCCTATTACACGACCTCGTTCAAACTCCGTGAGCTGTTGATAATGACTTCTTCGTCTTCTTAAAGGCATTATTGACTAACATCAACACCCTACGTTGAATCTCAACGATAACTAACGCTCACGAACGTTACAGCGCGTATTTACAGCAAACCTGCTTTGCATGTTCCGAGGGCGCTACTAGCGCCACACGTATGCGCCGAGCGCGAAATTTGCATAGACGTAATCTTACAGATGAACCCTCACCGCCTACCAACTGTCGTTTATCTAACACAACCCCTTTTGATGTTGGGATTTGTTTTCCGTCAGTGTAGAAAAGAGAAGTGCGAGGGCCAAGTTGGCCCCACGGAAGTTCAGAATGAGGAGATATACATATAACAGGCAACAGTCCAACCTTGGTTATTCCTCATTGGATAGGGCTGTCGCCCCCGCATCCGCGTAATTTAGTGAAATTGTCACACATTACTTTTTTTTCTTAGATCAGACGATTGCCTGATAGGAAGGGTTATCACACACCTTTGCGATCTCATTATTTCCCATGTCTGGAAATAGGAAAAAGGAGTGCGAGGGCCCAGAATGCCCCTCCAAGGAAGATCACAATAAGAAGCAAAGGAGACATATAACAGACGACAATCAATCATCTGTTATTCCTTGTCTTCATATAAAAGGCCACTACTGGTGCCGAAAGAGAGGAACACGATATTGTGCTCCCCAGCATACGAAATTTTGTTGCACAGGCAACACTGGCACAAATGTTTCCCTTCGCCGCATGTAACAACATGGTCTCGGTTCGACAAGTGTTTCACTCATGCCCCGATACACACACACATAAGTTCCACAACCATCTTCACCACAAGCCCCTAAATCACGCCAATTCCATCAGAAGCTGAGAGACTCATTACATTCCGACGGCGGAGTTCCTTTCTTTGGCGAACCCAACGGTTTGAACTCGGAATGAACAAGTATGAAAAGAACCCTTCTTCAGTGGTGACTCAGTAGTGCTGTCACCATAGTGGTGACCCAACAGCGGTGGCGTTAGATGGAATCAAAACATCACTCCTACGAGGGACGCCCCACACTGTAGCCCGTCCACACCGAACCAACACACATCATGCACCAAACAACCTCCCTTCCCAATACAACCAGAGCACTCAACCAAAACAGACAAATAAATAAGTAAATACATACAGAAAAACAAGTACACCCCTCGAAATAAACCCCGTGGCCAGCAAGTACTGGTTACCCGGCACCTGTGGCACATACTCACCTAATGCAAACGGAGGTACTTGCAATGATAAGCAAAGAGCCTTACGAGTTCCGAGGACAACCTCACTTCCCTCAGTGTAGTGCACTGAGATCATCAAAAGCAGGCATTTAAGTACACAACACAAACCCCTGCTGACCAGAGTTTCAATCCTCCAGGTCTAAACTAGAGGAAATGTTGCCCCAATGGAAGAAAAATTTATCAATGGTCCCCAACAGGCACATTATATTCAATCATAAAGGTTGCATGCTAAAAATATTAAGAAGAATAAAAAGGCAGCTGTCTAAGCATGTAGAAACCAACCCAATACGTACAATTAGAATTTTACTACTAAAAGGCATATTAGGTAAAAACAAGATCTTTCGCAACAGGCGCCCTGTGCGTCATCAGTTTAAAAGAACTGGCGCTAGGATAACACACACACTTAATATATTATAGGTAGTCCCGAAGACAACAGCGATCCTGGTGAGTGACATAATATCCGCGTCACAACTCGGTTACAGCGAGAAACAAAGCTAAGAAGGAAAACACCAAATAGATTACAAATACATATTCACCGAAGTGAAAAATAAGCACGAGGTCCGTTATCAACCCCCGCCCTAGGGTACTTCGCACGACATAAAAAATTAAATAAGCGAATCCACGGTGCATGTACATGTGCAGGTAAGTCATCGTTACAGCATACGTCCTTAAAAACGTCAATATACAAACTTTCGAAGAAGAGAGTCATATACCTACCTCTGGTCTTAAGTAATAAATAAGTCTCAGACCAAGAGGGCAGATGAGTTCCAGACTTAACCAGGCGTGCAAGGGCAGTAGTAGTAGATCCAATCTTTACAGTGTACTGATGTTCAGTCACTCTAAGTCCCAAGTTACAAAGAGTGGATCCTATGTACCATGAATTAGGAGCAGCAGCAACGTCGGTCTTTAAGGGCACACAGTACACGCCCCACTGTTCTTGAATGGGTTTGGGCTCACGATCCTTCCTAAGCATGCTCCGAAGGTTGGAGGCCACATCACCAAAATCTTTTTTGTGTTTTTTACACATTCTCCGTAATGCATTTGTAACCGGTGGAAGGAAAGACATTGATCCCACATAAGTAATCTGCTCGCGCTCAACACACAACGAAGACGAATTACCTCTCCTATGCCGAGCACACAACTTTTTAACAATACCAACATCATACCCATGTTCCATCACAATGGTTTTAACAAAAAGAAGTTCTTTATTCCGAGCAGCAATGCACGAGGAATGGATATACGCTCTATTCACCAAAGCCCGAATAGCTGCAAGTTTATATCTAGCCGAGTGGAAAGAGGCGTGTGGAATGATATCAAAAGAACCAACGGCCTTCCGATACACTTCAAAAGTCAAATAATCCTTATTAACATGTCTGGTGATTAGAAGGTCCAAGAAAGGGATCTTAAAATTTTCCTCCCATTCTATCGTCAGGCTAATAGTAGGATATTTAGACGACAAAAGGCTTCCAAAAGAAAGCAAAGCATCACCAGAATGTGGCCAAATGACAAAAACGTCATCGATGTAAAGCAAGTACAGTGCTGGAACCTTCTCTGCCCTGGCTAACATATCGTCCTTCAAATCTTGCATGATCACCTCTGCCAAAACAGCAGAGAGGGGCGAGCCCATAGGAGTGCCACCTCCCTGACAGTAAATGGTCCCATTAAAGCAAAAAAGGCTCTCTTTGCGATAATATTTAAAGCATCGGAGATTGCCTGAACTTGCATTAGGGGAGTAGTTCCCAAGTCGGACAGTGTTTGACAATGCTCGAATATGTTCATTCACACATAAAACGACTACATTTGAATGACCTGTACAATGCAGGTCTTTCAAATATGGGAGAGGGACATGCGACCCTCTCCCATACACGATTGAGGCTATCACCGGAGATCGGACTATAAAACGAAATATATTTTTGTACCTAATTGGAGAGAATGTTTTTTCTCTTCGGAGAGATTGGTTATAGTTTCAGCGGCGGTCCTCTCGCTGCCATTTACGTCGTCTGAATTGTGTAATAATCCCTTTTCGTGATTACATTTGGGTAGACTATAAAAGAACTTTTATGAATGCTAATTGTGTCTCTACTTCAAACATTTATCATGACGGAAAAGTTTTATTTTCTCATGAATGGGAAAGTGTATATTTGGTGGCATAAATTACCTGATTACGTAAATTTAAAATCGATTAATTACACGCCATGGCAAACTTGTCTGATAATACGAATCAACACCCTGAACATGGCCGTAGCCAAGGGGTGATCTTATAGGACCAGTCCCTCCCGAAATCCCAATCAATTATTCGGAATTGAACTTCAACAAATAAGGTTTGTTTGTTTTTTCCGACATACATGTCCACTGTGGAGAACGTTGTCTACATTGGCACAAGATGCGTCGGAACTGTTTTTTGCCTACGGGGGACAATATATGAGCATGTGCATTTTTGGTCAGATCATATAACTTATTTCCCTGTTGTAAAACAGGGTACAGATAAAACGATTGTATCGATAAATTCTTAATTAACACAGACTTTGAATTTTACATCTATATTACATTTTTTAGATATAAAACGTTTTACGATATGTAAAATTGATCGATTTGAACACCTCCACACAGGTACGAATCCCACAACAACCGTAGTCTTTGAGTTATTCATCAAACAACGTAAGAATATATCTCATCCCTTTCTCCATCTTCCATTTTCTTTCTTAAAGAAAGACTGATCTTATTATACTTGAAATATAAAACACGCTCCTACTTTTATTTTAAAACAAAACATTTTCAAGAATTCTAGGATAACAGAGTTTAGTAACTTTTTCTTCTCACACTGGACAAACGAGGAGAGTAATCTGCGTGTTAGGAATCATACTGGAAAAGGGGAGAGTTTAACTCGCGTCTTGCGTCTCAGGAATTCAGAGAATTTAGAGTTCTCGACTTCTCAGGAATTCAGAATTTTAATTATTGATTCAAGTAGGAAATAATATTTTGTTTTATCAGAAGGAATTTTAAATGGCGGAAAAAAAGTATTAATCCGATTTCTGGCTAAGAAAAGTGAGGAGGCAAATGTGATTTTTCGCAGTTGCACGCGAATGAGCGCGGTGACAGTTGCCTCCGACGCCGCTGTTAAGCGCTAGGGATTCTTGTACAATTTCATGTAGATGAAACTGTATAGCCACAATTCAGTCTGTTGGAACAGTTTTTAGGTCATCTGCGAAAAATAACGAAGTTCTCAAAGGTTTCATCAAGCACGTATTACCAGCTTCCAGGCACACGACGTTAATATCAATGTGCGAAACACATTGGGTTTACAAGCATGAAGCTTTATTGAAATTCCGAGAAATCTATGTTGCAATAGTTCTACCGTTACTAAATTTGCAAGATATAAACAATCGCAAATCCTCCCATAAAGCTCATAAACTATTATGTGCTATTACCCAAGGCCAATTTGTAGTCACACTTTGCACACCTGACTTTGTATTTTCGCGGACTGCTGAAAACTCTTCAAAACGTTGACTGCGATTTGACGACATAACTGGAACATATTGATCTCGTGGTAACTTCCCTCGATTATCTGAGAAGTAACGCCATCGATAAATTCAGTGTTATTTTTAATGCAGCGTCAAAATTGATCACATAAGTTCATGAAGTTATCACAACAATGCCAAGAGTTGAATCCAGGATGATGCAAAGAGGGAATATTTCATCAGAAACTCCAGAAGAATATTTCCGAAAGAATCTCTTCGTGCCATTTGTTGACCACGTGCGAACACACATTTTAATGATCGATTCGAGATTCACAAGACATTAGTCATAGCGCTTCAAATATTTCTACCTCGTCATGTTATGATTTTATGAAAACATACTTCCAGAGAGCAGTACTCTCATAGTCCGTTTGGTGAAACAAATGGATTAACATAGATGTTAATTCAAGATCTGGTAACGCAATGGAGGAGGCCCTTTTACAACGCGACTCAAATCTGTACCCCAATTCACACACGTTGTTACAGATTCTTGCTATAATTTCGATTTCCACAGCTACGCCAGAAAGGACATTTTCAACACTTAGACGATTGAAGACATATTTAAGAAATTCAACGGGAGAAAACAGACTGAGTAGATTTAGCACTTTTAGCAACTCATTGCAATGCTGAGGTACAACTGCACGAAATTTTAAATCTGTTTGTTAAATCTTCTAGGCGCGCTAATGTTTTATAAGGTGAGTGAAAATGTAATTTGTTCTTCTTAAAGTAAAAATTTCTTGAATTTGCTGATTTGTACAAATTGTACCCAGAGGCGACTTTATATCTTTTGGGGCCCTAGGCGTTGAAAGATTAAGGGGTCCCCTCCCCTTCTTATCACCTCAGAAATTTTCATTTATGTAAACAAAAAAAGAAGTCAAGAAAAAGCTTTTACGCTTTTTAAATTGCCATTATTCCTGTTATTAGAACGTTTTGCAAGAAACAGTGTAATCACTTTGTCTGTCTGTGCACATCGAACTTTTTGTTTTTAGAGATATTTCAAAAATTATTTTTGCGGCAAACAGGAAATCTAAGGATATTACATTTAGGACTTTCAGTGGAATATTTCCAAGTAGGCATAAGGATTAAATGCAAAAGATGGGGTTTGAAAATGGAAAAGTAGGAACTACAGCTTTTCGAGTAAGAGTATCATTGAAACTTTTATTGTTTTTTCAGAAATGTGGATTTAAGGAATAGAAAAAGGGAGATAATTATCGATATTAAACCAGGGGAGGAGAAAGTAATAAGAAAATGCTGTTGCAATACAACAGGATTTTTTAACACTGTTGCATAAGAAAAATATAAACACTATGACATTCTCGAATTTCTTCTTTTTTTATTTTCAGCCTTAGTATTTGTTCTTTTTGTTCAGGCTGGTTTAGTGGGGATTAGGGCATAGGAAGAACGTGATTACCCTGCCCCAAAAGGAAAAGGCAATAAACAGCACCCACCCACCCGTCCCCCGCCCTGATCATCAAGACAGTTTCTACGATTGTATGAAAGAATGCCCACGGAAAAAACGCCCACGGAAAAATTGCACACTTTTCGAAAATAGGAAAAAATGCCCACGGAAAATATGAAAAATATCCCCACAGAAAAAATGCTCACGGGAAAAATATGTGGTCGACATATAAGTTTTTATGTCTGTTATAAACAGTGTTCAGACAACTGGTCACAGACTGCTGGCCAAAAAAGCGTTAGGGATCATATGAAAATTGCGGTTTCTTGGCCACCTCACCTACATAACGCGAATATGGGAATGACGGAATGAAAACTTTTAGAAGGGCCTAAACGTTAGTCCTAATATTATTTTCTGCCTGAGTAATACAGCAATATTAATAATTTGATGTGTAAAATATTTTCTGCAAACCTTACAAATACGACAGGAAAGTTCAGATTGCACTGATAAACTGTAGAGGTTGTATGGTGTTGGCCTGAAAGCAGTGGTAGTCTTATGCAACATTTATTTAAAAACATACTAATGATTCACCGTTGCCTTCAAGCCAACTGCTATACATCAATATCTCTGTAGTTCTGACATCTGTTTGTTATATTTGCGAACAACATGCACTTTGGATCAACAACTCCTTACGACTTAAACACCCAAAATGAACTGCGATTCTCACAGCAGAAGTTGTGTATTTTGTAGGGACCAAAAAGTTAAAAATGTGGTGCCATTTTGTGTTGTCATGTAGCGGGTACGGAGAACTGGCCACCGGAGTACTGGACATATTGCAATTTCAGTGCCATAAAATTGTTCTGCATAAACAAATTTTGTGTGGCTATATTCCCCACTACTTCAGCAACTATTGTTCATAATTTTTTTTTAATATTTCATTTTCAGTAAATTTAGACATTTCCATGATTTTCGGAGCTAAGACTAAGCGGAGAACTGACCACAAAAATTTTAAGGGGCCGAATAAAAATTTATTTCTGGGCTGCTCCGTGGCAACGTCTCCCCGAGATTGGTTATCTGACACACATAAAATGTCCGTAATTTCGTATTTTCTTATTTACGATATTTTTCTACAAACAACAACTAAACAAATTCTCTGCGAGTATGTGCAAACCCAAGAAACTTGTCCGGGGAGGGGGGGGGAGGTGCTTAAAACCTAAAATATGAAATATAAATAATTTCTGGTCCGATCGGGAGATTACCAGCGTTTACAAGCTACAACTCGTCGAATTATCTGAGGGTTGAGGGTATCTGCTGCCTCAGGAAAACTAGGGGGGAGGGGGGGTAATACCAAAATCGTAAAATATTAAGAATTTCTCTTCCGATCGGGAGATCTTCAGCATTTACAAACTGCAACTCGACAAATTTTCTTAGCGCATGTCCACTCTCTGGAAAACTGTCGGCGAACGGGGGGAGGGGGGGGGTTAATACCAAAAGTGTAAAATATTAACAATTTCGCGTCCGATAGGAGGATTTTCAGTATTTACAGGCTGCAACTCGACCAATTTTCTGAGCGCATGTGCCTACTCAGCAAACCCTTCCGAGGGGGGGGAGTAATTTTAAAAGTGTAACATATGAAAAATTTCTCGTCCGATCGGTAGATCGGCAGATTTTTGGCCTTTACAAGCTACAACTCGACCCACTAATCGAGGGTATGTGCCTACTCAGCAAACCTGTGTGTGGGGGGAGGGGCGGCATACCAAAAGTGTAAAATATGAAGAATTTCTCGTCCGATCGGGAGACTCTCAGCAATTAGCAGCTAAAACTCAATACATTATCTGAAAGCATGTGCATGATGAAAATCTCCGGGGGTCGGAAGAGAAATTCTTCATATTCTACACTTTTGGTATTACCCCCCCCCCCCCCCGACAGGTTTGCTCAGTAGGTTCATGCCCTGAGATAATGTCTCCAGTTTTAGTTTGTAAATGTTAAAACTCTCGCGATCGGACAAGAAATTCTATATAATTCACAATTATCATATAGCCCCCCCCCCCCAGGTTTGCTGAGTAGGCACATACCCTCAAATAATCTGTCGAGTTGTAGCTTGTAAATGCTGAAAATCTCCCGATGGGACGATACATTTTTCAACAAATCTTACAGTTTTGATATTAACCCCCCCCCCCCCCCCCCAGGTTTCCAGAGTAGGCACATGCGCTCAGATAATGTATCGAGTTGTAGCTTGTAAATGCTGAAAACCTCCCGATCGGACCAGAAATGCTTTAATTTTGCACTTTTGGTAACCCCCCCCTCCCCCTCGACAGGTTTCCTGAGTCAGCTCATGCGCTCAGACAATTTGCAGACTTCTAGTTTGAAAACCCTTAAATCTTTGTCTTCGAAAACCAACACTTGGAGAACCAAGACTTATCATCCGAGAGAGGAGGACGCCATTGTTCTTGAGCACGGCGACCCCTCTCCCGGCACGAAATTTTGTTGCCCGGCAACACCAACACACTCGCTTCGCCGAACCACATATACAATGTGAGTTCGGTTCCACCGCTGTTTCACTCACACCCCGATGCACCAACCACGGTTCCACAGTCAGCACATCCAAACCCCCGAATCACGCTGGCCTGCCGAAGAACTCGAACAAGCCACAGTACACTCTTGCAGACAGGGACACCAAGAATGACGAGGCAGGCCTTAGGCCACCCCGAAACACTCAAGTAGGAGAAGGCTCTCCTTCACGGGTGCCCTGTGATGACGTCCCAATCAAGACACCACCAGAAGGGTCGCCGAGCCGTCCGCGTGGCACAAAGACCAGCTTTCGCCCCACCAATGGCCCCCAACCCTGCACACAACCACGCAGAACCGACACACCACAAACATCAATAACACACCACCCACCCAAAAAGCAAACACACAGACAAACCACACCCGGAAAGGCAAAGTGAGGAAAGATCACAGCGAAACACAAAGACACCCCCCCCCGATTCACACCCAAAGTCAACTAGTCGCCCCCAAAGCTAGCGTCGCTGGAGGAGACTGGTATGGTACGCAAACAGGCACCCGGCAGGGAGGATGATGGGTAAGCTCCTCACTCCATCCCTGAATCTAGAAAAGAAACATCCCAAAGTTTAAAACACAAAACAAAGTTCAACAAAAACGCAAGAAACCAAGGGTCTGGAAATGCAGGATTACAAGCCGAAAAGATGAGGAGACTAAGTTCCCCAATGGAAAAAATATTTTTCCTTCGTTCCAGTAACAATTTTGGGCCAGAAGATCCACCGGAACTTAAAGGCACGGTCCGAAAGAGTGCGGGCATCCAACTCCACTCTATTCCTAAGCTGGCACTTGACGTGCCAGGCCACTTTCAAAGGGTTGAATCCTGCATTTCCGTAATTACTATGAACAACTCCGTTCCTCTTTCTCCGGATTTTGTAAGTAGTCTCAGTAATGATCAACCTCCAGATATCCCGCGCGGTCTTGCCCCGCGCGGATATAACTGGTTTTCCAGTTATTTGGGGAGAGGCGCCCCACGGCCCGAGCTGACCTTGTAACGGATCAATTTATCATTTCGTCTTGAACGATTACGTAACCGAAGGGACAGCTGTTCATCCAGCTGCTGGGGGATGGCGTCCCCACGGCCCTAGCCGACATGTGCGATGTGATGATTTTCACATTTTTTATGTTTTTTGTGCTTTTTTTTTACTTGACACGCTCCCGCCTCAGTTGTAGGTTGCTGAGGTTGTGATTCTGCGCCAGCTCTGGATTTTAGTTTCTCTTTTTCTTTTCTGTCATCTCAGTTTTCTGTTCCTTTCCATGTTTTTCCGAGCTGGTTAGCTAGACCTATAACGAAGTAAATTTCTCCGTCATTTCTCTCCACGCCAGGATTCGAACCCGGGTCCCCTCATTCCGGAATAAGTTGCTCTACCAATTGAGCTACGCGGACGTTTTATTCTGATTCCTATCTGCCTTTATGTCGTGTGCGTCCTTCTGGCAGGTACGTCACATCTCCTGGTACGTTACATCATCTCCCCCTTATTTTTTTTTTCGAAGTGATGGAGAAGGGATTCTTTTATTTTTCCTATCTCGCGGTGTGGAAATAACATCACACCATTGCGAGATGTTGAACGGTCGGGTCATCCGGATAGTTCGGGCGCCATTATAACGAAGTAAATTTCTCCGTCATTTCTCTCCACGCCAGGATTCGAACCCGGGTCCCCTCATTCCGGAATAAGTTGCTCTACCAATTGAGCTACGCGGACGTTTTATTCTGATTCCTATCTGCCTTTATGTCGTGTGCGTCCTTTTGGCAGGTTCGTCACATCTCCTGGTACGTTACAGACCTACCTGCACGTTTGCTGTGTGCGGTGACCCGTGAGGTGGAAAAGGGGATGCTGGAGGCTGAGGTTTCTGGTGGCCAGGGTGTTGTTGCCGCCAGTGGCCAACACTCCTATTTGCCCCCTGCTTCACCCTAAACGGGCGGCTAGGAAACAACCCACTCCTAGTCAATGAGGTCTGTGGCTGAGTGGAGCCCAGACCTCTAACGGCTTGTCGTTTCGCACGACAGGGTGAGTCTGGAGATAGGGTGGGCATGCCAAATGAGTGTTCCCCTGGCATGGGAAAGTCTGGGTGCACTCCGAGCGCATGTCTTCCCTATCAACTTGCTATATCCGCTTCCTATCCCTAGAGCCGTGTCCTGCGTCCACTTGGGCTTGCGGACCTCCGGCTCTCCCTCGTTGGGCTCGATTGTGGGTGGGAAAGTCGGCGGACGAATTATTAATTTATTCCATGGATGAAAATAAAGTTTCCCACGAACCAAAAAGCCAAAGAGGTAAAGAGGAAGGCTCATCCCCTTCCGCCAAAAAGCATGTGCCTGATTCTTGTAATGCTCGTTCCTTTTTTGTGCACTCATTGGACCCTTCAAAGCCTTTGAGTGACAAAAGTCCATTTTGGATAAACAAAGCACTTCGTTCAATAGCAAGCTCTCCTAAGAGCGTCAAGAAGCTCAATCTAGAGATCTTCTTGAAGAGATGTTCACTGTGGCCTACAGTTCCACACTTCTCAACACAACCACGCTGCTTGAGACTCCGGTCAAAATAACACCTCATGGGTAACTAATTTCATCTCGAGGTGTTGCCTCCTGTCAGGACCTCGTTGAGTGTTCTGAGGAAGAACTACTTGAAGAACTGAGGAGTCAACACGTTACGGGTGTGCGGCGTATTCTCTTCAGGCGGAACGGGCAGTCTGTCCCATCCCGCAACATCATTTTAACATTCGACAGAACTTCCCTACCTACGTCCATCAAGGCAGGGTATCTTCATCTTGAGGTACGCCAGTACATCCCGAACCCTTTGAGATGGTGTCGGTGCCAGTCGTACGGCCATTCTCAGCAGTCGTGTAGAAGCAATCCTAGGTGTGGACGCTGTGGTGCCACAGATCATCTGTTGCAGGAATGTGTGTCCGAGGCTGAGTTTTGTGTGAACTGCAAGGGTTCACACGCAGCATCAGCCAAAGATTGTCCCAAGTGGAAGGAGGAGAAAGAAATTCAAACGCTAAAGACGGTGGAGAATATTTCCTATCCTGAGGCCAGAAGGAGAGTAGTTCCTGCTTCTTCTGATCGGCGCTCATATGCATTAGTGGTGGTTGCTAAATCTACAATCGGCATTCAAACTGACATTCAGATCCCTGCTAAATGTCCCTATAAGCTGGACGATATCATCGCAGCCGGACTAAAGGCACTCCAGTCTCGAGCTAGGGGTCTGAAAGCGGTACCCACTACTTCGCCGAAGCAGATTCATCCCACCACCAGCAAGGGAACTCAGGCCACTTCTAACAAGAAAAACAAATCCCAGGATAAGAAAAGTATTTCTTCTCCTCCAAAATCTCAGCAAACTACTCAACGTCGTGCGCCTCCCATTAAGACACTCGAGACAAACCATGCTCCCATCTTGGCCCCTGGTCAAACGCCTCCAGATCTGGAGGAGCCCCCATCAGAGGTGATGGAGCCTGACTTCGTTTGATCATTTTCATTTTACTTATAACCATGGCTTCAATCATTTAGTGGAACTGTCGAGGTTTTCGGACGAGTTTTGATGAAGTAAAACATCTGCTTTCATTTTACTATCCGGTGTGCCTTTGTCTACAGGAGACAAAGCTTAAACCATCAGACCTGCTTTCAGTTCGAGGCTACAGTGCGTACCGGACAGATAGTGCATCGGGAGACATCGCCTGTGGGGGAGTCGCTATTCTTGTCCCTCACAGTGTTCCGGTGTCTTCCGCTGCGATATCAACAACTTTGCAGGCCGTGGCGGTTCGAATTTCTGTGCCTGTGCCTCTTACTGCCTGCAGTGTCTATCTGCCGCCGGATGAGAACGCGAGCGTCTCTGTTCTGGAGGGCTTCGTTGATCAGCTGCCTTCACCCTTTCTTCTTTTGGGTGACTTCAATGCCCATCATCATTTGTGGGGTAGTGTCAGCATTAGCACGAGAGGTCGTCGCATAGAGTCTCTTCTGTCCTCGGCCTCTCTGTGCCTTTTCAACACCGGCGCTGACACGTACTTCCATGAAGCCGACAAGATCCTTCAGTGCGATAAATTTGACATTGGGATCACCATCGATTATTCCTGATTGGTCGTGGACGGTGTGTAATGACCTCCACGGGAGCGACCATTTTCCGATTTTGCTCTCGCATCATGCGAACATGCCATCTTCTGCCTCCAGCCCTCTTCGGTGGAGGATGGAGCGTGCGAGATGGGAGGTCTTCACACCGTCAGCATTGATATCTTCTGCAATGGTGACCCAAGAGTCAATCGACGCAGCGGTTCTTGAAGTCACAAATTGTATTCTTCAGGCAGCTGATCTTCTTATACCAAAAACATCTACGACACTCTCCAGAAGTCCAAAGCCTTGGTGGAACACAGAATGCGCAGCGGCTAGTGGAGCTCAACATAAGGCCTGGTCTACCTTTTGGCGTTATCCAAATGATGCTAATCTCGTTACATTCAAACGAGCAAAATCCTATGCTCGGTTGCTGCGTCGACGTAGCAAGAGGGGGTCTTGGATCCAGTATGTGTCATCTCTCACTTCACGTGCCAGTTCGAAAAGTGTGTGGGACAAGATTCGTTAGATCCGGAGTAACTACAGCTCTCACCAGATCTCCATTCTCGAGAGTAACGGCTGCACATATGCTGAAGTCGGGGAGATTGCTGATTTTTTTGGGGAGGCGTTTGCCTCCGTGTCGAGTGACCTGGCGTACCCTTCCTCCTTCCTGAGGATTAAATCTACTGCGGAACGCCAGAACGTCTCCTTTGCGCCTTTTAACGACCCAAGTTATAACCTCCCCTTCAGCATAGTTGAACTCAGGGTGGCTCTTCATCGGTCCGGCGCTACGTCAGTCGGACCCGATGGCAACCATTATGACATGCTCCGCCATCTCTCGCAGTCGTCTCTCGAGAATCTCTTAATCCTGTACAATCATATTTGGTCGGAGCACAGTTTCCCGGTATCTTGGCGAAAAGCTTTTGTTCTGCCTTTTCCCAAACCTGGCAAGGATCCCAAGTCTCCCTCTAGTTATCGTCCAATTCCTTTCACTAGCTGTCTGTGTAAAGTTCTTGAACGCATGGTTAATTCCCGGTTAGTTCATTTTTTAGAATATCATCAAGTACTTTCACCATCACAAAGCGGCTTTCGCCGTCATCGTTCACCTCACGATCCTCTCCTGCACCTTGAGACATCTGTGCGCGAGGCGTTCGTGCGTAGGCAGCACCTGGTTTCTGTATTTTTTGACATTGAGAAAGCCTATGATCGAGCGTGGCGGCACGGTATTATCCGTGACCTCCACGCATGCGGGTTGCGAGGAAATCATCCAACCTTCATTGTAAATTTTTTTGTAATCGGGTGTTCCAGGTGCGCCTGGGTACGACGCTCTCGGCACCGTTCCATCAAGAACAAATGTTCCTCAAGGTTGCATTTTATCTGTCACATTGTTCATCCTTCGCATTAATTGTCTTTTCACAAATCTTCCTCCTGCGGTTTCGGCTACTGTTTATGTTGATGACTTGCACATTTTCTGCTCGTCATCAAGCATGCATTTTATTGAAAGGCAGTTGCAGTCTGCAATTAACCAGATGTTTAAAGCGGCGAATAGCAATAGTTTCGTTCTTTCTCCCGACAAGACAGCGTGTGTCCATTTCTGCCGGAGGCATGGCCTGCATCCTGACCCAGAGCTGTTTCTAGACAGTGCAGCCATACCAGTTTTGCCGGAGACCAAGTTCCTTGGACTGACCGTCTACCGTGCGCTTACGTTCCGTGCGCACGTTCGGCGGCTCAAGATTTCCTGTCTGCGGGCTCTATCTATTATTAAAATCCTTTCGACAGTCTCGTGGGGCGCAGACAGGATGTCTTTGTTTCGAATTTACCATTCATTAATACGGTCAAAACTGGATTATGGTTGTATCGTGTATGGCTCTGCTCGTCGTTCCGTTCTCCGGCGTTTGGATACTATTCGCCATCAAGCGCTTGGTCTTTGTACGGGAACATTTCGAACATCTCCGATTCCCAGCCTTTACGCTGATGCAAACGAACCATCTCTCGAATTACGCCGTCTGCAGCTGTTTGTTCAATTCTACTTGAAACTTCGATCTCTTCTAAACCATCCTTTATACGATGCAGTTTTTTATCCCCAGCATGCTCGTTTATTCGGGAACCGGCCCTCGTGTATTTCAACCTTCGGTCTTCGTATGGCGGCCGTAGCCCGTGATGTAGGGCTCGACTTGTCACTTGTTGGAGAGACCAGGGGCTTTGGGGATCCTCCATGGCACCCACTTGGTGTCATGGTTGATACGACCTTAACATCTTTCGATAAATCCTGAACCGCTGCGTCAGTGTACCAGCAGCTCTTAGCTGAGCACCGTGACCTCAATTCTGACTATACTCTTATTTTTACTGATGGCTCCAAGATGCATGGAGTCGTTGGATCCGCGGCTGTCTGTGTAGATGACGTTTCAGTAGCGCGGATCCCAGCTGAGGCCACGAGGTTTTCGGCGGAGATGCATGCTGTGTATCTCGCCTTTCTCCATGTTCAGTCGAGTTCTCATCATTGTGCTATGTTCTATACGGATTCTTTAAGTGTCTTGCAGTCCTTGTCATCTGCAGATTGCCGTGACCATCTTTTTCTCTTGGATGTGAGACGGTTGCTTCGTTGCATGCTCGAAGCCGGTTTTCAGGTTCAGTTTTGCTGGATTCCTGGGCATGTTGGAATCTCGAATAACGAGTGTGCTGATGCGGCTGCTAGATCTGATTCCTCTTTGGTCGTCACACCCTTGCCACTGTATCACCGGGATTTCCGCTTTATCTTTCGCGACCATATCAAGCGAACGTGGCAGGGTCTGTGGGACCAACAGGTGGAAAATAAACTGCATCCTATTAAACCTAAACTTGAAGTCTGGAAATCCTCATATCGCCGGAACCGTAGGGAGGAAGTGGTGCTTGCGCGTCTCCGCATTGGGCATTGTCGTTTCACTCACCACTTTTTGCTGTGTGGCGACACTGCGCCGATGTGTGAGACGTGCAATTGCCGACTCACCACCACTCATCTTCTGTGTACCTGTGTTCGTTTTCGTGATGTACGTTTTCATTTCTTTCATTCTCATTTGTTGACCGGGGACGCCGCTACACTGCAGCGGCTCCTCAATGACCACTGTAATACTGTTGCCGTGTTTTCATTTTTTAAAGAAATTGACTATTTTAAACGTATCTAGATTTTAGCCTTATCATCATCCTCATTTCTCAGTTTTACTGATTCAGCTAGATTTTAATCATTGTATCATGTTTTTAATACTGTTTGTTTGTCTTGTGTCTGGCGCTCTTTGGCCAAACATGGCCCTTGCGCCATAAAAATTGACCAACCAACCAACCAACCAATCGCGCAGTCTTGGGGCCAGTACTGGTAAAAGACCTCCTAAGCCTTGAGTCGCTGCGGGCAACCTGCCCAGGTCCAAACAAGCTTCCACACATGCACGGCCATGGGACAACTCCAGAACAAGTGGTACCGGTCTTCAATGAGATTGCAAGAGGCGCACTTGTCGGTGATGGCAGTTCCCCACCTGTACTGCCTCCTCCCAGTCGGAAGGACATCGTGAGCCAGACGGAATTCAAAATCCCGCATCTTACAGTCAACTCCAGCCGGAAACACGCTCATCCACACCTCTTTCCTGTTGCAGTTGACGACACTAAACTCAGTAACCTGCTCCCTAGGCCTAGGGAGAATGTGCAGATACATTTGCTTCAAATTCAGCCCATTCCGTTAGCCTCCGCGAGACCCTGAATGTGCCCCCCAAGCTTATAGTGCTTGTGAGTGGTCTCTCTACGCGACCCCATAAACTGGAAGCCAGGTAAGAACTTCTCCGCAGACAATCCTGTCAAATACGCAACAAAGTCCCTTTTTGCTGAGATGTAGATCATAAACATTTGTTATAAAGAATTACATTAATTATCGCAATTATGAAAAGACGAAATTACGGAAACTTTATATGACTCAGATTACCAATCTCAGGGGGTCGTGGGCACGAAGCGGTCAAAAACGTTATTTTTATTAAAGAAAAGTGCATAAAGTAGAAAAAAGTCAGAATACAACAGCTGGTGAACAAGCAGAGAAGTTAATACTCTCCTCTGCAGTGAGGGAAATGTATATTATACCAGTGAAAATGTGTGTTAGTGCGTATTTTTCTTTAAATTCTGTGCGCAAGAAGTGAGCCGTAACTTGATACCGCCGCAAGTTTCGAAGGAGATGTGCTTTATAGCTAGGACCGATTCACCCTGACCGCTGGCCAACCGATAAATTTAGATGAAATATATGGCTTGTTACTTGGGGTGGGTTCGCTCGCAGGCGTTCCCTTAGGTTAACTCCCAGCTGCAAAGCACCACTTTGACGAAAGGCAGATGTCACTCCCCTTACCCCCGCACATTCCCCCGCTGTAGAAAAGAGACAGAGGCGAAATGAAGCAGAGAAATTACACAAAGTTATATCTGTACATTGCTGCTTTTACGAAAATCGCATTTACAATAAAATGCATTATACTTTACAAGTATTTATAAATAAAATAATCGGACTTTTAATGATTTTCCTTTTAATTGATACAGTTAAATAATAAACATGAAAAGTTTTATAAACATTAAGACCTTACTTTAAAAAATAAGAATAGTCACAAATTTATTACAGTAAAGCCGAACTGGAATTTTAGGAAAGTAGCTACTCTACAGTAGGAAGTTGAAAGTTAACAATCTTATTTGGCTCTTCATTAATATATATACACTATGGGATGTAAGGTCAGGTGATGCGTAACATCACAGCCTCTCCTTGACAAATGTCAACCCCGCCTTCTGTGGTGCATCCTGTTCCCACTAAAGGGGCTCTGACGACCGCCAATAGTGGTATAACTATACCATCGGGATTAGAGGAAATTCTATCCCACACTCACCAACCCGCTTGGCCAGCGTGGTGAGTTATGGCCAAACCCCTCCAAAATGATTCCACAACTTAAATCCTGGCCCTCAGTCTCCGGCAGCTGGAATGTACCTGGCCAAGGCAGCGGCCAGTGCGACATGAAGGCAGAGGGTGCTAAGAATCCCCGGAGGACCGGACTAGGCTGCCATCTGATGCTGACCTTGGCTACATACAATGGACGCTCCCTATCTTCTGATTCAAGGATTCTTGAATTGGAAGAGGAACTACAAAGGATCAAGTGGGACATCGTCGGGCTAAGTGAGGTAAGGAGAAAAGGAGAAAATCTCATTGAACTGAAAAGTGGACATCTCTTCCACTATCGTGGGACTGATACTGGCAGAACTAGTGGTGTTGGATTTATAATAAACAAGAAACTGAAGGATAAAGTTGTAGAAGTTGAAAGTTCCTCTGACAGAGCTGCACGACTTGTTATCCAACTCTCGAAAAGATACCAGGCTCATATTATTCAAACTTATGCACCCACCACAAGTCATCCTGAAGAAGAAATTGAAGAATTTTATGAGGAAATTTGTCATCTAAATAATAAAGGTAGGCAGCACTTGCAAATAATTATGGGAGATTTCAATGCAAAAATAGGGCAACGGCAACAGAATGAAACTTCAGTAGGTAAATTCGGTCACGGCAACAGAAACCAGCGTGGAAATACTCTCGTTGAGTTTGCAGAGGCAGAAGGGTTTTTCATCTTGAACTCCTTCTTCAAGAAAAAGCCGCACAGGAAATGGACATGGAGACATCCAAATGGGACGACAAGTGAAATTGATTTTATTATGTGTAACAAAAAATTCGTCATAGAAGCTGCAGTGTGCTAAACAAGTTCAACACAGGTAGTGACCATAGATTGGTGAGATGTAAGATGCACCTCAACACTAAACTTCAACGTGGCAAGCTCATAAGACAAACAAAATCTATTGACATAACCAACCTTAAAAAACACCATAATACCTTCAAGTTGGAACTGAAGGACAGGTTCTCTGCTTTAGAAGGCCTAACATCGGAAGAAGTGGACATCTCTGAAGTTAACAGAAAAGTAACCGAAGCTCTTATGGAAACAGCAACAAAATTAGCTGGGTCTAAGAACAAGTTGCATGTAAATAAATTATCAGGAAAAACGAAAATGTTGATGCAAAAAGAAGAGAGATGAGGACAACTAAAGAAGATGTGACTTCCAAAGTGGAATATATAGAGCTATGCAAGACGGTAAGAAAAAGTATCACTGAAGACGTAAGAAAATTCAACTGTGAACTAGTGAGGAAAGCAATTGAAAACAACCAAAGCCTAAAGATAGCAAAGGGACATCTCAGTAAGGGAAGAAAACAGATTATGGCACTGAGAAAAGAAGATGGTTCTGTAACAAGAAATAGAGGCGAAATTTTGACAAGAGTGAAAGATTTCTACTCCAAATTATATGAAAGGGATGATACATGCACTCCAGACATCATGAAAGATACCAGTACCAGAGTTCCTCCAGTCCTTCCAGCAGAAGTTGCACATGCAATCAAGAACATGAAGCGGGGAAAAGCTCCAGGAGAAGATGGAATTACTGTAGACATCATACAAGAAGCAAGTGGAGAAATCGAAACAGTACTCGCCCAAATTTTCACTCGATGCCTTAATGAAGGGAAGATTCCTGAGGATTGGAACACCGCTACAATGATCCTGCTACATAAGAAAGGTGACATTGAAGATCTCGGAAACTACAGACCTATCAGCCTCCTATCAGTAGTTTATAAAATCTTCACTAAAGTTCTTTCACACTGCTTGAAGGTAACACTGGACATGGCTCAACCGAGAGAACAAGCTGGATTCAGGAGTGGCTACAGTACAATAGATCATATCCACGTGCTGAGAGAACTAATTGAAAGAGCGAGGGAATATGAACTTCCATTGTGCATGGCTTTTATCGATTCTGAAAAAGCCTTTGATTCGGTGAAACCATTAGCAGTTACAATGGCTCTGAAAACCTGCGGTATTGAAGATGCATACATTAATATTATTAATAACATCTATGAAAATGCAAGTGCAAAGATTAGGCTGTTTGAAAATACAACACACGTACAAATTGGAAAGGGAGTGAGACAAGGTGACACCATATCTCCGAAGCTCTTTAATGCCACATTAGAGAGTGTTTTTCAGTCGCTGAGCTGGGAAAACAAGGGGATAAAGATTAATGGAAATTATCTAACCCACCTTCGTTTTGCTGATGACGTAGTCATTTTTGCAACTAGCCCATCAGAGCTGCAGAGTATGATCCAGGAACTTGCTGACAAGAGTAAAGAAGTGGGATTAAAAATGAACTTTCAGAAGACAAAAGTGATGTTCAATGCTTTTACAAGAAATGAAGATTTATCGATTGATGGAGAAAAGCTGGAGATAACAGACACGTACGTTTATCTTGGACAGCAGATATCAAGTGAGGGTCACATTGATGAAGAAATTAATCGGCGTACAAAACTTGCCTGGAGAGCTTTTGGAAGAAACAGCATAATTTTCAAGAGCAATATGCCATTATGTCTTAAAAGAAAAGTGTTTGATCAATGCATCCTTCCAGTGCTTACGTATGGTGCAGAGACGTGGACCTTAACTAAAAGAGACATACAAAGGCTGCAGACAACTCAAAGTAACTTGGAGAGGTGCATACTTGGTGTAACCAGGAGAGATAAGAAGAGGAACTCGTGGATCCGAAAAATGACAAGAGTGGAAGACATCATGATCAGAGTTAAATCCCTGAAATGGCAATGGGCTGGACATACTGCCAGAAGGACAGATCATCGATGGACAGCCGAAATTTTAGATTGGATTCCAAGGGGCAGGAAAAGACCCAGAAGAAGACCACATGGGAGATGGGTGGATGAAATTCGAAAGTATGCAGGGGTGACATGGAGGAGACTGGCACAAGACAGACCGTTGTGGAGGAAACTTGGGGAGACTTTCGTCCAGCAGTGGATTGGCAATGGTTGAAAATGATGATGATGATGATGATGATATACACTATGCCACAAATTTATTACAGTAAAGCCGAACTGGAATTTTAGGGAAGTAGCTACTCTACAGTAGGAAGTTGAAAGTTAACAATCTTATTTGGCTCTTCAATATATATATAAATATATATATATATATATTATAGTAAAGCCGAACTGGAATTTTATATATATATATATATATATATATATTAATGAAGAGCCAAATAAGATTGTTAACTTTCAACTTCCTACTGTAGAGTAGCTACTTTCCTGAAATTCCAGTTCGGGCTTACTGTAATAAATTTGTGACTATTCTAATTTTTTAAAGTAAGGTCTTAATGTTTATAAAACTTTTCATGTTTATTATTTAACTGTATCAATTAAAAGGAAAATCATTAAAAGTCCGATTATTTTATTTATAAATACTTGTAAAGTATTTATAAATAAAATGGAGGAGACTGGCACAAGACAGACCGTTGTGGAGGAAACTTGGGGAGACCTTCGTCCAGCAGTGGATTGATAATGGTTGACAATGATGATGATGATATATATATATATACCAATTAAAAGTAAGATTATTTATTTATAAATACTCCGATTGGCTCTTCATGAATTTTTATATGGTTAGAATTAAATAAATGGGCCTCAATTTTGTGTCGGGGCCCTTTACATTGTAATTACTTGTGGGTATTTTTTCCTATTTTCGAGAAGTGGGTGTTCTTTCCGTGGACGTTTTTTCCGTGGGCATTCTTTCCTCATACCAGTTTCTACAAGCACTCCTCATTGCAACTCAGGGGGAAAGGAGGTTCTATCACAGCTGTTTCCCTTCTGCTGGAAGTACAAGTAGCATGAAAGTAATTTATGTAACAGCAGACCAGTTAAGTATTCGCCTTAAACAATAAAAGTGTATGAGGCGTGAATTTTTTTTTTTTCATCTACCACTAAATGGAAGGCTAAATTATTTTAACTGTTCCTTTCAAAACAAGGACATCGATAAGAACTCGAAGATTTGGAGAATCAATAACAGCAAGAACAAGAAAAACGACACCGAATTTTCGGGTGCAATAAGCACGTCTTTTGAATCCGTTCTGACACAAATTAAATTTATCAAAGCTATTCAATGTCAAAGGAACCGGTATGGAAAACAATAGATCTAACGAAAGAAAGAAGATTTTCAATCGGGTTTTTAATCCCTCAGATATTGCTGTAAACGGAATTGAGAGCTTACGAACTAAAAGAAAGAGATATCGACAAAAATAAGATGTGACTTTACGTCCCCTGGTGGGAAAACCATGCATTATTTTAGGAAGAAAGAATTCTCAAAAGATTTATCCATATAAGCGGTATAGGCCGAAGAAAAAAAAATAGTCGAGTTTTTAGGAGCCGAGATTTTGCTACAAAAACATCAGAAGCAGAAATTAACACTTATGACCCCTGGTGGCCAAACCATTCTTTACCAAACATTAGAAATTATGTGACAAATATTTTCCATCAGGTCTTGTATGCGATACAGGAAAAATTTTTCAAATCGGAGTTTTAGGAGCAGAAATAACGCAGAAAACGCAATTTACCTTTGTGTCCCCTAGCGGAAGGTCTGTGATTTACTTGTAAATTTTGAATTTATAGGAAAAACATTTCGCATCGGAAACACTATCCAACAAAGAAGGACTTTTCCAAATCGGGCTCCTAGAATAGAGATATTGACAAAAATAAGATATACATCAACGCCCCTGGCGTAGAAACCATGCACTATTTTAAGAAGAAAATGTTTCTAAAAGGTTTGTCGACATGAGTAGTATCGGTCAACAAACGACGTTTTTTTCAATCGAGAATTTAGAAGCTCATATTTTGCTGCAAATACATCAGAAGCGGAAATTAAGATTTACACCCCTGGAGGCCAAACCATTCTTTTTTAAACTAGAAATTATGTGCAAACGATTTCTCATCAGGAGCTGTATCCGGTGCAGAAAGAATTTTTCAGATCTGAGATTTAGAAGCAGAGGTATAGGGGGAAACGCAATTTACCGCTACGCCCCCTAGCGGAAAGTCTATGAATTACTTGAAAATTTTGAAATTATATGAAAAACATGTCACACGGAAAACACTATCCAACAAAGAAAGAATTTTTCAAATCGGACTCCTAGAAGTAGAGATATTGACAAAAATAAGATGTGCATCTACGCCCCCTGGCGGAGAAACTGTGGAATATTTTAGGAAGAAAATATTCCAAAAAGGTTTATCCATATGAGTGGCATCTGTCCACGAAATAATTTTTTTCAATCGATATTTTAGAAGCTCAGATTTTATGGCAAATACATCATAAGCAAAAATTAACACTTACGCCCCATGGTGGCCAAAGTATTCTGAACCAAAAACTTGAAATTATATGCAAAAGATTTTCCATCAGGAGATGTATCCGCTCAAGAAAATGTCTTTCAAATCGGAGTTTTAGAAGAAGAGCTATCGGGGAAAATGTAATTTACTTTTACGCCCCCTAGCGGAAAATCTATGCGTAATTTGAAAACTTAACTATATCTAAAATACTCTTCGACATAAATGAAATCGAAAGATAAAAGAATTTTTTCAATCGGATGTTTAGAAGCAAAGATGTGGAATAAAACGTATTTTTGAATTCGACATCATCTGCATTTACGCCCTCTAGCGGCGAAATTGTACATAATAAAAAAAAACGAAATAGAGGATCATCATTCGCATATTTCAAGCTTGCGAATGCAAAAAGAATTTTTCAAATCGGACTAATAGTTGCAGAGATATCGTGGGTACAGACGGACGGACGGACAAACCGATAACATAAGCACGACCTTTTTTTACAAAAGACGTGCTAAAAATATGTTACTAATATGAGAAAGTAAAATATCAATTCACAATGCAAAGAAAGTGGTCGCTTTAAGGATTTATTTATTGGGATTTATTATGCCGCCCCGGTGGCGCAGTGGTCTAAGGCGCTGGCCTCTGATCATTCGTCCGTAAGGGGTCCGGGTTCGAATCCCGGTGAGGCATGGATGTTGTGTTTGTCTTACGGCACTGGCTCTCTCCCTTCCCTGGAACCAGTGACCCTAAATTAGGGATGGGCGACTGCTTATAGCCCATTGAGTTGCTCACGGTGGTCGTTAAACCTCCAATCAAAAAAAAAAAAAAAAAAAAAAATTGGGATTTATTTATTTTTTATTCATATTTCATTCCCTGAAAACCAAAACATTACTGACAATCCAATTATACGTTTTCTGGGCCCCTCAAACCCCGGGGCCTGCGCCTGGTGTGCCTATTTGGAAATCCGCCACTGATTATACCTATGTTGAATGTTTTAATGTTCGCCTTAAAATTTAAAACTTTCTATCGATATATACTGTAATTAAAATTGCTTGTATCAAAACATTGGTTCAACATAATTTTTAAGTCATTAAAAACAGTTATCTAAAGGAATTACTTACCGTTGTGTTTGATCTATGTTTATAAGAAATTTATAAGCGGAAAATTCGCATGTAACGCAAATTTATGAGAAAATATTACAATTACTAATCCCAAAAATTGGCGGGGGAGAAAAGTGTTGGTATAGTTTTTAGCATGTCTTTTGTAAAAAAAGAAGATCGTGCTTGTGCTACCGGTTTGTCAGTCCGTCTGTACCCACGATATCTCTGCAACTATCAGTCCGATTTGAAAAATTCTTTTGCATTGGGAAGGAAGGTTGAAATGCGCGAATGATGATCCCTCATTTCGTTTTTTTTAAGATGTACAATTTCGCCGCTAGAGGGCGTAAATGCAGATAATGTCGAATTCAAAAATACGTTTTATTCCACATATTTGCTTCTAAACATCCGATTGAAAAAATTGTTTTATCTTTCAATTCTATTTATGTCGAAGAGTATTTTCTGTCTTCGGGGACCCATGCATAGAAGGGCTCGGTCTACTGTCTTCGGGGACCCATTCATATATAGCAGGGTTCGCTCTACTGTCTTTGGGGACCCATGCATAGCATGGTTCGCTCTGAATGCATAGCAGGGTTCGCTATATTGTCTTCCGAGACCAATGCATAGCAGGGTTCGCTCTAGTGTGTTTGGAGACCCATGCATAGCAGGGTTCGCTCTACTGTCTTCGGAGTCCCATGCATAGCAGGGTTCGCTATAATGTCTTTGGAGACCCATGCATAGCAGGGTTCTCTCTACTGTTTTCGGGGACACATGCATAGCAGGTTTCGCTCTACCGTCTTTGGAGACCCATGCATAGCACGGTTCGCTCTACTGTCTTCGGAGACCCATGCATAGCAGAATTCGCTCTACTGTCTATGGAGACCCATGCATAGCAGGGTTCGCTCTATTGTCTTCGGGGACACGTATCTCTATGTCCCAGCGTTTGTTTACATGATCAATTGCTGCACTGTTGCGCGTCGATAGCCATTTACCAGTCGACGCTCTCCTCTGGGGTCGATGGCCTTTGCGGCTCCACAGTTGTGACGTCAGGAGGTACTCGGTCTGCCAGTGGCCCATTCTTGGTACAGCCTTCCTACAGCACCTCGCGAACAGCCCACGAACTCTGCTGTTTCTGAAATGCTTCCACCCTCGGCGCAGTAGCCGATGATCACTCCTATTGCACGTAAGTCAAATCACTACCTCTGCTCATTGTGCTCAAGTAACGCACTATGGCTCATCTGTCATATCCGGCCACTTATCTCCGTGTGGTCGATCTTGTCACGTGCACTGACGTGCCTGGGCTGGCACATTGTGATTCCGGGGGTGGTCATATAATTCTAATAAGGCCGTGTATATATACATATATTTGTGCTTCACCATGCTTATAGAAGAAAACCAAGTTTTGCTAACACGATAAAATTTGTTTACCAGTTTGACGGCTTCTAAAAAAAAGTGTTCTGTTCCGCCAAACACTGTTTCTGATACAACCCTCTTCCCCCTCTCGATTTTCAAACTTAAGCTCCATCCTTTTCCGCTGATTCCCTGTACCTCAACCCGCGTTTGGAAATTTCAGTTGACGTTAATGATCAATATAATATATGTATAAACAAATATACTATCAACAATATGGGATAAAAACTCGAAATTCATTGGATACGTTGAGGCATTTATTATGTAGACATGGAGGGACTGAGATAGTCCAAAGTCCGAAGTCTTCTCTTTTGGAGCGAACCGCTGCGTTGCTAGCAGGCATTCCTCTCAAAGTTCTTCTCATCGGTACAGCGAACACTCTCGAAGACCTGATTGCGTTATGCTGTTGTATTGTGTGATGTATATATACAATTTAATATTCATTCGATCCAGTTTATTCACGTAGGTAAGACGTTTCCATTATGTGAAGATGTAAATAAATATTACGTTGACCATTGTTAGTGAAAATATTACGGGCGACTTCTTATAGCCCATTGAGTTGCTCATGGTGGTCGTTAAACCTTCAGTCCAAAAAAAAAAAAAAAATCACGAACCTGGACTATATTGTCTTTACTAAAGTGGTTGAATGAATTTGTCAATCAAATAAAGTTCACATTTACTATTTCATGAGTTTATTCTTCTCGAAAAAAAAAAAAAAAAAAACTAACCGTCGATTCCGACGGGTTTCGTCTAGTATGGATTTAATTGATTAGCTACGAAAAGGCCTTTGTTTGATTCCATAAAACATCCTTTATTTGATTCCATGAAACCATCAGCAGTTACAATGGCTTTGAAATCTTGCGGTATTGAAGATGCATACATTAGCATTATTATTAACATCTATCAAAATTCAAAGGTTCGGATATTTGAGGATACGGCACCAATAAAAATTGAAAGCGGAGTGAGAAAAGGTGACACTTTATCTCCCAAACTCTTTAATGCCAAATTACAAAATGTCTTTCAATCACTGAATTGGGAAAACAAAGGGATAAAGGTTAATGGAGATTATTTATCTCACCTTCGTTTTGCGTATGACAGTCATTTTTACAACTACCCGATCAGAACTGCAGATTATGATTCAAGAACTTGCTGGCAAAAATGAAGAAGTGGGATTAAAAATGAACCTTCATAAGGCAAAACTGATGCACAATGCTTTTACAAGAAATGAAGATTCATAGATTATGTGACGTACTACAGAGCACGTGTCAAGATGACAACTCTGCAGCGATACATTCTGTCCGTGTAGCTTAGTCGGGAGAGCAACTTACTCCGGAGTGAGGGCGTAGTTATTCGATCTTCGTCACGGACAAAATGTATTTTCACATTGGCGCCCGAATGTTAAAGAATGTAGTGGCCTTTTGGTTCTTCGAAAATTGTGTGATGTTTGTTCCACACATCGTCTGGAATTAATAAACAAAATCCTACTTAGCTTCAAAAAAAAAAAAAAAAATTAAGAAGGAGATGATATAACGTACTACAGAGGTAAAGACGACAAATCTGCGGCGATACATTTCGTCCGTGTAGCTTATTTGGGAGAGCAACTTACTCCCGAGTGAGGGGGCGCAGTTTCGATCCTCGTCACGGACAAATTTGTGTTTTCACAATTGATGGGGAAAAGCTGGAGATAACCGATTCCTACATTTATCTTGCACAGCAGATATTAAGCGAGGGTCACATTGATGAAGAAATTAATCGGCGTATTAAACTTGGTTGGAGAGTTTTTGGAAGAAATAGTATAATTTATCAATATGCCATTGTGTCTTAAAAGAAGGATGTTTAATCAATGCATCCTTCCAGTGCTTACGTAGGGAGAAAAGACGTGACCTTAAATTAAAAAAAAACAAAAAAAAAAAACAGGTGGGCTCAGTTTTGGTTGAGCCGTCAGTTTGGAACGTACGACTATGACTTGCAGATCGGAGATTTGAAATGAGGTAGTCGAGTATAGTTTCAAAGCGTTCATTCAATTTTTTTTTAGGCAACACAGGTCTATGATATGAAAAGTATCTTACATAATTTTTACAAATAATGCTGGATACATTGCGAACACGAAGCAGATCGATACACAAATTTCCCAACGTGGTGCTCTGTCTTCTTGGGCTTCTTGCATTCCTCAGCACTTGCTCTTGCCTCTCGTTTTGATTTCCCCACTTTTGCTAGCGTTCATTCTACGAATTTCGCGGCATTGTCGAAAATATTAACCTGTTAACACGAAAACAATTTTTACAAATTATAGTTTCAAGCACTGCGATATTTTCTTCATATATTTGAATAGATCTCGTCGAGAGCTTTAAAACGATACCACGCACAGTCGTTTCACACTCACGTCCAGATAAACCGCGATACTCTGAAATGTGTTCACCGGTTCACAAGAAAACAATCTTTAAAATGTTCAGTTCAAGCCACTGCGAAATGTTCGTATATTTGACAGATCTCGTCGAGAGCTTTAAAACAATACCACGCACAGTCGTGTTACGCTCTCAGTTGCCCATATAGACTGATTCAAAGGCGGCAGCACACAAAGAATTATTGCAACATCTCCCCCGAGCACAGAGAGCGTGTGGAACGTCGCGCGCACGATGCACTGCGCAGAACGCGAATTGGATTCCATGCTGTTTACGAATATGCTATCACGATTAGTGTGCGGGCACGTATTTTTAACGCTATAATGATCTCAATTGGGCCTATTTTTGTCATAGGCGGTTGGCTGTAGCTAAGTCGTCCCATACTATCCACGGAGGTAGACGTAGGATTACGTCAAAAGACATTCAAAAACTGCGGACAACTGAAAGCAGCATGAAGAGATGTATGCTTGGTGAAACCAGGAAAGATAAGAAAAGGAACTCGTGGGTAAGGAAATGAGAAGAGTGGAAGGCAATTAAAGTAAATTCCCTGAAATGGCAATGGGCTGGACATACGCTACAAGAACGGACTACCGACGGACAACCGAAATATTAGACTGGATACCAAGGGACAGAAAATCACCCGGAAACCAGCATTTCTTTCAGGAATTTTGGACCAGGAGGGGGGATGGAACATTAGAGGGGGCAAGTTTTCCGTTTGCTATATACATATATAAAAATTTTAACTACTATTTTTATATATGTTGAAGTAATTATTATATATCTAATACAGGGACGCATTTAGAGGGGACCAGGAGTCCTTGCCACCCCACATATAGTTTTTCTTTTTTTTTTTTTTTTTGTTAAAATGCGCTTACATCAGAAAAAAAAATTCCTTAATTTAATAAAAATGTATCAACTTACATTAGAAAAAAAAATCTTTAATTTTTCTTCCATTTTTCATTAACTTTAAATTTCTTCCGGTGGATTCCCAAAAACTTCCATTTTTCGTCATCCCCCCCGAAAAAAAATTCTATATACACCCCTATATAGTAATTGTTTCTTCAAACACTTCAAGAATAACAAACTTTTTTCAGCTAAACGAGGGGAGGTTCGGAGGGATGGGGGATTCGGCAGGCTTGAAATTTTTATCTACATGTATTAAAATGCATTTAACACACACTTGATCCTGAAGCACAATTCCCAGACAATTAGGTATGATTAGTCTACTTATTATACTTTGAAGAATAGCATGCGTCGTAATATACTTTTTAGCAATATAAAGTATAATACTTGAACAAATACAAAAAACAATATAATTGGAGAAATATTTGTAGTATCAGTTGACTCGGTAACCTAAAATGTCTCCAGTAGGGGGCGAATAATCATTTCCGGGAGGACTCTGCCCCCCTTCCCCAAATGTATGCCTGAAAGAAACACTGAAAAAGACTACGTGGGAGATGTGTGGATGAAATTCACAGCATGCCACCCACGCATATATATGTACAATGTATATATAATCGTTGTTAGCCATTATCAGTCCAGTGCTGGATGTGCATGAAGGTCTCCCCAGGTACCCTCCACAACGATCCAAAAGAAAAGTTGCGTGGGGCTGAAGCTCAGCTGCGCCTGATTTAACCCCCCCCGGTTCAGCTTGTTGAAATTATGTAAATAGTGGGCAAAATAATTTGATTCAAATATCATGATTCAAATGAATTCTTAATG
Source organism: Macrothele yani (assembly GCA_039090855.1). Taxonomy (NCBI): domain Eukaryota; kingdom Metazoa; phylum Arthropoda; class Arachnida; order Araneae; family Macrothelidae; genus Macrothele; species Macrothele yani. The sequence continues at coordinate 36,284,244 of CM077031.1, read as the reverse complement.
TATGAAAACTTCCTCTAATTACAAATATGTACTAAAAAATATCTGTAATGCTTTCGAAAGATTTGAGGATGGACTGCGACTATAGTTTTTGCAGACTCCTCCTGAAAAAAACAGAAAGAGATATAATTTTTTTTCACAAGGCAGTTTTTTTTTGTAGTGTTTATACTGTCAATGCCCGCCGCACAACATGCCGGTCCTCTCGTTCGATGGTGTGCCGCGGCTGCAGCAATCGCTCACGTCGGTCCGTCAGTCCCTCCTACACCCACCGAATCCATAATCGCCTCACTGTGGCTGGATGTCTCGGAACGATAAACCGCTGTCGCGATAAGCCATTATTCGTCCTCTGTCGAACTCCGAAACGTGCTGGAATGACCGCCGTATTCTGCGACGAGGCATCAGGAAGCTTCCCACGCACAGGTCCGGCAGCACAACACACTTCGAGTACTTACACCCCGCCTTCTGGGGCCGCGGGTGGCCTAGTGGGCGGCGCTCGTGACTGCCATGGAGATAGCCTCAGGTTCGATCCTGGGCAGGTACGAATATTCGAACCACTAAATACCCACCGTGCGTCGGATGGGCACGTTAAGCCGTCGGACCCCGGGTACTGGTCCCCCGGTAATAAATAAGGACGTCTTCCTACCCCTTTCTAGCTCGCTTCCGTGTCACTTTCCTAACGGGCCCTCTAGCCCAAATCTCCCAGCTTCCTATTTTTAAGGGTTGTTTAAGACCTGGGGTCAGACACCCCTTCCTAAAATCCTCAACATATGATCAGATCAGATCACCCCGCCTCCTGTGCACCCTTCTTATAGTGCTTCTCGGTGGCGTGCCGGGCGCCCATGATTTGCATATGCCCTGCAATGCTAATCGTTTGCATGTCCTCTCTCGGGCGACGCATGCTGTGAATTTCAAGCCAATCGGATGCTTCCTTCTTGGTGTTGCATTTTGGGTGGCCAGCAGTGTATACATATATACTAGGGGTGTTCAAATGAAAAGGTACGAAACGTCATAAGAACTTAACCGTTAACATATTTGCCTATGCCGCTATGGAAGAACGTAGTGACACATCTAGGGATGCGATTGGAGTCGCCGGCGTGAATCGGAGCATGCGCGGGCGCCCGCATGCGCAGGAGAGAGCAGAGGCTCTTATAAAGAGCGCCGTCCAATTGACTACTTGTTGAATTCCTCCAGCACAGACGAACCATTAACTCCGATGTGTACTGTGAGACACTCCGAAGCCTACGCAGGTCCATCAAGAACAAAAGACCGGGGCTGCTTACGGAGGGTGTGGATCTGCTCCATGATAACGCGCGTCCACACGTCTCCAGGGTCACACACGCGGAACTGGCCAAGTTCCAGTGGGAGCAGCTTGACCATCCGCCCTACAGCCCGGACATGTCACCCTGCGATTTCCATGTGTTTGGTCCCCTGAAAAACATCTGAAAGGGAAGCGCTTCCACTCGGACGACGAACTCAAGGACGCTGTGCAGGACGGGGTCTCGTCACGGCCACAGGAATTCTGGGAACAAGGAATCCTTCGGCTCGTTAATCAATGGGATCGTTGTGCTGCCGCCTATGGTGTATACTTTGAATAAAGTCTTCATTTATACCCACAGTGTCGTTCCGTACCTTTTCATTTGAACACCCCTAGTATATATATATATATGGTGTTTTTTTTTCCTGGTACATGTCGTAGTAACTGGTTTCTAATGCAAGGTGGAATAACTGACAAATTAGTGATTTTTTGCACCTTTTATACGCGCTCACGTATGAAAATTGCTATTTTTTTTTAAATTTCCAGTACTGTTTTTAAAGTCATTGAACAATTGGCGTCCATATGCATCTCCAAAAGAACTTTGATATTGTTGTTTTTATTTGCATTTCTGAATCTAGGTTACCCACACGTTGATAAGGATTTAGTAGAGTCACAAAATGTGGTGAAATTAAATTTCCTATTTCATGAATGTTGAAAATTTTAAGGTTTAAAAAGTGTGGGGGAGGGGATTGTAAAGTAAACAAAAACATTATAAAATTTTTTTAAGGGTCTCGTCCCCCAAAACATTAAAAAAGTAGCAACAAATATAGATAATTTTAGCAAAAATTATCTTATTTTTATCTTCTAAACTGCGGGGCGACCGGCCCTGGTTATAGGAAAAAGTAAAAAAAAACACGTTGTTTTAAGAATTTTCGTCATGAACTTCACTAAATCTCTGTGCTTTCAGTTCCTACGTTCTCAAAATTAGAGATTCTATGCATGAGAACCTATGTTTGTTTTTATTTTTTACTTATATTATCATTCGATTAATTTTTCCCTATGTTTTATATAAATTCCTCTAAACCGCCAGTTCAGTACGATAAAAAATAATGGTTTAAAGAGCTTCCACAGAATTTTTATTCTCCGAATAAGGTTTCACACACACACACGCTTTAAGCGATCACGTTCAGAGACGTGCCAACCCACATGGAGATGGCGTTACAAAAACCACAGCTGCGAAGAAAACCTGATTGACCTGATGACGTTGCTGAAGTACAGGTTCATGCCATCGATTCCGTCCAGTCGAGTCGTAACGGTCGAGTGCGCCAGATCTGGTCGTAACCACATTTCTTTCTTCCTCGGCCAGCTGTGGGTTGATTTCGACGCTTTCTAGTAATGAACGAATGGATTATCTGTTATGATTTCGTAAATTTGTTGGAAATAGGAGGTTAGTACTACCTAACTTCAATTCTAAATTAACATGGGTCGTTTCTAGCGTAAACATGCTGTCTATTTTAACTTGTCCAGGAAGGGATGATTATAGTAAACCTTCTGGTATCTGCTGAGTTTAAAAAAATCTGTGAAATAAAACGGGACTGGGTGTGTCGAAAACGATATTTATGACAGGGTGGTTTAAGGTATCTGCTGAGTTTTAAAAAAATCTGTGAAATAAAACGGTATTTATGACAGGATGGTGTGCTTAATTGTATCTTTTCTTCCTATTAGAGTTTATAATGCTCATAACCGCGTTAAGTCTTTATACAGGTTTGAAGAAGACGACTTGTTTCAAAATGGCTGTTGCTTTTAACGCAACGACGCCATCAGCTAGCTGCCGCCTGGACCGCCATTTGAGCAATCCAGAATATTCTGCGTTTTTCGAAGTTAAGATTTGTGTCCGAAAAGTGAGGATTCCCTCTGTAATTAATCGCAAACCATTGCAGTTCTCATTTGTGGGGAATGCAGATTCCAAAGAACTAATTTTAATATATATATACGCATTCTGTTTCGTTTTTATTTTTTTTTCGAAGCGAAATATTCCATTTTTTTTTCTTGAACAACAAAAGTTAGATGCCATGATCAAAATTTTTGCTGCGCTGACTTGTCACAAAATATCGTTTTAAATAGTTTGTTTGGATGTTTTGCAGAGAATCCAACTGCTAGATATCTGTGATTATTTCAAAGTTGTATGTTTCCAGTATTTCAGTTTTTAGAAATGCATTCGTAAGCAATATAAGTAAATTTTAGTTGCATCATCGTCTGAGACGTGTCGTGATTTTTTTTTTTTTGGTTGGAGGTTTAACGACCACCGTGAGCAACTCAATGGGCTATAAGCAGTCGCCCGTCCCTAATTTAGGGTCACTGGTTCCAGGGAAGGGAGAGAGCCAGTGCCGTAAGACAAACACAACATCCATGCCTCACCGGGATTCGAACCCGGACCCCGTTCGGACGAATGATCAGAGGCCATCGCTTAGACCACTGCGCCACCGGGGGCGGCGTCGTGATTTCGAATCCTGGGTGATTTATGTACTTGTTTGTCGTACGGCTCTGGCTTTTTCCCTTCGCTGTAAGCAGTGGCCCAAAATTAGAGACGGGACTGCTTTTAATTATAGCCCACTAAGTTCCTCATGGTTATTAAATCCAAAGCAAACAAGTTTGTAAAATCATGCAATGCATTGATTATGATACACTTTCCAACATACCCGAAATCATTGCTTAAATTATGAGGATAATGGCTGTGGAATAAATCTCGCTCCTGTGCTCTGACCTGTGACCCAATTTCGATGATATTAAACAGAATTAGTTCAGTATACCTCCGGAACAACATGATAAAGTTTTGTTGCAATAGAAGCAGTTTTACGTAAGTTATGACACATAAGGCCGATGGAATGGATCCCGCTCCTATGTCCTGACGGAATCTAGGGGAAAAAAATCCAAGGAAAAAAATTCAGGAAAAAAATTAACGGAAAAAAAGCCAGGGAAATAAAATCCAACTCCAACGGAACAGTTATCCATTTACATGATCGACATAGGGCCGGATTAAGGGGGGGGGAGTTCTAGCCACATGGTTTTCATTAAGGGGCTGGGCACAAATTGCTGTTCCTCCGTAGAACACTTTGAAGGTGTGATAATTTTTCTAGTAGGGCAGTTTTCCAAGGTGCCTAACGAGGGGAAAGAACTTTTTTGTTTGTCTGAATTTTCATGCCGGTTCATTTGAGTTCAGGGCAACTGACCACAAAAGTTCAAGGGGGTGTGGGGGCGATTGCCGTTTCTGGGTCTATATTGAGAACTGAATTGGGAACTCCAAACAAACGAATTTCGAGAAAACGTTCCATGTAAGCCAACCAAGAATTGTACTTTAATTTGAAGAAATAAATTGCTGAGGATCCGAGGTACACTTGGTGGGGGGGGGGCACCATCTCCAACTTCCGTAATATGAGTCAGTGTATCCAGGATGATCCCCTTGAAGCGTCCGTGAGCTGGGGGGCGGGCTTTCCCCCAAAATGTTAAAATGGACGTAGAGCTGTAAACATTAGTACCATGCTTTATATAATGTTTCTGTACACAACCTCGAATTTTCAGGAGGGTGGGGTGAATTCACCCCTCTCCTGAAAGTTCGTGGTTTCTAAGAGCTCTTCAGGGGTAACATCTAGGATACACTGACCAACTCTAGAGGTCCAGAATATAAAATTACGAAAGTTGGGGGTTGAGCCCATCAAACCATGTGTGCCTCGGATCCTCGTCAATTTATTTCTTCAAATTAAAATACAATTCTCACTTGGCTTACATGGTACGTTTTCCCGAAATTCGTTTGTTTGGAGTTCCCAATTCAGTTCTCAATATAGGCCCAGAAATGGCAATCTTTATAGCCCCCCCCCTACCTGAACTTTTGTGGCCAGTTGCCCTAAACTCAAATGAACCGGCGTGAAAATTCAGACAAACAAGAGAGTTCCTTCCCCTCGTTAGGCTCCTTAGAAAACTGCCCCACTGGAAAAATGGTCATGCATTCAAAGTGTTCTTTTCCGGCAACCGCAGGGCCCCGGCCTACTTTTTTTTTTTTTTTTTTTTTTTTAGAAATGACTTAATCATTATTGAAATTATTTTCATTATTATTATTACTGTGAAGGTATTAATTTATGGTGGGATTTATTGCACCCTTCTTATTGGCCAATCTGCAATGCATTCATAAAAGGAGCAGTTTCAATATTCACAAAACCCCTGTGTTAATCTTCTATTAAATTGCTACCAAACTTCAAAATTGCAATCAGTTTTCCTTTACCAATTGTAAGATTATAAATATTTATTATTATTAATTCGTAGGTTATTAATTAATCAAACTCTGCTGCCCCTGTGGCGTCAATCTAGGAAAAAAGATCCACAGGAAAAAAATCTAATGACAATTTTTATAGGACCCTCTAGGCTTCTTACACAGAAGTGACACAAAGAAATCAGAAAAGAAATTTTTTATACGATCCCTTAAGCTTCCTACATAGAAGTGACACAAAGAAATCAGAAATGCAACTTTTATACGACCTCTAAATTTCCTACAAGGTCACCAAACATGGAAGCGGACACAAGAAACAAAAATACAATTTTTATACGCCCCCCATTGCTCGAACGTCCATGGAAACAAATTATGGTGTCCTTGTAATCTTTAATCTTTGAGAAGTGAGAACTTTTTTTTTATGTAAATTTTTATATGACCCCTAATTTCTTACTGGTTAACCTACATGAAAGAAGCCGTTAGATTTTATTTCCGTGGACTTTTTTTCCTTGGCTTTTCTTTCCTTTGGCTTTTTTTTCCCTGGATCATTTTTCCGTTGGATTTTTTTTCCTGGCTTTTTTTTCCGTGGATCTTTTTTCCTTGGATTTTTTTTCTGTAACCGTCCTGACCTTTGACCCCATTTTGCCCATTTTCAATGGGAGTTCGTCCCCAGGTTTTCTTCTACCACATACTAAAATTTCATCGAAATCGAACCATTTTTATGCGAGTTATCGTGCGGACAGACAGACCGATAAAGCTGGAGCATATACGCTTCTTCAACCTACGCTACCATTGGAAAGTGTAAACAAGAAACACATTCTTAAATAAAACGGAGTAAAATATGTTCTCTATAAAATGAGCTTTTTTTTTTTTTTTTTTTCAAGTCGAGATTATGATTTTTAATTAGGAGCACGAACCCTCTCAGCTAACATCAAATTCTGTAAACTATGTAAAAATGTATGTGAGGACTGTAAGAAGTATTGTGAGCTGTTATAAATTATATTAAATGTAATAAATTATGTTATCTGTACTCCGGAAGAAAATATATTCCAGAAATAGAACGATCATGGAAGCTGTTATAAATTATATTAAATGTAATAAATTATGCTATCCGTACGCCGGAAGAAAATATATTCCAGAAATGGAACGATCATGGAAACTCGAATATGTTTCTTATTATTCAATATGTTTCATTCAGAAAATAATATGGTACTTTTTTTTTTTTTTGAAACTTTAGGTGGTATTCAGAAGATATATAGATGCACGCCTAATTTTGTAAAAACTGTCACCAATTTAGTTTGTGTGTGTGTGAGTTTATTTTCTGTATTGGTGATTCTAAAACTAACTTGCTGTTATCAGAAAAGAGTTATATTTTGCCCCGAAACCTCGTTCCTAGTGGGGGGGGGCACGCAGCAACTATTTATTCTCACCTACAACGAAGTTGTTTGTTAGAGCTCATTTTATGTTATTTTTGGTGCAAGCTCTTGACAAGCCTTACAGGCCGCCCCGGTGGCGTAGTGGTCTAAGCGATGGCCTCTGATCATTCGTCCGAATGGGGACCGGGTTTGAATCCCGGTGAGGCATGGATGTTGTGTTTAATTCCGTATTCTTGAGCATAGGGGTTAATAAGGAGGGACTGCTTATTCTAGTTCACTAATCTAAATAATTAAATTCTTGTAACTTGGTTGCATGTTATAATTTCGTAGATTGCCCCCCCCCTAAAATTCACGATTTTCTGAGGTATGCCTGTGATGGGGAGTGACATTCAATACAACAGCTTATCAGATTGCTGTGTATGTATTTATGGAAATCTTGTATGACTTTGAGGAAGCATTGTTTTATTAAAATTCTCATTCCACTTTCAAGTGGTCAACTCTAATTTCCGAAAGTAACCAGTACAGGCCAGCCTACCGATTATTTGTAGTTCCGTTCTGCATGTAGCTCCGCCTTGTTTACATCACACCATAGCATCGGCATATCTTGCAAATTTGGTTTGTTATTGGAATTGAATTGGTAAGAAGTATCATAGAACTTTCTGAATAATAAATTATTCTTAATAAAATTCAATTTATTATCACTCCAATTAAACACGCCGCCGCGGTGGCGCGGTGGTCTTTAGCGGTGGCTTCTGATCATACATCCTAGGTGATGGTTTGTCCGGGTTCGAATCCCATGAGGCATGGATGTTGTGTGGGTCTTACAGCACTGGCTCTCTTCCTTACCTGAAACGAGTAGCCCAAAATTAGGGAAGGGCGACTGCACAATGAGTTGTCCCAATCAAAACTAAAAAATTCGCATGAAATGTGCGGAATTTATTCAATGCACCGAGTAGTTCCGTGGAGGAGCAAATAAACTAGCAATAAATAATTATTATTAAACATTTCATTTCTATGAAACATGCCCTGTTTTTCTTTACAAAACTGCTACTTAAAAGCAATCTAATTCAAAGAAAGCAAAAAAAAAAAAAAATCGTGAAATTTATAATGCAGCTAGTTCGGTTAACTGGGCAAATAAACTAGCAACAAATGCTTATATTCTTTATTATTCGTCATTCATATCTATAAAACAAGTCTTTTCAAAATCATTGCTTATTAGCATTCCAATTCAAAAAAAAATTCACGTGTAATCACAAGGTTATCAGTGAAAGTACCTAAAATCCACTCGTACACTATGTAACAAGTGTACGTCACACTGTGCAAACTATTTTTGATCATCAACTTTTCTCAGTCTACTGCTGAATGACTTTAACAGTGTCTTCTACTGCTCTGTCTGAAGCCATTCTCTTACATATCATTCCTTCATGGTGGTTTAAAATTTCATCCAACCATCTCCTAGATGGTGTTCAACTGGATCTTTTGGTACCATCTAGAGCGCACTGATAGCCCCCACAGTGTGTGTTTCCGGGGGGGGGTCACTTATGGCTGAAAAGTCCTCTAGCCTCGGCAAAAACATTTTACAAAATCTTATGAAATTGGTTAAAGTAGTAGCAAGGAATTTAGGCACCTCTGAATGAAGTATTAAGACGAAAAGCAAATTCTGATTCTTTTTTTTTTTTTTTGTATCTTTTCAGGGAGTAAGTAAAATCTTTAGAAATCATTTTCTTTGCATAAATTGAATTTGGCTGGACAAGAAAGCAGCTATTCCAGGGGACCTCAGGCACCTTCGGGCTTGGGCTGTAGAATATTTACTGCAGTTCGGGCTTTTAGAGAGAGAGAGAGAGAGAGAGAAATTTTTTTATGTATGACTGTGATTTTATATGATTTAGCAAATGAAACACTTTATGGTTGGTAAAGGGAATTCTTTGGCAACTGGTTCTGGTTGGGGAGCGGGCATTCGAGATGGCTATTTATTCCAGTCGTGCGTAGAAAATCCCATAGGCCATGCATTAGTGTGTTTCTGCAGAAAAGAAAAAGCTTTTTGAAGAACTATAGATATTGGATAGTAGATAGCATGCCAACAGTAATTTACTTTCTATCTCCATGCAGTAACTCCCTGCAAATTCTATAGTAACGCACATAGTGCAGGGCATTATGGCATGATATATAATATTAGCATTATTGGAGTAACATACAATTGCAGCCCTGCCCGATCATTTTGGATGCCCGTAGCCTGATGCACTTGGGTGGAAACTAACGATCAAAGGAAATAGTACAGTTACACTGTAAAAATAGATAGAGGTCCCTTCTCCACTCCCTATTTGAGAAATACATTGGTTAATCACAGGAACAGGAGAGAGTGGAAGTGTGGAAAGGGAGATGTTTTTATTAATGATTGAACAGGTTAGCCAGTCTTCGGGCCCGGGCTATATCTTGCAAAATAAAATTCAGGCTCGGGCTGATATACCACGGTCTCGGACTCCGAAAATTGAGCCCAAACTCAGCTTTCACAGCCATAGCAATAATTCCTATGCATGTATATTAATTACCAAGATAATGTGTGTGTGAAAAAATTTAAAAGAATGAAATTTTTATACCAATGAGGATAAGGTGTTACATATTCCAGTTGTTTGTGACTGCACACCTTTCAAAACATAAATATAACTAAAAGGTGTTCCTTGTTGGGCTGAAAAAACAGACCTGCATCTTTTCTTTTCTTTTTTTTTTTTTTTTTTTTTTTTGTAATGGAGTAGAGTGAAAAAGTTTTGCTTTGCGCAAAACTTGGCATTTTGTTAGGTGCGTCTTTTATATTCAAGAGTAAATAATTTTGCAGTGTCTCATTTATAAAGAACTGGACAGAATTCAAAATATCCAGGTTTGCCTATGGCAGTTTTTTGAAATTCAGATATTTACTACTCAAAAACTGATTATCGGGATTGGTAACTATACTTCAGTTTTATGGAAGTTTTAAATTATAGCAAACCAAGGTCCAAATCAAAATACTTTGTAATATTTGTACTACAAACTAATTTGAAATACTCTTCAGTGCACTGTTCTTGATACAAATACCATATACTGTCAGCTCTGGATATAGTGAACCTAAATCATTGTCCCAACCCACAACAACGGAAATGTACATTAAAATTTTTGTTTATAGTGAACTCTCAACTTTGGTGATAATGAACCTAAAAATAGAACTTCAAAGAAAAGAATGCACTTGTAACATGAAATTGTAACTTATTTCAAAACAAACCTTGTAAAAACTAGAAAGAATGTGTTAAGAACAATATTGTAGGCCTACTACTCCTTAAATGCATTGTAGGATAAAGGTAGAATTAAAAACCTCAGCAACATCAAGCTGATGTTCTTGCTTGCCAACACCATGTCAGTCCTCCAACTCGTGGATCAAGGTGTGATTCGGAGCTGTAAAACGTATTACAGAAAGGAAGTAATGCTTCATTTAATCCAAGCCTTGGAATCAAAGCAGAACTCATCAATAAATGATCTGAATGCTGTACGTTTTGGAAACAAAGAGTGGAGGAGTGTGTCAACTGTCACTATACAGAACTGTTTCAGAAGGTCTGGTTTGGCTACTGGACGTGTGGCATTCAAAGAAGATGATAATGTGCCTCTGAAGGACCTACTTCAGCATATCGGTGTAAATTCCACTGAAGCTAAAGATTTCATCGATGCTGACTGTGAAGTTATAACGAATGAAATTCTCGATGAAACTATTGTTGGGGCTGTGAAAGGCAGTGCCAACATGGAATATGATGAGGATGATAATGAAGAGCATTTTCCAACAGTGAAAGACATGTTGAAAGGTGTCAGAACTGTGCCGAAGTTCCTAGAATGTATGGCAATCGAGTGTGCCAAAAGCATAGAGAAAATATTTATTAAAACTCTTTGCAGCAAGCAGCAGCACATAACAGATTATTTTCATGTTAATTAAGGTAATGTAAAATTAGTTTTCTTTACTTAATTTAATGAATATACTCTACATACAGAAAAATATTAATTTTTAGATACATATGTACATATTTTATTTTCTTCATCAACATTCCACTGAATTCAGGTTAAGGGGAGACACTTTGGTTTTAATGAATGAAATATGCAAGTCTGCAGAGGTTCACTATTTAAGCCGAGTTGACTGTGCATATTAAATGCATGTGCCATTTCTGGACCAGTGAGAATGAGTGGAACTCCACATTTTATTATATAAACTGGCTTTGCAGAAAAGTGATTTTTTGTTATTGTTGTTTTCTAATTTCTACAACTGCTTACTGTGCTTTGTGTTTTATTTATGCATTATTTGCATACATGTACACATTCTATTGCTCTAAATTTGTGAATATACAGCTCCAATGAAATTATACATTACTTTTTTCATATTCTCTAAATGTGTGAGAACACACACATTATACATTACTTTTTACATATTCTGTAAATGTGTGTGAGAACACACACATTTGCAGAATATGTAAAAAGTAATGTATAATTTCATTGGAGCTGTATATTCACAAATTTAGAGCAATAGAATGTGTACATGTATACATGCAAATAATGCATAAATAAAACACAAAGCACAGTAAGCAGTTGTAGAAATTAATGGATATCAGTGAAGCACGAGTTGTATGTCAAGATCGCAGTAAATGGCGAAGTTTGATACGACAACAATAAGTAAAAATATCTGGAAGTTTGTATTTGTTTTTGGAACTAACCTCTGAATCTCAGGGAACAGCTTAGTGATATGTATGTAAATGTGTGAGGCTTTTTTTCACGGAATCTTACAGCATCACGCCACCAAAACCTTGACAAATATTTGCAGAAAAACCTACATTAATTTTGGTATAACTGTAAATAATATTGAAAGAATTCTGACTCAAAAGGAAGAAAATTCATAAAGCTGGGCCGCCCCTGTGGTGTGCAGTGGTCAAAGCGTTGGCTTCTGATCATTCGTCCGAAAGGGGTCCAGGTTCGAATACCGGAAAGGCATGGGTGTTGTGTTTGTCTTACGACACTGACTCTCTCTCCCTTCCCTGGAACCAGTGACCCTAAATTAGGGACGGGCGACTGCTTATATACAGCCCGTTGAGTTGCTCACGGTAGTCGTTAAACCTCCAATCAAAAAAAGAAAAAAAAAAAAAAAGAAGTAAAGCTAAAGTATATATCATTCCCATAATAAACAACATCGACCAGCACACTTAATTGTATCAGAAGCACAAAGCGCGACCTCGAAATCAGACTGAACACCTTATGAGTGGAACAGTGATCAGAGAATAAAACTGTTCCGATGGATTACTGCATTAAAAATAATGCCACCCCAAATTGGACTGAAATGAAAATCATTGTGCACAGCATAAAACATGGAAGGAATATTAATTGCAGAAGCTGTTTGTATTTTTAAATATGAAGAAATTATCTGCAATAGCAACACACCTTTAAACTTATCATATGTTAGGAAACATCTTTGAAACAGAAAAAAGAATTAAGAAGAAGAATAAAAATTTACAACAATGAGTTCCAGCAGAGGGTGACTTGGGAAAAAATGTGCTTTGACAAATAGCATAACAGAGCAGAAACGAAGAACATAAACACAGTGGGAACGAATTTTACACACTGATGTGCCTGCCCCGCAGGACGCACATGGGATAAAGGCAGATAGCAGTGACAGCACAGGCTAGTGTAGTATAGAGCCCCGGAGCCAAGAGCTGTGGGTTTGAATCCTGACTCTGGCATAAAAGTGATGGAGAAATTTACTTCATCATATTGGCGCCCGACCTGACCGTTAAGTTTCTCACAATGGTGTGATGTTCTTTCCACACAGCAAAACAGGAAAAATGAGAATCCCTTCTTCAGTGCTTTGGAAAAAAAAAAAAAAAAAAAAAAAAATCAGTGTGATGTTACATTCCACATGCCAAATTGTCTGGGATTTCGCAAATTCTCATTCTTCATTGAATGACTGTCTACAGCAATATGGTCCTGGCTGACCCATGGACCATGCCTCCCAGTCCTCTTTTGGGAGGGGGGGGTGACGTGCCTGCCCTGCAGGATGCACATGAGAAAGGCAGGTAGCAGCGAGAGCACATGCCAGTGTAGTACAGTGGATAGCACTCAGAGCTCTGAAGCCGAGAGTTGCGGAGATTCGAATGCCATCCCTGGCACAAAAATGATGGAGAAATTTACTTCGTCATAACACTTCACTTGCGTGAAGTGTTATGACGAAGTAAATTTTTTGAGTGGGTGAGATGTGTAGTGAGCATTATGATCAATGATACATAGGGAGGATATAACATGAACGATTACATCAGGTGAGTTAAACTAACAAAAGACTCCTTCCAGTAATTTACTTGTAGAACTTGGATAAGTTATTTTTGATTGTGTATAAACTACATCTTTGAATTAAGTGTATTGTTAGTATCCACCATTGTACTGTGTCGTGATTAAACAAATCTTGGAAACATGTTGAACAGAACAATACAACGATGTGTTTTTTATAATAAAAACAAAAAAACGTTAAAGTCAAATCTACACTATATTCCATGTATTATAAGATCGTAAGCACTGGATAACACCTTTGCTTAGGATATATTTAGTCATTTGACGGACCAGTGGGCATTTTGGTGGACCACTGGGCCTGTAGAAAATTTACTGTGTTTTAATTCTAACACTGCATGTAGTATAGTAACCCTGCAGCACATTTTAATACCTTCTGAATATTAATAATTAAAATTAGAAAGTATGTTCCTCCATAACTGAGCAAGCAGTACCAGTTCAGCATTGTACCATTTCTGAAGCATCCAGTATACAGAATGGAAGGGTGCTATTGTAGACATCCAAGGAAATTTGATTAACATGTGAGGGATGTCAACAATCCATCTAGAAGTCACATATCTGCTTTTATGTTCTATTTTATGCTAGTAAGTTGTACTTTGGATGTTTACTTTTATGAATCACACACATACAAAAATAATCATACATACATATCACAGATCTGTTCTTTGTGATTCAGGGGTTAGCTCTCCAATGACAGCTCATCTGCCAGGTTGAAGTTTAAAACTGGTGGTGCCAGATTTTATTTACTGTTAATGTGCCAAAGACCTCCATTTGTGGCAATCTTGGCCCACCACTCCAGCTTCACTGACATACATCACATGTCTCACACAAGAGCATTTGTACTTATTCTCTTTTTCTCTTGCAGGCATTCTGGAATCCAGCCTTCTTACTTCCTTGGCCTCCATTTATCTTTCTTTCCTGTGTGTCACTTTGGCAGAATAAATTCTCTTGGTGAGTAAACATCTTTGCCACTCATTCTTCCAACATGGCCAAACCACCTAAAAATATAAATTGTCTCCATCTTACTGACAACATTTTACTTCACACTGCACATCTGCAATAAGTATGTGTTCCACACATGATCATGTGTCTGGCCACAAACTCCTCCCCATAAGTAACCTCTCCAGCACACAAAAAACTTAGTGAGAAATGGGTTTATCATTAACTCTCTGCTGGGAACAGTGACTTACACAGCATCAACAAAGACCTCTACGAGTGAGAAGCTGACACAAAATTAAGCTTTGGTATATACACCAAGGTTCGTACAGTCCTTATCCCCCCCTAATCTTGTTTTTGTGCTGCAGTAATGGGCATCATAACCCTGCCCGGTTTTGTATGTCTGTAAATATGCTAACCCGTTCAGCAGAGGAGCATTCTTCTAGCTCATTGAAGGGAGATAATCCCCTGAAATGTTCGTAGCAAATATCTCTCCCCCCCCACACACTTTCTATTGTAGCCTGCATTACTTACCTTGCGTGACCTTACTAACGGGATCAACATCTGTGTTGTGTCTTTTCAGGGATCAGAGGGTCAAAGGTGGGGGGGGTCTGTTTGACTTCACAATTCATGGTGACAGTTGTCTCATGTGGTTGACCTATCAAGTGTCTACTTCTCTACTGAACTCACCTTGCTTCATTGTCCTTTTTTTTTTTTTTTTTTTTTTGGCATATATTTAATTTTGTTCTTTATAGGCAAAGTAGTTTATATTTGGCACTTAGAGTGTAGGTCCTTAGAAAGTCCTTATTTTTTTCCACAGAAAAGGGTATGAACCCTTATACACAATAGAGTACTGTTTATGTGTTTCTGTATTATGTGTTTTTATCATTGATATGTTGAATTCCTGCATCCTAACAGACTCCAATATGCACTAATGTTAATTTATTTCAGTTATTCATCAGACTGTTTAGCTTTGTTTATACTTTTTCATGTTGAAGCTTAAAGGAAAAATTCCCCATTATGAGTTTTCTTCAGAAAGCAAGGAGAACCCCTTGCTTTTTTAGCATATGCTTGCTTTTTTGTTAATAGCTGCCACAGAAATCTGTCGCGGAATGAAGTGAATTGGTATATAAATTTTGACATTTTGAATGCGATGAATTTTGTAGCCATTGTTTGGCAAATGGTTTTACCACGGATGGTTAAAAAACTGTTTGTCTATGCTGGCTTCCATTCAAAGAAGGTCCCTTGCAATTTGAAACCAGCAATAATACCAATTAAAATGTGGTGAAATTTAGACACAGAAACTTTTGATGATTATGCCAGCTGTGACCCCAAACTTGCAACTTTATTAATTTTGGAAGTTAATAAACTGATTGAAATAAAAGATCTTGGTCCATACGCTCCTTGAAAACCTTAAAAAGTTCCTGAATGAAGAAAGTTCATTTTCAAGTCCTTGAAAGTACTTGAAAAAATTTAATACTCTGTTAATAGTACTTGAAAAAAATTGCTTTGTTTGTTAAGTAATGATATGAAAGAGCATGTGTAAAAATAATTGTTTGTGCTAAAAAGTTGTATAGATTTCTGTACAGTTCCAATAAAAACACCAAGCTGATGAAATAGCGCAGAACTTGCGTTCAACCCAGAGGAGTGTGTTGACAGCGGTGCCTTGGCAATGATATCACTACAGGGTAAAGCGTCAGCCATGGGAGTAAAGTAAGTGGAATGATGTATTTGCAAATTGTGATGGGCTTCTGTTGACTGGGGTTAGGGACACATAGACAGCTGGTATCTTGGCTATGATGTCACTACAGAGTAAAACATCAGCCATGTAAGTAAAATAAGTGGTTTGATGCATTCAAAATTCGTGGTGGGCTTCTGTTTACTGGGGTTAGGGATGCATTGTTGCTGGAAGATGGAACTTCCAGGAATTGCTTGTGCTTCATGCATGGACCCTTTCTTCTCCTGACTGCATCAAAGTCATGCATCAAAAATAAAAGTTTAAAACAAACAATAAGTGTTATACCAACAAATGAATACGAAAATAGTGTACCCTTTCAAAATATTTCTCAAGATAAAATGATTTCGAAAAATACCAAAATAGAGGTGCAATTCAAAGTTAATAAAATAAATGAACTGTGGGCAAGGGATAATGGCAGGTCACTGAAGGTGTGCCAGCTCTAGCTAAGATTAATGGTCTGTACTTAATAAAATGCCTACCTACAGACTGACGGACAGCACACACATATGATAATTAATTCGAGTTAAAAAAGTCCTTGAAAAGTGCTTGAATTTATTTTGCTTGGAAGAGTACGAACCATGAAAATAGTGAAATGTTATCACTGTGACAATGTCACCCATGTTTCCTGCTGCCTATGATGTCATGAAAACATTCTCATTAGTCATGAAATATGTTAGAGTATCCAAAATGCTGTCACTACAGTTTGCAATGAACTGTTTGTATTACAGCACTTGTTCAAATCACTGAGTAGTCTGCTGGCTATTGGCCAGTAAATCTTCCATCGCACCACCGAACTATTGAGTTTACTGGCCCAGATGGCCAGTAAGTTTCCTCTCCTTTTTTCTTTTTTTCTGATTTGCCACAAGTTAAAAAATGAATTTCCATTTCTTTTACTTTTCTATGTGTTTTTTGTCTTCCATGATTTTTAAAGAGTGGAAGAAACAACAAATGCAGAAAGGCAGTTCCTAGTCCTTGTCTTGTAACGACAACAGCAGTTTTTTGTTACATCCGTCTCCACCATTCGTAATGAGCACAATAAATGCCCTGCTCTTCTCTGGATTCACCCACCATATTGAATGCAGAAGATAATGACACTAGACACAAGCCAGCTTTCGCTTTCTGCTCCCAAGAGAACAAACTAGTGGAGGAAGTCGGGTTGAATGCGTAAAGCAGTGCTCGATTTCGACCTATATTAGTAGCAAATGGCTAGCAGGCAAATGCATTTTGCTAGTGATTAAAAAGTGGTCCTAGCAAAAGTTGCTAGTGGAAAATTTTGAATGATTTAGTGTGAACTGTAAAGTGCTATTGCATTGCTCATGTGGAATATTTTAGACACATACGAAAAGAAACAACTGCTTTCTTGAAACGAATGGTTCTTGAAAAGTACAAACGTTATAAAATCATTTTGATACTAGTAGAAATATTCAGTACATTTTCCTTATCTACTTATGCATGTGAGGTTTGGTTCAGTTTAAACTTTCATTGAATGTAATTTACAAAACTGGAGGGGTAGTTTAAACTTACCAACATTAAATGTTCTCATGAGTATTGAGATTGAAGTTCCGTCCGAAGTCAAGTTTGACCTCAAGCCTGCTGTTTTGAAGTGGTATGATGAAAAGACCCAAAACCCAGGTCGTTAACTACATGGAAAATAACTTCAGGATTTTTAATAGTGTTCTTGAATTTTGTGAATAAAGTTAAGTAAAATAAGTTTTTAAATATTTGCATTAGAATTAAATTGTTAGAATTAATCTGTCTGGTCATGAAAAGGTGAGTTATATCTAAATATTTGTAATCTCTTCAGCATTACAGTGTGACAGTTATGGAGTGGAATCAAAATTTGTCGTGACGACTTATGAAGGGGGACATGTTAAAGTTTCTTTTGTATAATGTTAATAAACTTTTGCTAGTAGATAATGCAATTTGCTAGTAAAACATAAAGTCACTAGCAAGTGTTGCTACTGCTAAAAAAAAAAAAGGAAATCAAGGCCTGCTGTCTGTGTTGTTAAGTGGTATGAAGTGAAGGCACCTAATCATTCGTTTGAGATTAGTCTGAGTTTGAATCCGGCAATACATAGGTAGCATGTTTGTCATACGGCACTGGCTCTCTCCCTTCCCTGGAACCAGTGGTCATAAATTAGGAATGGGTGACTACTTATGTCCCGTTGAGTTACATGCAGTGGTATTCAACCCTCAAAAACGATAGTAAGACGACACAAATTTTGCCAAGGATTAAATGGCATACTGAAGAATGATTGCAAAAAAAAAAAAAAAAGAGGGGGGTACTGTTGAAAAAAAAGGGGGTAGCAGTAGAACAAGTGAAATAGTTTATTATCACTATGTGAAAAATAGTTATGTAAATATGGTTTTTCCTAAATCATAAATATTCTTGACCTCCCCCCTCCCCCACACACATGATAGGTATTTTGTAGAGGAAGAAAAGCATATTTTTGGAAATCAACTTTTGATTAAGTTGAACTCACACCTCTCATAACACATCTTTTCCAGCAATTTTAGGGCTTGCTGCAGAAACAAGTGTTATAAATCCATTTTTTTCTATCCTGTGTATCCTCCCTGCCCCCCCCCATTTTTTTTTCTTGCTTTGGCTTCCATCATGTTCTGCACTTTTCCCCCATCTCTTGTTTTTTCTACTTACTTAGTAAATTGTGGCACCTGCATTTTTTTTTTTTTGAAAAACTAGGTTTCCGAATATATGTCAGATGACTCAGTTTTTTTCCTGTTTTTTCCACATGTCCTTATTTCTTTAATGTACAAATATAGTTTGCACTCAGCTTTTATGCTTTTAGCATGGCTAAATTTCTTTTCATTTCAGGATATCATAAGTGGGCTAAGCTGAGTGTTGATAGTAGTGACTTCTGTAGGACACAAAATGCAAAAATGAGTTCATTGTTGATGGGATGTTGTAACAAATCTACCTTGTGATGAAGTTTGGAATATTGGTCTTTGATAAAAACTATAATTGCGAGAACCAAATGCACAGGTATATATGTTTCAGACTCCATTTTTTTTTTTTTTTTTTTTTTTTTTGGTGAATTGAATTTGCTGACAGGAAAGTTCACAGGTGGAGGTCTTAATAGATAAGCATTTGGAGCTGGTCTATTGAAAACCTGCTGCTGTGAAGCTGTTAATGGTTACAAACCAATTTAATGAAGTACTAATATCCAGAATATTCAGCAATTTCATATAATCAACAGATCATATATCTATAGTTAGTTTCAGTTATGTTTTTCCTTTCTGAAATATTGGAGTGCCAGCAGTGATTTCTGAAAGGAAATCAAGCATTTATGACAGTCACAAGTTACCTCATAAATACAGAAAATGTTGGGAAAAGAGTTGCCTTCCATCAAGATCTGCATTTGGGATTTAAAGCTTTTTCCTTTGTCTGTGGAAATAGTGGTGGAAGAGATTTCAGAATGGCTTAATGAAGTTTTTGTGTGTGTGTGTGTGTGTGTGTGTGTGTGTGTGTGTGTGTGTAGATATGCCCCACCCTCATCACTTTATAAATACATAAAAAATGCTGCTGTATGATTTTGATGTTTTTAACTTCACTTAAACATATCATAAGATTACCAGAATTCAGTACTAGAAAAAAATCGATATTAACACCATCTAAATCTACAGTTTAAACTTTCTTAAAATTCAGTGCCACATGATTTCTAAAAAGAACTTGTGGACTGTGGTAGCTTTTCATAGTTTCATAAACACATTAAAAAAAATCTGCTCTGCTGCTTTCTGTTTTACCATTCAGAGATCAGCATATAAATATTCATTGTAAATTTCTTCGGTGAAAACCACAGAGCCACAAGTGATTTCTGAAAGGAAATCGTGGTCTGTTATAGCCTTCCATCATTTCAGAAGTGCATAAAAAATTCCTGTTGTGTTGCCTTATGTTTTACAATCCAGAGATCTCCATGTAAATATTCATTGTAAATTTGTTTGGAGAAAATCAGAGGACCACAAATGATTTCTGAAAGGGAATTGTGGTCTTTGATAGCTTTCCATCATTTTATGAATGCTCAGATAAAAGTCTTACGATGTTTTCTGTCTTTCTGTGTAAAGATCTGCATGTAAATATCTGATGTAAATAATTTTTATGAAAATTGGTGGGCCACAAGTGATTTCTGAAAGGGAATCGTGGTCTGTGATGGCCTTCCATCATTTTATAAATGCATAGAAAAATAATCTCTATTATACTGTTCAGTGTCTTTCCATCTAGGGAACTGCGTGTAACTATTTCTTGTAAATTTGGGGGAAATGAGAGCCACAAATGATTTCTGAAAGGGAATCTTAGTCTGTGATAGCCTTCCATCATTTTATAAATGCTCAGAAAAAATCCCTGCTATGATGTTTTCTGTCTACAGATCTGCATGTAAATATTTGATGTAAATTAGTTTAGTGAAAATCAGGGGGCCACAAATGATTTTTAAAAATGAATCGTGGTCTCTGTTAGACTTCCATGATTTCATAAATGCCTAGGAAAAAAATCCCTGTTATGCTGTGCAGTGTCTTTCCATGTAGAGATCTGCATGTAAATATTCATTGTGAATTTGTTTAGAGAAAATCAGAGGGCCACACACATGATTTGTGAAATGGAATCATGCTCTGCCATAGGCTTCTATAATTTCATAAGTGCATAAAAAATTCCTTTCGTGCTGTTTTCTGTTTTACCATCTAGAGCTCTGCATGTCAGTATTCGTTGTACATTTGTTTGGAGAAAATCAGAGGACCACAAATTATTTTTGAAAGGGAATCATGGTCTGTGTTAGCCTTCCATCATTTCATAAGTGCATAAAAAAATCCTTGGTTTTCCCGCATGGGGATAACTGGTTTTCCAGTTATTTGGGAAGTAGCACCCCCACGGCTCGAGATGACCTTCGGAGGGACCATCTTGTCTTTTCGCCTTTGTACGATACCATCACCGCAGGGACAGCTAGCTGTTCATGCAGCTGATGGGGAGTGGTGAACTCGTGGCCTGAGCCGACGCTAGTGTTTGATGTTTTTTCTCATTTTTGCTTTTTGTTGTTACCTTGCCACGCACCCGCCTTAGTTGTAGGTTGCTGAGGTTTTGTCTATGCACCAGTCCCAGAGTTTAGTTTCTCTTTCTCTTTCCTTTCTTCTCCATTTTATATTTCTCTCTTTGATTTTCTGGGCTGGTTAGCTAGACCTACCTGCACGTTTGCCATGTGCGGTGACCCGTAAGGTGGAAAAGGGGATGAGGCTGAGGTTTCTGGGGATTGGGTTGTTGTTGTCGCCAGCTACCAACACTCCTCTTTGCCCCCTGCTTCACCCTAAATAGGGTGCTAGGAACTAACACACTCCTAGTCAATGAAGTCTGTGGCCGAGTGGAGTCTAGACTTCTAATGGCTTGTCGTTGTGTATGACAGGATGAGTCTGAGGATAGTGTGGGCATGCCAAAGGTGTGTTACCAAGATGCGCGAAAGTTGTGGTACTTGCTGAGCTTATGTCTGCCCTATCAACTTACTATATCTGCCGCTCAGCCCTAGGGCCATGTCCTGCGTCTATTTGGCCTTGTGGATCTCCGGCTCTCCCCTGTTGGGATTGGTTGTGGGCAGGGAGGCTGGCGGATGAATTCTCTCTTTTTTCTTATGGATGCCATTAATGTTTCCCAGGATGCTAATAGTAAACGATGTATGGAAGGAAGTTCTCCCTTTCTTCAAAGAAACAAGTACCTGACTCTCCTGATGTTCAGTTTTTCTTTGTGCACTCATTGGACTCTTCAAAGCCTTTGAGTGCCAAAAGTCCACTTTAGACAAACAAAACTCAAATCTGGAGACCTCATTGAGATTTTAACTATGGCCTACAGTCCCACACTTCTCAACACTACATCACTGCTTGAGACTCCTGTAAAAGCCACACCCCATGGCTCCCTTAACTCATCTCGAGGTGTTGTCTCTTCTTGTGACCTCATCAAGTGTTGCAAGAATGAACTATTTGAAGAACTAAAGAGCCAAGACGTTACGGGTGTAGAGCCTGTTCTCTTCAGGCGGAATGGGCAGTCAGTCCCATCTTGCAGCATCATTTTGACTTTTGACACCCCGCCCTTGCCTATGTCTATCAAGGCAGGGTATCTTCACCTTGAGGTACGCCCGTACATCCCTAACCTTCTGAGATGTTTTAAGTGCCAGAGCTATGGCCACTCCCAACAGTTCTGCGGGGCAACTGCTCGGTGCGGGCGGTATGGGGCACCAGACCATACTTTGCGTGCTTGTAATGCCACCGCCGAGTACTGAGTTAATTGCAAAGGAGCACATGCAGCACCTGCCAAGGACTGTCCACAATGGGCACAAGAGAAAGAAATTCAACATTTGAAGACATTTCAGTGCATCTCCTATGCCGAAGCCAGGAGGTGGGTCATTCCATCACAGTCGAATCGGCCCTCATATGTCTCAGTGGTGGTTGCAAAATCTACTGTTGCTGTTCAAATGAAAAGTAAGATGCCCCCTAAATGTCCCGATCGGATGGACGAGATCATAACTGCTGTGCTGAAAGCCCTCCAGTCTTGTGCTAGGGGTTCGAAAGCTCCACCCACCACTTTGATGAAGGCTGGTAACACCACTACCAGCACCGGAACTCAGGCCACTTCTTCTGGCAAAAAACAAAACAAAAAAGAGAAGATCATTTCTTCTCCAAATTCTCAGAATACTCAAGTTCGGACAAATTTCGTAAAGACCCATGGGACAAAGCATACGCCCATTTCCCCCTGGAAAAACACCCCCACATCTGAGGGAGCAATCATCAGAGCAGATGGAGGCTGACTCCGCTCTAGCGGTCATTATTTGAGAACCAGCCCTCGTGCATTCCCATCTTCGGTCTTCGTATGGCGGATGTAGCTCGTGATGCAGAGCTCTACTTGTCACTTGTTGGAGAGACCAGGAGCTTTGAGGATCCTTCATGGCACCCTCTCGGTGTCATGGTTGTTACCAGCTTTACATCTTTTGATAAGTCGTCACCCTTCTTCATCAGTGTAACAGCAGCTCTTTGGTGAGCACTGTTACGTCAATGCAGACTTTATTTCTGTATTCACCAACGGATCTAAGACTGCTGGTGTTGTGGGATCTGCCGCTTTCTGCATTGATGAAGTTTCTGTTGCCCACATTCTTACTGAGGACACAGTGTTTTCGGCGGAGATGCATGCTGTGTATCTTGCACTTGTTCACGTGCAGTCGAGCTCTCATCAGCGTGCTATTGTGTACACTGATTCTTTGAGTGTTGTGCAATCATTGTCATCTTTGGATTTCACTGGCCACCCACTTCTTTTTACCGTACGAAGACTACTTTGTTCTTTGCTCGAGGCTGGTGTCCAGATACGATCCTGCTGGATTCCTGGGCATGTTGGAATCCCGGGGAACAAGTCTGCTGCTGCTGCTGCTAGATCTGCTTTCTCTTTGGTTGTCACACCCTTGCCACTGTTTCACTGGGATTTTTGCTTTCTTATTCATGATCATATCAGGCGAACGTGGCAGGATCTGTGGGACCAACAGGTGAAGAATAAACTCAAAAACTACACCATATTAAACCCATCCTTGGAGTCTGGCAATTATCGTGTCGCCGGAACCGCAGCGAGGAAATTTGTCTTGCATGTCTGCACATTGGGCATTGTCGTTCCTCAAGTTTCAAACCCCAAACATTGCATATTTGATGCATGGGAGGCTTGCGTTAGCCCTAAGCATTGCATAGTGGATGCATGGGAGGCTTGTGTTCAAAAATTGCATATGGGAGGCTTGTCAACCCCAAAAATTGCATATGGGAAGCTTGTGTTAGTTCTATGAGGTCAAAAATGACATATTTTGATGCATGGAGGCTTGCGTTAACCCCAAAAATTGCATATGACATGTGCAGTGTTTACGTCTAACCTGTGCATTGTGTGACATTCTTGCCATGTGCAGTGGTTACATCTAACCTGTGCATGGTGTGACATTCTGGCCATGTGCAATGTTTGCCATGAATAAAGCATGGTGAGTGACATCCTAGCCAGGATGACATGTGCAGTGTTAAATAAAGGGGGCAATAAAATTTTTAAATATATATATTATATGTATAGTACGTTTTTTTATTTTTTGATCTTGAGAATTTTTTTTTCATCTTCCAGTCTGTTGAGATATACAATGGTGTGCAAAAATTAAGGACGAAGAGGGGAAATTAGCATAACAGCGGAACGAGCAGGCAGAACGGACCGAAAGACCACTCAGGAGATAGACTAGGGTCTGGTACAGTAGGGCATGCGCATATATGCAGCATGACGTGGGGGGGGGAGTGTCAAAAGGGTTAAAGCACACGGGCAGAAGTACGCTCAGCAATTCGGTGAAAGCTATTTATTGCATGGTGTACATCGGTTTGAACGACGTCGAGTTGCTGCCACCTTCTTGAGAATTTTTTTTTTTGCCACTTTTAATTATGCCACCGTGTGATATGACCAACAGGCAATCCAGTAGATGACATCTGGATGACTTTACTCGAGGTCGCGTCATTGAGAAATTGGAAGAAGGTCGAAGTGTGACTAGTGTGGCCGAGGCGTACGGGATCGCTCACAGCATCGTTTCACGAGCATGGAGAGCATTTCAAATGACAGGAACAGCTGTCCGAGAGTTTAGCAGTGGTCGTCCACGAGCAACCACGGCGGCGGACGACCAGTATATTGTCCTACAGGCGAGAAGAGACATACGGACGACGGCGGGAGAAATCGCAAGGCACATGCAACAGACAACTGGACTTCCGTTATCGCGTTTTGCCGTGGCCAGGAGGCTGCACAAAGGTGATCTGTTTGCACGACGACCAGTACGGTGTGTGCCATTAACGCCTGCTCATCGGAGACGGCGGTTTCTGTGGTGCCAGGAACACAAGAACTGGACACATCAGCAATGGGGTCGAGTTTCTTTACGGATGAGAGCCGATTCAGTCTGACGAGCGATTCTGGACATATACACATCTGGAGAGAGCAGGGAACACGCAATCACACCTCCAACATCATCGAAAGGGACCGGTTTGTAGGTGGTGGATTTCTCGTTTGGGGCGGTATCATGCTTGGTAGCCGTTCTGACCACATCTTCCAAGGAGGTTTAGTCACTAGTGTCCGCTATTGTGCCGAGGTTCTCCTGCCTCACGTGCGTCTGTTTAAAGGTGCTGTGGGTCCTGAGTTCCTATTCATGGACGACAACGCTACACTTCATCATACAGTGGCTGTCGCAGAGCTGTTGGAGAGTGAAGATATTCAACGCATGGATTGGCCCGCTAGGCCCCCGGACCTAAATCCAATCGAACACGTGTGGGACCATCTCCGGAGACGCTTGGCAGCACATCACCAACCGCCAGCAACGATTCCGCAGCTGAGATTGGCGCTACAAGAGAAATGGGCCGTGATGCCTCAACAGCTCCTTGGCAACCTCGTCCTCAGCATGGACAGACGTTGTAAATCCTGCAACGCAGTCAGGGGTGATCATATCCCCCACTAAATACTGGATTCTTTTGGCAGCCGCCTGTCACATGGACGTTTCTGTCCAGTTGTGCTCGAAGCTACCTTTTCAATAAAGTGCCTTTGTATCCTTTGGATTCCATGTTTGGACGGTTTTGCTCACTTGTCCCATATTCTTACGTCTTGGGGATCTTATGGTACGATTTGAGTCGATGTGGAGCACTTCTGCACGACGTTACATTCGAAAAACCGTCTTGTCCTGAATTTTTGCACGCCAGTGTATTTCAGTCGTTAAAGATGTGAAATTATTACATTGTACAAAAGGAGGTGGTGACGGGGGTTCGTAATACGAACTGTAGGAAGAATGTTGGGTATATGGTTGATTATTTCCTACCCCTTGAAGAGGTGGTTCTTCAATGATCATAGTTAAACTTTCAGTTGACATATCTGAAATATAAATAAAGCAACTAAGACTTAGCGCCGTTACAAACAATTAAAAATTTCAATTAGTTTTGAACAAGGAAATGTAAACAAAAATTAGTGCATGTAAATTATATAGACTTTAAGTCATAATAAAAAATGTAACCTTGATTCAATGGCTAAAATCAGTCACTTAAATTTGTATCCTTGAAAGACAGTGACTTACGAATATGCCGTTAGAGAAATGTACTTCGAAGACTGACCATTTTCTAAAATGATTTCTGTACACGATAGTATGGTGATAACATCAAGTCCTTGAAAAGTGCTTGGAAGGGTATGAACCTTGTATTTCCAACGATCCTGTAGACAATAGGGCTGTTCACCTGTTATTATTCCGCCCCGGTTCCTGGCTATACATTGAGGCGAGAAGGTGTGGGGTGGGTAGGAGCGTCTCCCATCGAAGGCCCATGGGAGCTCCTGGCTACATTGAGGCGAGAAGGTGTGGGGTGGTTAGGAGCGTCTCCCATCGAAGGCCCATGAGAGCTCCTGGCTACATTGAGGCAAGAAGGTGTGGGGTGGGTAGGAGCGTCTCCCATCGAAGGCCCATGGGAGCTCAGGTTCAGAAAGTACCATTGGTAGTAGGCTTTCATCTCATCAGCTCTGTTGCCGAAAATTTTGGCTAGCGGACAGGCAGGTAGGTTTTCTTAGCAAGGCCATCCTTTGTGTTTTTCCCGCAGTTCCATCGTGAGGAAAGCAGAGGCCAATACTTTTTTCTTGAAAGCCATTTTTAATATGAAGCCTCGCACAAGGCCGAAGCCCATGCGTCATGAACCAACGTCAAACCCAAAAGAGAGTGAACTTTTTTTTTCATTTGGGCTGAGCACTAGACCGAAGCCCGTGCCTCCGAAGACGCTGAATGCCAAACCCCGAAGAGACTGAACTTTCTTGAGAATCTTAAATGCTCGCTCCTGGCCGTCCAAGCTACCCCAGTAACAAGTGTTAACCAATCACCGCTGGCCTCTCTGCCAAAAGCATGAGGTGATCACGTGCCCTCCATAAGTCAGGGGATGAGAGGCTGAGCAAATGCATGGAAAAAACTTCCACTAAGCAGCACATAAGTGTAATTTGATCTTGTTCAGGCTTCGCGGAAGAAATCTTCTTCGACTCAAGCTTTCCGTCAAAACACATAAATTTCTCAATGCGCGCCTGTTTCTCTGCAGTTCTGCTAGGCAGAAAAACTATAACTTTCGGAAGTTCAGCTTTCTTTCCAGCCAACAAGTATTACCACGGCCCAGGTAGTACGGTGGTCGAGGAATACTTATTACTCGTCTAATTGGATAAACAGTGAGGTTGCATTCCCATAAATGTAAAGAACCCAATCTCAAAGTTTACGGACGTCGCGTTGTGTTTCATATGGGCTCGTTACGAGGTATTCCTAAAAACCCATATGCCGCAAATTGTGAATTTAGAGGAATATACACAGCCTATAAAGTTAGCTACACCAGGTTAAGTAATTAACAATGTTTATTAATAGAAAAAGTATATATAAGCAATTACATCCTTTAAGTGGAGGCCAAATAAAAGTTATGTTAAATTAAAAGATATTGGAATTAGCCATGTTTACTGATCCCTGCTGCGTACGCCTGTCACACCCTTGAGCTTAACTTTAAATTAACTCCCTCAATCTATTTCGCGGAGGCATAGCGACCATGCATATGTATATATCTAGTTAACATGGGAACTGGAATTGGGGAAAATAACGTCATCTTACCTTCCTTTTGGATAGGGTGGTCTCTCGTTGAAGCCCCACGCTAGTAGATGAAAACTTGCGTGGATGTTGACCGCGTTGTTGGTTCGCTGTATATCTTGTCTGCCACGCTGGGACCGTGTACTATGTCCATTTCCTAACTAAGACTCATCCGTCTCATCCTCGACTATCTCTGAAAATTGCACTTCGACTACCATCTCTAGATAACCATCTCGAACACGAATCTCAGCTATGCATTTTTTCTCTATCTGATAACCCCATCTCCTCTCGTGTCTGTGTATATATTTCCGTCCCTTTAATTTTTCACGCGATATGGGCGTGCCTACAACCTTCTATGTACTCTTCGCCTGGGGTCCAGATTGGTCAGCTGAGCTGACCAGAACTCGGGCTTAGCGGCTATTGGTTGGGCCTCTGGTCCAGTTGGCTACCTTTTTGCGGCAGCTGGCCTGTTGTGCAGGTGGTACCTTTTGTGAATTCCATAAGGCCTACTTTACGCTCAGATGAATAGCGAGGAATTTAAAGGGGCTTTCCGCTGCCAGAGTTACAACTTTTCTGTAACATCGCGATGTACTTTACGACTTTCGCTGGTGCCTCTCTCATCAAGGAGATGGTCGTACCCCGCAACTCGCCTATTCATCTGACCGCGTTCCGGATTCTTGCCTGTGCCTTCTGAAATACCGGGATGTATTGTCCCACCAGCAACGCTAGCACTGGGGACATTTCTTAAATTTTGCGAATGCCGTGCTTTTTTAACAAGAGTGAAAAGAAGGTGAATTCCCTTGGTCATTCTTCACGGGTGTCCGGCAAACCGTTTTGACCACCTTGGTTTTCTGCTTTCGTGGGGAAAAGGGGGTTTATGAAGCAAGAAGGGAGCAAAAGAAAAATAATTTAAATTAAGTAAAAAAAATAATTTAGGTAAATTACTCCTGGTCTTTAAATGTTATTAGGCCACAAACAATGTGACCCGAACTACGAAGTAGTTCCGCGGCAACATTATCTCCCCTTCCCCACGAAAGTCCGGGCCCAGGGGGGGGGGGGTCAATGACAACCGAACCATACGCAAATTGTTGGGTTACCTGGGTACAAGCTTTTGCTGGCTACATCTTTCCCATCTATGCTGAACTCTATTCTGGCTAGGGGTGTGTCAGGCATTTGTACAGCTATGCTACTTTTTGAAAATGTTGCTACTTTTTTAAAATTTTGGCTAATTAAACACACTATATACAAAAAACTTATAATATAAAACTAAAATAATTGGTTCCTCCACCTTTTGATAACACATTTTAATATAAGTACATGAGCGCCGGCATAATGCGCTTTTCTACTTCTGCAAAAAGACTTGTGTATTATTTGATTACAAGGAAAACAACAGTCTTTCAGTGTATTAGTCTTTTCCATTGCAGAATTTTAGTTAATTTATCTACGTTGGTTTGTCTTTCCCAAGAGCTGTTGCATACCATCGGGAAACTGAAAGGTATCACCAGTTGTGTGCATCTTAGCGTCGACAACAGGTGAGCATTGTTGAGATGAAGAACAGAAGGAGCAGAAGAGCTGTTAGAGCCGCCACCACAAGTTTTAGCACACCTGTGGCGGACCAGGTCCAGTAAGAGGGCCACCAGTCCTTGTTCCAGTATTCTCCTGGAACCGAAGACTGCGAATGTATATATGTCATGTTGGGATGGAGCAACCGGATTGAGGGTTGCTCCAAACACACCTCAATGACTTTGCAGGTTGTTACTGTCCTTCCACGCAAACACAACTTTTCGGTGAGGCACTGTATGTCTGTGTTGAACTTTATTGTGATGGAGATTTCCTCCGTTTTTAGGTACACCGACCTAGTGTGTAGGATTAGGCGTTCAAACTGGATGTCCACTCTTCCTGGCGCGCAGGAAGAAAAAGCACGAAATTTTAGTGTTGCCAGTGAGTCGCAGGCAAAACACCCTGATGCTTTTATTTCCGCTTCAGCAAAATGAGGGCACACTGTACGTACTTCCAGGGAGTACTTATACCCGGCGAAATGTAGATTCACCTGTATGGGAGCCGAATGTAAAAGTTCCGACGTTAATTGTCCGTCCTTGTCAACCCATAGGTGATGCCAAGCGACCGTCATTCGAAGGGCATTTTTCTTCGTTTCCACCATTGTCCGTAGATACGACTGTTGCCTGCTGCACCGCATAGAATTCTCATAGAAATTGCAGCTAAACATCGCCGGATCGAACAAAAAGTTTTTCGACATGGATTTGTTTGCCTGTACGTCTCCGATGTGACCTTTCTCCGGACGTGATGGCTGTACAGCTTTGTCTATGCAACCTACTGAGGATTTCCTACACGAGAGATAAGGTGAATATTCAAAATCTGCACTGGTTGAGCAAAAGCTCCTGCAAGCTGAATCGTGATACCCGTCGACGTCGTAGCCTGATCTCTCACCGTAAGAGTTTCTTCCGTGCCGTTGTTCTGATGCTCGATCAGGAGTTGATACTCGCACTGTACTGCTAGTATTCGGCGTACTTCGTACGTTTGCAAGAAGTCTGCTTCCAACCATATCCGGTGGAAATGGCAGTGCTGGCTGTCGATGACTAAGCAGTGGGTACTGCCACTGTCCGATGGATGGCAATCAGTGATACCTGGCCAATCCAATGATTCCTTCGTTAGTGCGTCGAATTTCTTTGATTTGACGCACCTTCTCCCCAACTGCATGTTTCGTGATTAGCGCATACAACTTGATTAATATGTCTCATACTGGTGACGTACGTTAAATAGTCCCGTGATGTGGACCATACACAGGTTGCCTGCTTGAATGCTACTTTTATTGAAAGTAATGTGTGGTCATTTTGCTTATCTGTAAACCACAAACACTGCTGGTGGTCAATGTTCATCAGCGTGATTTGTGCATTTGTCGTTAGACGGCAAGTTTTGTCTCCGCTCAGCTCTGTGCACTCCTTAGCGCTTGAGGCAATTATAGTGTGTGAATTGCACTCACTTGCAGTTTTATTGACTAGCAACACTAATGCTAGAATTACTAACGCGTGGGGAGGCGCATGCAAAGCAGGATGCGCTAAATGACGCTCCAAGAAATCGTTCATCCGTGCAGCACGGTGACGTAATGCGGCGCCTGCCACGGCTCCGGATTTTACAGCTAAGTAAGTTGAGCTTCTAATTAGCCGATATGCTCTCCAGAGCCCCCACGGCCCGAGCTGACCTTGTGACGGTTTTTTGCTTTTTTTGTTTTTGTGCTTTCACGTTACCGCAGGGACAGCTGTTCATCCAGCTGATGGGGAGTAGCGACCCCACGGCCCTAGCCGACTTGTTATGTTTGATTCATCCCATTAGAACTTTGTGTTGCCACCACCTTGACAGCACCCGCCTCAGTTGTTGGTTGCTGAGGTTGTGATTATGCGCCAGCCCTTTCCTTTCCTCTGGCTTTCTCTCCCTTTCCTGTTTTTACTTTCTTCTCCACTACCTGTTCTTCTTTTTCTACTCCATTTTCTACTCGACTTGCTTCTCCATTTTCTGTTCCTCTCTTGTTTTTCCGGGCTGGTTTGCTAGACCTACCTGCACGTTTGCCGTGTGCGGTGACCCGTAAGGTGGAAAAGGGGATGATGGAGGCTGAGGTTTCTGGTGGCCAGGTTGTTGTTGTCGCCAGTCGCCAACACTCCTCTTTGCCCCCTGCTTCACCCTAAACGGGCGGCTAGGAACTAACCCACTCCTAGTCAATCGGCTTGTTGTTTCGTACAACAGGGTGAGTTTGGGGATAGTGCGGGCATGCCAAAGGGGTGTTACCGAGACCTGGGAAAGTCTCGGTACTCGCTGAGCGCATGTCTGACCTATCAACATGCTATATCCGTTGCTTAACCCTAGAGTCGTGTCCTGCGTCCAATTGGGCTTGCGGACCTCCGGCTCTCCCCTATTGGGCTCGGTTGTGGGCGGGGAAATCGGCGGAAGAACTTTTCAATTCTATTTATGGATAACAAAAAAATTTCCCAAGAACTTCAAACAAAGCGGCCCATTGAGGAAGGGTCACCCCTCCCAACAAAAAACCTACACCTGATTCTGCCAATGTTCGGTTCTTTTGCATCCACTCCTTGGACGCTTCAAACCCATTAAACACCAGAAGCCCCTTCTGGATAAATAAAGCATTGCAATCAATTGCCAGCTCTCCTAAGAGCGTTAAGAAGCTCCAATCTGGAGATCTTCTTGTCGAGATGTCGAGTCCCAGATATGCTACAGTGCTTTTAAACACCACCTCTTTTTTAGATTGTCCAGTAAAAGTTACCCCTCACGGCTACCTCAATTCCTCACGAGGTGTTATCTCTTCTCAAGACCTTCTGGAGTGCAGTGACCAAGAACTTCTGGAGGAACTGAAAGACCAGCAAGTGAGTGGAGTCCGGCGCATCCTATTTCGGCGAAATGGCCAATCTGTCCCATCTCGAAACGTCATACTGACCTTTAACACCCCATCCCTGCCAACATCAATCAAGGCAGGGTATCTACACCTTGAAGTGCGCCCCTTCATACCAAGTCCTCTACGATGCTTCAAATGCCAAGCATATGGTCACTCCCAGCAGTCTTGCAGGAGCACTGCCCGGTGTGGGCGTTGTACTGCAACAGACCATACTTTGCAAGATTGCCATGCCGAAGCCGAGCTGTGCTTCAACTGCAAGGGATCTCATGCAGCATCATCGAGAGACTGTCCAAAGTGGAAAGAGGAAAAAGAGATCCAACGCATTAAGACCGTTGAGGGAATCTCCTACCCAGAGGCCAGAAGAAAGGTCGCCCCAAACCAATCAAATCGGCGATCCTATGCATCAGCGGTTGTTGCAAGGACTACAGTCGGTACCCAGACTGATAGCCAAATCCCAGTGAATTGTCCCTACAAGCTAGACGACATCATAGCTGCTGGTCTGGCAGCACTACAATCCCGAGCTAGGGACGCGAAAACTCCAACAACCACTGTGCCTAAACCTGCTGCAACTAACACCAGCACCACCGGAACTTCAACAACCCCAGGAGGAAAGAGAAAAGAAAAAGAAAAGGAGAAGAAATCTCCAAACTCCCATCATAAGAACCAGGATCGGGCAAGATCATCTGCGACACAGGAACCAAAATACCGCCCCATTTTACCACCAGAGACTACAGGGCGTAGGACAAAACAGTCCCAAGCGCAAATGGACATTGCAGACGAAATGATGGAATCGGACAACTTTTAGTTGTCCCAGTTTTTCTCGGGTTTTGTTTTTCGTTTTTTCTTTTTCTCATTCACCACAATTCAAACCATGGATCAAATCGTTCAGTGGAACTGTCGAGGCTTTCGAACAAGACATGACGACGTGAAACATCTGCTTTCGTCATACTCTCCGGTGTGCCTTTGCCTCCAGGAGACAAAACTTAAACCATCAGACCTCCTTTCAGTTCGAGGCTACAGTGCATTTCGGAAAGATAATGTTTCAGGAGATATTGCTTGCGGGGGAGTTGCCATCCTTGTCCCCCACAATGTTCCAGTTTCTCCCGTTGCGGTCTCAACATCTTTACAAGCCGTTGCGGTGCGTATCTCCATGCCTGTGCCTCTAACCGTTTGCAGCATCTATCTGCCGCCGGATGAGGACGTCAGTGTGTCCGTTCTTGAGAGCTTAGTTGGGCAGCTGCCGTCACCTGCTCTTGTTCTGGGTGACTTCAATGCTCATAATCCATTGTGGGGTAGTGTCAGAACAGACACACGAGGCCGTAGGATCGAATCTCTTCTTTCCTCGACCTCTTTGTGCCTGTTTAACACCGGTGCTGACACTTACTTCCACGAGCCTACACGGAGTTTCAGTGCAATCGATTTATCTTTGGGTCAACCATCGGTTATGGCCGCCTGGTCGTGGACGGTGTGTGACGACCTCCATGGAAGCGACCACTTCCCAATTGTACTTAGGTATAATGTGAGCGTACCATCTTCTGCCTCCCGCCCTCCTCGTTGGAGGATGGATCGTGCCAAGTGGGAGGTCTTCACACCGTCCGCAATGATATCTTTTGCCATGGTGACCCGGGGGTCAATTGACGCAGCTGTTACTGATGTCACAACGTGTATCATTCAGGCAGCAGATCTCTCTATCCCAAAAACATCAACGACGCTCCCAAGACGTCCGAAGCCTTGGTGGAACCCCGATTGCGCAGCGGCTAGGAGAGTTCAACATAAGGCCTGGTGTACTTTTCGGCGTTATCCGACCGATGCTAATCTTGTTAAATTTAAAAGAGCAAAATCTTACGCTCGGTTGGTGCGTCGACGAAGCAAGAGGGAGTCTTGGATGAAGTACGTTTCATCTATCAATTCACGTGCCAGTTCAAAAACTGTTTGGGAAAAAATTCGTAAGATCCGGGGAAACTATAGTTCCCGCCAAATTTCAATTCTTGAGAATAACGGCTGCACGTATGCTGAAGTTGGGGAGATTGTGGATTGCTTCGGCGAAGCGTTTGCCTCAATTTCTAGTTCTCAGGCGTATCTCCCGCCCTTTCAGAGGATTAAAACAACCGCGGAACGCCAGAAATTCTCCTTTGCGCCTTTTTATAACACTCAGTATAACTCCCCCTTCAGCATGGTTGAATTACGGGTGGCTCTGCATCGGTCCGGCGCAACATCTGTCGGTCCCGACGACATCCACTATGACATGATTCGTCATCTCTCGCAGTCGTCTCTCGAGAATCTGTTAGTGCTTTTCAACCGCATTTGGTTGGAGCACAGTTTCCCGGACTCTTGGCGAAGAGCTTTTGTTTTACCTTTTCCCAAGCCTGGCAAAGACCCCAAGTCTCCCTCTAGTTATCGGCCAATTGCCCTCACTAGCTGTCTGTGCAAAATCCTTGAACGAATGGTTAATTCCCGGCTAATTTATTTTCTTGAAGAACATCGAATACTGTCTCCATCACAAAGCGGCTTCCGTCGTCATCTTTCAGCTCCTGACCATCTCCTGCTCCTTGAGACGTCTGTTCGTGAGGCGTTCGTACGTAGGCAGCACCTGGTGTCTGTATTTTTTGACATCGAAAAAGCTTACGATAGAGCGTGGCGTCACGGTATCCTCCGTGACCTCCACGAGAGTGGGTTGCGGAGAAACCTGCCAACCTTCATTGCCAACTTTCTTCGTAACCGTGTGTTCCAGGTGCGCCTGGGTACAACGCTGTCCGCCTTTTTCCATCAAGAACAAGGCGTTCCTCAAGGCAGCATTCTTTCGGTGACTCTGTTCATCCTCCGCATTAATTGTTTACTCAAAAATCTTCCTCCTACGGTTTCGGCTACCATTTATGTTGACGACCTTCACATCTTCTGTTCGTCATCCAGCATGCATTTCGTTGAAAGGCAGCTGCAGTCTGCAATTACCCAGATTGTTAAAGCGGCTAACAATAATGGGTTTGTTCTTTCTCCCGACAAGACAGCCTGTGTCCATTTCTGCCGGAGGCGTGGCCTCCATCCTGATCCAGAGCTCTATTTGGACCGTGCAGCCATTCCAGTTTTGCCGGAAACCAAGTTCCTTGGTTTGACCGTTGACCGTGCTCTCACCTTTCGCTCGCACGTTCGACGGCTAAGGACTTCCTGTCTGAGAGCCTTGTCAATCCTTAAGATCCTTGCCTCAGTCTCCTGGGGTGCAGACAGGACTTCTTTGTTCCGTATTTACCATTCTCTCATTCGGTCTAAGCTGGATTATGGCTGTATGGTGTATGGCTCTGCGCCTCCTACCGTTCTCCGGCCGTTGGATACCATCCACCATCAAGCGCTGCGTCTTTGTACGGGAGCCTTTCGTACGTCACCCATTCCCAGCCTTTATGCCGACGCGAACGAACCGTCGCTTCATTTACGCCGTCTGCAGCTGTCTCTTCAGTTTTACCTGAAACTTAAATCACTCACAGACCATCCTTTATACGATGCAGTTTTTCATCCCCAGCATGCTCGTTTGTTCGAGATCCGTCCCTCGTGCATTCGAACCTTCGGTCTTCGTATGGCGGCCGTAGCTCGTGATGCAGGGCTCGACTTGTCACTCGTTGGAGAGACCAGGGGCTTTGAGGATCCCCCATGGCATCCTCTTGGTGTCATGGTTGATACCAGCTTTACATCTTTTGACAAGTCCTCAACCCCTGCGTCAGTGTACCAGCAGCTCTTCGCTGAACACCGTTACGTCAATGCAGACTTTATTCCTGTTTTCACCGATGGATTTAAGGCGGCTGGTGTTGTTGGATCCGCCGCCGTCTGCGTTGACGAAGTTTCTGTTGCCCGCATTCCTCCTGAGGCCACGGTGTTTTCGGCGGAGATGCATGCTGTGTATCTTGCACTTGTTCACGTGCAGTCGAGCTCTCATCAGCGTGCTATTGTGTACACTGATTCGTTGAGTGTTGTGCAATCATTGTCATCTTTGGATTTCACTGGCCACCCCTTCTTTTTACCGTACGGAGACTTCTTCGTTCTTTGTTCGAGGCTGATGTCCAGATTCGGTTCTGCTGGATTCCTGGGCATGTTGGGATCCCAGGGAACGAGTCTGCTGATGCTGCTGCTAGATCTGCCTCCTCTTTGGTTGTCACACCGTTGCCACTGTTCCACCGTGATTTTCGCTTTCTTGTTCACGATCATATCAGACGAACGTGGCGGGGTCTGTGGGACCAACAGGTGGAGAATAAACTGCACCGTGTTAAACCCATCCTTGGAGTCTGGAAATCATCGTGTCGCCGGAACCGTAGGGAAGAAGTTGTTCTTGCGCGTCTCCGCATTGGGCATTGTCGCTTCACGCATAGCTATTTGCTGTGTGGCGACGCTGCCCCAATGTGTGAGGCGTGCGACTGTTTACTCACCATCTCTCATGTTTTATGTAGTTGTGTGAGGCGTGCGACTGTTTACTCACCATCTCTCATGTTTTATGTAGTTGTGTGAGGCGTGCGACTGTTTACTCACCATCTCTCATGTTTTATGTAGTTGTGTTCGGTTTTGTAATAATCGGTTTCACTATTTTCAATCTCATCTGCTGGACGAGGACGCAGCTACGCTTCAAAAACTTTTGGGCGACCACTGCGACACTTTCGCAGTATTTTCCTTTTTTAAAACAGATTAACTTTTTAAAACTTATTTAAAAAAAAAAAGTTATATAATAAATATAATAGTAAACTAATAAAGTTATATATAAACCTAATTAACTAACTAGTCTTCACATCTTTCATCATCCTCTTTTCTAACTTTTACTAAGCCCGTCTGCTCTTAATCATTCTCCACGCTTTTAAAAATCTTTAGCTGATAGTTCTGTGTCTGGCGCTCTTTGGCCAAACCTGGCCCTTGCGCCACTAAAATCAATTAACTAACTAACTAAGATATCCGGTACTGTACATTGTACGTGCAATGGTTACGACTACAGTTTTGACGTATACAAAAGCAACCGCCGTCAACGGAATCAGAACGGCGTATACTATATAGGAGACCACTGGGGATAAGCACTTCAGTTGTTTAAACAGTTCTTTGCAGAGAATGCATTGCAATGGTTGGCACATATTTTGACCGATAACATGTACTGCTCCCCTCAGGGTTTGTCCGTCAGTAGTCACGAAAATTAGTTTCATTTCTGCGGAATTTTCCGAGATTTCTGGGGGCAAAGTGGTTTGATACGGAGCTTCTTTAAGCGTGATTACCACTTCTTGCCCTGATATTCGGACCACAAGCACCCCTGGGTGCGAGAGTGTAATGACTGGATCATTATATGTCAACTTTATCCCGGCATGTTGAAACACGGCTTCTTCGTCGGTCAGCAAATGACGCCTGTGCCGATTATGATGAGCGTGCGATGAAAGCTTTTTCGCTGCACATATCTGATAGGATACTAAGACCGTATTATTAATTTTTCTTCCCTCAGCGTCATGAACTAATATGATATTAGCCAATACCAATTTGCAGTGACACGTAGATATTGAAGAATTCGTACACATAGCAGTGCGGCAGTACTCCGCAGTACCCTTGCATAATGACTGCTTATCGCACGTGCATGGGAGTCCTTTTCTTTTGCACTCAATTAGGGTGTGAGGACCCTGGGAAGCTGGTTTCTGCTCTGAATAAAATCGGGTAGGTTCTAAAAGCTGATTTTCACATGCAATTCTTGTTACTCAAGTCTTCAGACAATTCTCACAAGTTTCAGAGTAGCAAGCATTTCGTGTTACACCCCACTCCAATAATTCTGCACGTGTAGGTATTTTGCAAGAATAATTCCCACGCATATACCTGCAAACTTCAGCGTCTTTTGTAGCGACGTAGGAAAATAACAGAAGAGCGGGAGAAATATTAACACTCCCATGAGTGATGGGTAGAATTCCTACGTGAAATTTAATATGTCGAGTCCTTTCTCTGTATCCTGAGTGTCCTGCAACAAGACACAAGAGTAGGATAGAATGGGGGATACGAGAACAAAAGAGCCGAGAGCAGCAAAGCTGCTCTCGGCTGGGTGGGTGAGAGACAGGAGGGGGGGAGATAACGCGACAGGAGTGAGAGCGCGCTGTCGGAGTTACTTGCGTGACGTCACATGCCTCGGGCAGTGGTGGACGGTGACAGTGAACTTTATCGTTTGTGTGTTATAATTATTTTACATTGGTGGGGATCCGGGAACAAATAGAGAGCCGAGAGGAAGGGATTTAGATTTGGGCTCATGTTGATGACAGATTTTCATTGAGCATTAGGACGCAACTTTGATGGGTGGAAACAAATGTCCGCCGAAATTTCTAAATGCTAGAGAATAAATTAGGGATCATGCTGTATTATTGTTTTTTTCTGTATAAGTCAGATGAATTTTTTCCAACGAAATGTGAGAGATGATTTTTTCCAACAACCTGTATAATTTGCTATTAAATTCCCAGATGACTTTCCCCATTTATTTAAATGTGATATTTCGATTTGTATAAATAACTAGAATTGTAATTTCTTGATAAAATAAATTCTCGAAACTATGAAAGTTTCATAGAACAGGATGTGATATGGAACAGTATTGAAGTCCACCTCTTCCAGAAGTTGAAATGATTATATGTTGAATTTTGAATTCAGTAATAATAATAACCGAAAGAGAATCGTGATTATGTTTAAAGATGGATAAGGGGAATTTAACAAATGTTAAAATAACTACAATATTTGTTACTAACGCTATGCTTACAGAATTGATGTTACTTTCCTCAGATATTCGATAATTTTGGGAATTTAACGATTTTCATATGTTGTTGTTTTTTTCTCTTTCCGAAAGAAAGTTAAATTTGTATGAACGAAGAGTTGAATGTTATGAAGATTGTGTTTCGAAAGACGTGATGAATTGTTTTTCTAAATGTTTATGAGTAAGGAACATGCGTCTCTTTTTCCATTGCTTTCATTCTTAAGATCTGCCACATTCCTGTGAGTAGAGAGAAATGCTCACGTGGAGTCCATTCACTTAACATTATGCTCGTCACGGTTGTTCCTCGCGGGGACAGCAGAAGGGAGGGAGGGGCAGATCTCCTCATGATGTGCTCCTCACGAGTGTGCCTACAGGAATTTTCTTATCTCGGGAGATAACGTATTTATTGAACTTTGACAAAATTTTTGAGGAAAGGAAGTCTTTCAACCCTCAAATATCTTTTTTGCTCATAATTTTTCGTGTCCTATTTATTCTCTCTAATTTATTTTACAAAACTTATATTTTAGAAATTTCCTGATGTGTTACGAATTTTTATATGCGTTGTATATCACGAAATCTTTTTTTCGTTCGAGAACATAAAAATGGTCTGATGGTCCCAGCGAGATTCGAACTCGCAGTCCTTCGTTCAGAAAGACGACGTTCTATCCACTTAACCATGGGACCATTGGGAAAAGGTGCTTGAAAGAAGACGATGGTTGTTCATGGTGTTAAAATGTTTTGGGGGACTTTTCTTGGAATTTAATTTAAAATGGAGTGTGAGGGGGAGTGAATGTTATTTGAGTTGTGAACGAGTTGGTGTGAACATGAGTTTTTCTGTTACGGTGGATCATCTCTCGTTGAACTGTTGTAATGGAGGAAATGATGAAACAGACATATCACACGGCTCAAAAAGTAGGAAGTTTTGGTGGTCTCGATGCTTTATACCGTGCTGTCCGAAAAGAAGGCGTCAAGAAAAAAGACGTCATAAAATGGTTGAAGGGGGAGAAAATGTAAACACTTCACAAACCGGTGAGACGACATTTTCCGAGAAATAGAGTTATGGTTAATAAAATAGACCAACAGTTGCAAGCAGACCTAGCCGATGTCTCCAGTTTGAGTCGACATAACGATGGATTTCGTTACTTGTTGACATGCATTGACATATTTTCCAAATATGCGTGGGTGATTCCCTTAAAGCAAAAGTCGGGATCCCATATCGTTCAAGCATTTTCCCAGATATTCAAAGACAGAAAGCCGATAAAGCTTTAAACAGACAAAGGAACTGAATTTAAGAATAAAGAGTTCCAAAAGTTTTTAAAACAGCACGGAGTACGTTTCTTTACGACGAACAACGAGACGAAAGCAAGTGTTGTGGAGAGATTCAATCGCACGCTCAAAACTAGAATGTGGCGCTACTTTACAAGTTAAAATACGTTTAAATTCATAGACGTGCTCAACGATTTAGTTCATAGTTACAATAATTCTCCACATCGAAGTATAAAAATGAAACCTGTAGATGTAAACGAAGATAATGAAAAGCAAGTGTTTCTCAATCTGTATGGTGATCTCAAGTGGGAAAACCCCACCTTCAAATTTCAGGTGGGTGATCACGTAATGATTAGTAAAGCGAAATTGACATTTGAAAAGAGATATGTATCAAATTGGATGGAAGAAGTCTTTGTTGTGAGCGGTCTTGTTCCAAGATCCCCTCCCGTCTACAAAGTAAAAGATTTATTGAACGAAGAGTTGGAAGGAACATTTTACGCCGAAGAGCTTCAAAGAGTCACTCTGTCCAAAAACTTTCCTGTGGAACGTGTTCTAAAGAAACGCAAAAGAAAAGGAAAAATTGAATACTTTGTTAAATTTAAAGGATATCTCGATAAATTTAATGCCTGGATCCCTGCGGAAGACTTGACCTCACTATAAAACCAACATTTTTTTTAGATGAAGCGTCATTCGTCAACATGAGTTTCTATCTGACACTACCTAGCGACAGCTCTCTCCGCTACTTTTCAGACAATAAAATTTCTCATTTCATCACGCGTCTTCCTTCCCCGATTGAACTCAATGGAGACTGGGAAGTGGGACTCGTCGAACTCATATACCCTCATTCCTGGTTTAATGTTAATGTAAATTCAAATTACTTTTCTTATGGTGTCGGTCCAGGTCAACTGAAAGCAGCAAAAATCCCTGCTGGATATTATGATTCGGTGGGAGACGTGGTAAAAGCCATGTCCCACCATTGGTCGAAAAAAATTACGATGTTTTTTAATAAAACCACGAGGCGGGTGAAAGCAGCTTTAACTAATGGTTCTCAGCTGGAGTTATTTCCCGGAATAGCTGAAATTCTAGGTTTCCAACCTGGAGTGTATTCGGCATCAGAAGGGAGTGATGTCACAATTCATGGAAATTTCGTAGCCGATCTGAACACGTCCCTTTCACTATTATACGTGTACAGCAATATTGTGGAACCTCAGCCTGTGGGAGACATGGTTGCACCTCTCCTTCGCATCGTTAAAGTCAGCGGAGAAGACGGAGATGTGGTGAGCGCCTTATACGACCGCCCTCATTATTTGCCGCTCGCAAGAAAACATTTTCAAACCGTCGAAATCATTATAAGGAATCATTCAGGGCAATTAGTACCATTTGAACGCGGGAGAGCGATCGTGAAACTTCATTTTCGTCTCAAGGCTCTGTAGTCATGTACGAACCATACCGCTGTTGTACAAAATCCTTCGAGGATTATTATGTCAACCAAACTGGAAAAGGTTTAGTATACTATCAAGGAGCTCCATTTCAAAAAGGGTATGGACTTGGAGGACTTTTTCGGTCGTTCTTTAGAGCGGCTGTGCCATTATTTAAACAAGGTGCAAAAACGTTTGGAAAACAAGTCTTTCGAACGGGTGTGGACCTAGCTAATGACGTCATCCTCGGCAAAGACGTGAAAACAGCAGCCAAACAACGCGCTAAAGAAGCAGGACTAATACTCACTGACAAAGCAGCTAATAAAGTGAAGAAAATGTTGGGAGGAAGCGTTAAAAGAAAGAGAAACGAAGAAACGCAT
This sequence comes from Macrothele yani, assembly GCA_039090855.1. NCBI lineage: Eukaryota > Metazoa > Arthropoda > Arachnida > Araneae > Macrothelidae > Macrothele > Macrothele yani. The sequence goes on along the minus strand of CM077031.1, from coordinate 36,242,510 downwards.
CATTCATTCAAAGAAAGCCAAGAGAACAGCACACGATATTTTTGATCCATAAACTATGGCTCTGATTCACAGTCATTCTTCCGTATGTTTAAAATCTGAACTTGATTTATTTGCTTTGCCGCCTACCCAAACGAGCATAGAAAGAGGCCAATGGATCGAATATCACCCCTTGGCCAACATTCGAGATGGAGGACCTCTGGAATTTAATATTTCCGGGAGTGGAGAAGAATACATGGACTTATCTTCCAGCCAACTCTATGTGAAAATCAAAATTGTGAAAGCTGACAATTCTGGCCTAGCTGATGAGGAGCCCGTGGGCCCCATTAACTGTTTTCTTCATTCTCTGTTTTCCCAAGTTGACATCAGTTTAAACGAAAGAGTGATTTCATCATCAAGCAACACATACCCCTACAGAGCTTATATTGAAACTCTTCTGAATTATGGAGAAGAAGCAAAGAAAACCTATTTAGCATGTGAAGGGTTTTGCAAGGATACAGCGGGATATCTACATGAAATTAATCCCACAAATGCTGCAACGAACAAGGGATTACATCAACGCTACGAGCTCGTGAAAGACAGTAAAACGTTGGATATGATTGGAACCTTGCACTGTGATTTATTTTTTCAAAACAGACTGCTACTCAATTTAGTGGACGTGAAAATTAAACTGGTTCGAACCAAACCAGATTTCTGCCTCGTTCCTTCTCCGAGGCCCCCAATTACAGAGTTCTCATCGAACACGCTTCGATTTTTGTGAGAAAAGTGAAAGTCATCCCTGGAGTTGCAATCGGTCATGCAAAAGCTTTAGAAAAATCTCCTGCCAAGTATCCCATTGACCGTGTTTTAAGCAAAGTGTATTCCGTCTCTCAAGGAAGTATGTCCTTCGTGCAAGACAACGTATTCGTAGGACAAATGCCCAAAAGACTGGTTATTGGATGTATAGATAACGATGCTTTAAATGGTACATATAAATCAAACCCCTTTGAATTCACGCATTATGATGTCAACTTTATCGCCGTGTACGTTGACGGACAGCCAGTTCCTCATACACCTCTAGAACCCAATTTTGAAAAAGAAGCACAATTCGTTCTTTCCATAGTCTGTTTCAAGGAACTGAGAAACTGGGTCAAGACCGTGGAATATATATCGATCGAGAGGAATTTTCCAAGGGATACACTCTTTATGCATTCGATCTCAGTCCGGACCTGTGTGATGGAGGACATATGAACCTAATCCAACAAGGAAATTTAAGAGTGGAAATCAAATTTGGAAAAGCTTTGCCTAAAACTATTTCTGTTCTCATCTACGCAGAGTTCCAGAACATTATTGAAATTTCCAAGTCCAGAAACATTCTCTGTGATTTCTCCAATTGAAGAAATGAACAGTGTTCAAATCACGAAGTCCCTAAATCAAGATCACGTGACACGACGATCCTTCCTCGGAGTGTTTGCCTGTGACCGACTTCCCAAGAGAATTGTCAAGTTCCCAGCATGCCTTGTTGTGAATACGGATCGGCATGGAAATCCTGGGAAACACTGGATGGGTATGTATATGGCAAACCCAAAAGCAATCGAATTTTTTTATTCTTTCGGACATTCTCCTGAATATTTTCAAGGACCTATTACACGATTTGTCTACAAGTTTGACACTGTTAATTTTAATGATGTGCCTCTTCAAAGTTCGTTTACGGCCGTATGTGGGCAATTTTGTATTTTCTTCCTCTATTCTAGATGTCGCGGAAAAAGCTTGTTCTCTATTGTAAGAAATTTTCGATGGAAATCTGAAACAAACGATGTGCGTGTCTTTCATTTTGTTCGAAATAAATTTGGAATTGTATCAAAATTTAGAATTTAAAATAAAAATTGATTAAACTCAATTTTATGCGTCTTTTCTTTAAATTGTTTTGTACCTTTTTAATGACATCAGTTGACAACATGCAAGTGTCCAGACTACAACATCCTTTCACAGCTCTGATAGCGGGTCCTACGGGCTGCGGGAAGACTCAGTTTGTAAAACACTTACTTCAGCATCAGGGGGAAGTCATATCCCCACCGACTCAGTTTGTAAAACACTTACTTCAGCATCAGGGGGAAGTCATATCCCCACCTCCCGAACACGTGGTGTGGTTCTACGGGGTTCACCAAGCACTGTATGATGAAATAGAAAACGTGACATTTGTGGAGGGTCTCCCCTATAATTTCCGTGACTATGTGAAAGGAAGAACACTGTTTGTCATTGACGATCTCATGACTGAATGCGGAAGCGATAAAAAATTAACTCACTTGTTCACTAGAGGGAGTCATCATTTCACCCCGCACGGGGATAACTGGTTTTCCAGTTATTTGGGGAGCGGCGCCCCCACGGCCCGAGCTGACCTTGTGACTGTTTCTGTTTTGATTTCGTCTTGATACGATGATACCACCGAAGGGACAGCTGTTCATCCAGCTGATGGGGAGTGGCGACCCCACGGCCCGAGCCGACAGTAGTGTTTAAAATCTTTTTCCATTTGTGGTTGTTGTTGTTGTTATCTCGCCACGCTCCCGCCTCAGTCCTGTAGGTTGCTGAGGTTGTGATTATGCGCCAGCCCTTTCCTCTCACTTTCCTGTTTTTGCTTTCTTCTCCACTCCCTGTTCTTCCTTTTTCTCTATTTTCTACTCCTCTTCCCTTTCTTTTTCATTTTCTGTTCCTTCTTCGTTTCTCCGGGCTGGTTAGCTAGACCTACCTGCACGTTTGCCGTGTGCGGTGACCCGTACAGGTGGAAAAGGGGATGCTGGAGGCTGAGGTTACTGGGGGCCAGGCTATAGTTGTCACCAGTCGCCAACACTCCTCTTTGCCCCCTGCTTCACCCTAAACGGGAGGCTAGGAACTAACCTACTCCTAGTCAATCGGCTTGTCATTTCGTACGACGGGGTGAGTTTGGGGATAGTGTGGGCATGCCAAAGGGGTATTACCAAGACCCGGGAAAGTCGCGGTACTCGCTGAGCGCATGTCTGCACGATCAACATGCTATATCCGCCGCCTAACCCTAGGGCCGTGTCCTGCGCCCATGTTGGCCTGCGGACCTCCGGCTCTCCCCTGTTGGGCTCGGTAGTGGGCGGGGAAGCTGGCGGATGAATTTTTTTCGCATTTTATATGGATTCTTTAAATATTCCCCCTTCTGTCAAACTAAAGAAATCTTTGGACACGGATCCTAACCCCACCAATAAGAAACTGCGTACTTTGCCGCCGGACACTGCCCGATTTTTTATCATCCATGCACGGGAAGAATCTCACAAGCTTGGCTCCAAATCTCCCTTCTGGATTCAAAAAGCCCTGCAAGGAGCGGTTGCGTCACCAACCAGTGTGAAGAAGTTAAAATCGGGAGATATATTGGTGGAAATGTCAAGTCCACGCCATGGTTCATTGCTCTTGGGCGTCTCCAACTTGGGTGGTGTCCCTGTGGACATCAAACCTCATCAGTCCCTGAATTCATCCAGAGGTGTCATCTCCGAGCGCGACCTCGTGGATGTTTCAGAGGAAGAATTTCTTGAGGAGCTTGCCAACCAAGGTGTCACAGCGGTTCGTCGCATCAAGTTCCGCCGAAACGGGGAGCTGGTCAACTCCAGAACAGTGATTCTGACCTTTGATCGCCCGACTCTTCCATCTTCCATCCATGCGGGCTATTTGAACTGCTCTGTGCGCCCGTACATTCCTAACCCTCTTCGTTGCTACCGATGCCAAGTGTACGGGCACTCCCAGCAGTCTTGCCGTGGTGCTGCTACTTGCAATCGTTGCGGTTCACACGACCATCTTCAGTCTGACTGCTCTGCTGCAGCTGCCCATTGTGTGAACTGCAAAGGCGACCATGCTGCCAATGCCAAGAACTGTCCGAAGTGGATTGAGGAGCGGAGGATTCAGGAGGTTAAGACACTTGAACACCTGTCCTACCCTGAAGCTCGACGGAAGGTCGTTCCCGCTGCTCCAAGCGCACGCACCTACTCTTCCGTTGTGGCTCCTAAAACATCCATAGCCACTCAGACAGACATCACTATACCAAAAGACTGCCCTTTCTCTCTCGAGGATATTTATGCTGCTGGGCTGAAGGCCCTTCGACTTTCCACCACTGACAGTTTATCTTTGCCACCACAGACCAATGCTCGGGGTCCTGCATCCTCGCCCAAGCGCGCTGTTGCAGAACAGGTTTCCCGTTCTACGAGCCCTGATCCCTCGCCTGCTAGACACAAAGGCAAGACCAAACAAACCTCAGCCACACAATCTCAAACAAAGGTTCAAGCCGGAACGAAGCAGTCCCGGTCTTCATCCTCAAGACACCCACCTGTCCTTCCCCCGGTTACCACGCCGGCGAGGGGCACTGCAGACCAGACAGAGGAATTTATGGACTCCGAGGCCTTCTAGGCCTGGTCAGTTCATTTGATCCACGTTTCTTTCTTTCTATCTACCCCTCAAATCATGGTTTCAATCGTTCAATGGAACTGTCGAGGTTTTCGGACAAAATATGATGACGTCAAACATCTGCTTTCGTCGTACTCTCCGGTGTGCCTTTGCCTCCAGGAGACAAAACTTAAACCATCAGACCTGCTCTCAGTTCGAGGCTACAGTGCATTTCGGAAAGATAATGTTTCAGGAGATATAGCTTGCGGGGGAGTTGCCATTCTTGTCCCCCACAGTGTTCCAGTTTCTCCCGTTGCGGTCTCAACATCTTTACAAGCCGTTGCGGTGCGTATCTCCATGCCTGTGCCTCTAACTGTTTGCAGCGTCTATCTGCCGCCGGATGAGGACGTGAGCATGTCTGTTCTTGAGAGCTTAGTTGAGCAGCTGCTGCCACCTGCTCTTCTTCTGGGTGACTTCAATGCTCATAATCCATTGTGGGGTAGTGTCAGAACAGACACACGAGGCCGTAGGATCGAATCTCTTCTTTCCTCGACCTCTTTGTGCCTGTTTAACACCGGTGCTGACACTTATTTCCACGAGCCTACAAGAAGTTTCAGTGCGATCGATTTATCTTTGGGTTCACCATCGGTTACTGCTGACTGGTCGTGGACGGTGTGCAACGACCTCCATGGGAGCGACCACTTCCCAATTGTACTTGGCTCTAATGAGAGCGTGCCATCTTCTGCTTCCCGCCCTCCTCGGTGGAGGATGGATCGTGCCAAGTGGGAGGTCTTCACATCGTCCGCAGTGATACCTTCTGTCATGGTGACCCGAGGGTCCATCGATGCAGCTGTTACTGAAGTCACCACGTGTATCATTCAGGCAGCAGATCTCTCTATCCCAAAGACATCAACGACGCTCCCAAGACGTCCGAATCCTTGGTGGACCTCTGATTGCACAGCAGCTAGGAGAGCTCAACATAAGGCCTGGTGTACATTTCGGCGTTATCCAACCGATGCTAATCTTGTTGAATTTAAAAGAGCAAAATCTTACGCTCGGTTGGTGCGTCGACGGAGCAAGAGGGAGTCTTGGATGAAGTACGTTTCCTCTATCAATTCACGTGCCAGTTCTAAAACTGTTTGGGAAAAAATTCGTAGGATTCGGGGAAACTATGGTTCCCATCAGATCTCTATTCTTGAGAGTAACGGCTGCACGTATGCTGAAGTCGGGGAGATAGTGGATTGTTTGGGTAGGGCGTTTGCCTCTGTTTCTAGTTCTGAGGCGTACCCTCTCTCCTTTCAGAGGACTAGACCAGCTGCTGAGCGCCAGAGACTCTCCTTTGCGCCTTTTCATAACACCGAGTATAACTCCCCTTCAGCATGGTTGAACTCCGAGTGGCTCTGCATCGGTCCGGTGCAACATCTGTAGGTCCCGATGGCATCCACTATGACATGATCCGTCATCTCTCGCAGTCGTCTCTCGAGAATCTGTTAGTGCTTTTCAACCGCATTTGGTTGGAACACAGTTTCCCGGACTCCTGGCGAAAAGCTTTTGTTTTACCTTTTCCCAAGCCTGGCAAAGACCCCAAGTCTCCCTCTAGTTATCGGCCAATTGCCCTCACTAGCTGTCTGTGCAAAATCCTTGAACGCATGGTTAATTCTAGGCTAATTTACTTCCTAGAAGAACATCAAATTCTGTCGCCATCACAAAGCGGCTTCCGTCGTCATCGTTCAGCTCCTGACCATCTCCTGCTCCTTGAGACGTCTGTTCGTGAGGCGTTCGTACGTAGGCAGCACCTGGTGTCTGTCTTTTTTGACATCAACAAAGCTTATGATAGAGCATGGCGCCACGGTATCCTCCGTGACCTCCACGAAAGTGGGTTGCGGGGAAACCTGCCAACCTTCATTGCCAACTTTCTTCGTGACCGTGTGTTCCAGGTGCGCCTGGGTACAACACTGTCCGCCTTTTTCCATCAAGAACAAGGTGTTCCTCAAGGCAGCATTCTCTCGGTGACTCTGTTCATCCTCCGCATTAATTGTTTGCTTAAAAATCTTCCTCCTACGGTTTCGACTACCATTTATGTTGACGACCTTCACATCTTCTGCTCGTCATCAAGCATGCATTACATTGAAAGGCAGCTGCAGTCTGCAATTAACCAGATAGTTAAAGCGGCTAACAACAATGGTTTCGTTCTTTCTGCTGAAAAGACAGCGTGTGTACATTTCTGCCGGAGGCGTGGTCTCCACCCCGATCCAGAACTCTATTTGGACCATGCAGCCATTCCAGTTTTGCCGGAAACCAAGTTCCTTGGTTTGACCGTCGACCGTGCGCTCACCTTTCGCTCGCACGTTCGACGACTCCGGACTTCCTGTCTGAGAGCTTTGTCAATCCTCAAGATCCTCGCCTCAGTCTCCTGGGGTGCAGACAGGACTTCCCTGTTCCGTATTTACCATTGTCTCATTCGGTCTAAACTGGATTATGGCTGTATGGTGTATGGCTCTGCGCGTCCTTCCGTTCTCCGGCCGTTGGATACCATCCACCATCAAGCTCTGCGTCTTTGTACAGGAGCATTTCGCACGTCACCCATTCCCAGCCTTTATGCCGACGCGAACGAACCGTCGCTTCATATACGCCGTCTGCAGCTGTCTCTTCAATTTTACCTGAAACTTAGATCTCTCTCAGAACATACTTTACACGATGCAGTTTTTCATCCCCAGCATGCTCGTTTGTTTGAGATCCGTCCCTCGTGCATCCGAACCTTCGGTCTTCGTTTGGCGGCCGTAGCTCGTGATGCAGGGCTCGACTTGTCACTCGTTGGAGAGACCAGGGGCTTTGAGGATCCCCCATGGCACCCTCTTGGTGTCATGGTTGATACCAGCTTTACATCTTTTGACAAGTCCTCAACCCCTGCGTCAGTGTACCAGCAGCTCTTCGCCGAACACCGTTACGTCAATGCAGACTTTATTCCTGTTTTCACCGATGGATCTAAGGCGGCTGGTGTTGTTGGATGCGCCGCCGTCTGCATTGACGAAGTTTCTGTTGCCCGCATTCCTGCCGAGGCCACAGTGTTTTCGGCGGAGATGCATGCTGTGTATCTTGCACTTGTTCACGTGCAGTCGAGCTCTCATCAGCGTGCTATTGTGTACACTGATTCGTTGAGTGTTGTGCAATCATTATCATCTATGGATTTCACTGGCCACCCACTTCTTTTTGCCGTTCGAAGACTTCTTCATTCTTTGCTCGAGGCTGATGTCCAGATTCGGTTCTGCTGGATTCCTGGGCATGTTGGGATCCCAGGGAACGAGTCTGCTGATGCTGCTGCTAGATCTGCCTCTTCTTTGGTTGTCACACCGCTGCCACTGTTCCACCGTGATTTTCGCTTTCTTGTTCACGATCATATCAGACGAACGTGGCGGGGTCTGTGGGACCAACAGGTGGAGAATAAACTGCACCGTGTTAAACCCATCCTTGGAGTCTGGAAATCATCGTGTCGCCGGAACCGTAGGGAAGAAGTTGTTCTTGCGCGTCTCCGCATTGGGCATTGTCGCTTCACGCATAGCTATTTGCTGTGTGGCGACGCTGCGACAATGTGTGAGGCGTGCGACTGTTTACTCACCGTCTCTCATGTTTTGTGCAGTTGTGTTCGGTTTTGTAATAATCGGTTTCACTATTTTCAGTCTCATCTGCTGGACGAGGACGCAGCTACGCTTCAAAAACTTTTGGGCGACCACTGCGACACTTTCGCAGTATTTTCTTTTTTAAAACAGATTAACGTTTTAAAACTTATTTAAAAAAAAAGTTATATAATAAATATAATAGTAAATTAATAAAGTTATATATAGACCTAATAAACTAACTAGTCTTCACATCTTTCATCATCCTCTTTTCTAACTTTTACCAAGCCTGTCTGCTCTTAATCATTTTCCACGCTTTTAAAAATCTTTAGCTGATAGTTCTGTGTCTGGCGCTCTTTGGCCAAGCCTGGCCCTTGCGCCACTAAAATCAATTAACTAACTAACTAACTAACCATCATTTCAATGTGTCTGTGATATTCATTACTGAAAATTTTTTTCACAAAGGCAAAGAAATGCGAGAAATTTCCTTGAATGCTCATTACTTGTTTCTGTTTAAATCACGAAGAGATGTGAATCAAATCATTCATTTAGGAAGGCAGTTGTACCCTAGCAAACTTAAATTTTTTCAAGAAGTTTATATGGATGCCACAAAATCCCCTTACAGCAATTTATTGATTGATCTGAAACCCGAGACAAAGGAAGAATTAAGATTACGCTCCCAGATACTTTCGGGGGACATTCAAGTAGTATATCAACCTCGGTGAAAATAAATAAGTCTCAGTTTTCATCATGATGTTGTCTAAGCAACAGATCCAACTTTTACGCATGCTTCAACACTGTCCAAAAAAAGTATTAAAAGACCTATTTTCAAATTGTAGGAAAAACGGAATTAAAGCTATATGCGAAATTTGTATGAATACGTTAAAAGGAAATGTTCCGCTTACTCCCGCTCAGAAACATTCATTGCAACGACATAAGCACACCTTGCGTGCTCTCTCTCGAAAAAAGACTCCTCTATATAAAAAGCGGGAACTCCTTGTTCAAAAAGGGGGATTTTTAGGTGTGTTGATTCCTGCTGCTCTCAGTGTGTTAACGACTCTGCTTACGAAATAATGGAATTTGCCAAGAAAATGGTTCTAATTCCAGAAGAACGGTTTTCCCGACATATGCCAACCGATGAAACGTTAACGGACTTAGACAAAGAAATGAAAAAATTCTACTAAGCAAAGAGTCTGATGAAGTCAAAGTGAAATTATATAATCAAGTCTTGAATAAACGTATTCATGTATCCAATTTTAATCCTCCAGTTACATCTCATGAAACATCATCGAGAATAGCAGAATCAGAGAAAGAGAGCATATTAAAGACGAGAAAGTGAAAGATGTTGTAGAAGATCTTATCGTTCAATCTGTTCCTACTAACTTGAAACGCTATGCAAGAAATGTGTTGGACGTCTTTAAAACGAACTCTGATATTATTGGATGGGGCCCTAAGGCAGAACTTCAGGTCCGAGGACGCATTGTGAGAAACACGAATATTATCGACCTCATAGACGCTATGTTTCGAAGCAAGGGATCTAAGCTGCAAATACCTCCTGAATTTGTAAAAGCATTAAAGAACATAAATTTGCCCACTAAGTACATTAAAAAAAATGTTGAAAGTCCCTGTACAAGAAGGAAATTCTGTTGTAACTCCTAAAAGAAAAAAGACAAATACTAAGAAAATGTGTAAAAATCTGAACTCTGTTTGTTGGATTCACTATTAAAAATTTAGATGGAATAAAAATAGTCTTTTTTCTTTGAATTAAAAATATTTCACTTGAAAGTTCATTATCGACAAGGAGTGGTTTTTTTTTTACAATTTGATTTTAGAAAAATCGGTTTGGGAAAGTTAATTTTCTAACAGGTTTAAAATATGCCACTTCATTTTACTTACAGGATGCTTTTGGGAAAGACGAATTTGAAAAACATGGAAAATTGCGTAGAATAACATGGCGAAATCATATGACTTAAAGGAGCATTTTTAAACATGTCTGAAATTCAAAGAGCAAAATGGTTCACTTGAAAGTGACATAGTATGTTTTGAAGTTCTTTATTCTCAAGGATGGTTCTTTCAACTTCATTTTAGAAAAATTAGTTTTGAGAAAGTTAATTTTCGTGTAGGTGATAGTTTTTATCAAAGAATATGTGTCAAGGGAAAGAAAAGTGAAATCCCAGACACATTTTTACACACTGAATCGAATACGTATGCTACAATAATTGGTAATATACGTTTAAGAGAATGATGTTCTTGGGAGAAATATGTTATGTATGGTGACTTTTTTTTTTTATTTCTCCGTTTCCACATCACCCATGAGGTAGGAGTACCGATGCATTTTTTTCTACGAGGTTTCGCCAAAATAGCCCTAATCCTCGACTTCCTTTCTTCAATTAATATTTAAGCCTGCAAACATATAGAATTTATGTCATAGAAACCATCATTTCTCGTATTTCAGCAAATAGTTCATTTCCTTTGATTCCTGAAAAGAACTCTTTTGTAACTTTTGCTTTGTCACATGCTTCGACAAAAGCTTTAGCAATATCTTTAGGGTTGAGGGATGCCACTGCATCTTCAAAACATATAACGACTTTAGTGCCCCACTCTGTGCTCATGCAAGTGTGCTGCATTTGGTTGTGAGCTACGTAATTCAATTCTCCTGAAATACATTCAGGACATCTGAAGGTCTTCATTACACCATTACTAATTAAAGTTTTTAAGGAGTCAATTAATCCTGTTCGAAGTTCCCAGACGTCCAATGTTGTATATGGTACACTCAGCGTTTCGGTAAGCACAATTTCTTAGAATTCTGTTCCAATCATCAAATCTTGAATACCGCTCCAAACGTCATCTAAAATATTTTGGAGTTTTTTTAAACTGTTTCTTATTAATTGCTACTCCACGTGTTAAGTTGTAATTCCCTCTAGCATCAGAATACTGCTTCTGAAAGCGAAAGAATTCACCATCACGGGAAACTGACATGAAAATTTCACTTCCGATACTGCGTGTCTTTCCTCGCTCACCTAGCTGAAAAATACACCTTCTTAAGTCCAAAAAACAGCTCGCCGACATTGTGACTCCACATGTTGTTGGGAGGAACACTCCCCAATCCACTTGAATGCTCTAAGGTGAATTTTTATTGCTGAAGAAAACACAGATACAGTTATGAAACGGTTTCCTCCTAAATGAAAGTAATTTGTCGGCATTTGCTCTAGAGTGAATCCATTGGGTGTGCTTGCAGGATGAGCAGGTTGCACCTCAGACAAAGCAGTACTAAGATTAGATGATCCCACACTAACAATTTGAGGTGTCGCGGGTAATCGATGATACACTTCCGTCGTCATTTGAAAAAACATCCGAAAGTCTTGATTCAGCTTGAGTAGAAACACAGCACTGCTTTTTACCATACTGAGTAGCTTCACAGGACCGCTTCATGATGACCTGATAGCAATTCTAAGGAGCAAAGAAATATAATAATAGCCTCAACAAACTTTAACTAAATGTTGTGATATTCGAAGAAATCTCAGTCTAAGCTGTTGTGAGAAATGATGTCTAAATCCTCGGAAAACTTAGAACTGAATGCTTCCATACGTTCAAAGCAACGCTTTATTTCGTTTCTTAAGATTAGATGCAGAAAGAGGGGCTGGAAAAATCTCTTTGTGGGAGAGAATAACGCCATCTCATTGGTCTAATAGTACACAATAACCCCCTCCTCCGCATGGTACGGAAAAGCAACACTTCTACAAATACATTCCCTTTTATCTCATGTTGAGCATACACAGGAAATGATAGTTGGAGCGTTGCCACTTATTATAAAATATTTACACAAATAAGATTGTAGTAGCTCTTTAACAAAGCATTTCCTTTATCTTAATACACACATCTCGTTGAGAGGTGACCTTTCAAACAACCATGATATGATGTGTTTGTATAGATAAATGGAAAGACAGGGGAATCATTACAATTCCTTAAACTTAAGACCGAAATACTTATCACCCACTGACCAGATCAGTGAAAATCTCTGATAAGGTGTATTTGCGTAGATAACGTTGCAGTCTCTGTTGAACAAGGCGCTGCTTTTAAACTTAAGAATGAAATACGTACACGTGAATGATATCAGATCACTACAATCCCGACCTTAGATAAGGGGGAGGTAGGGGAACTAATGCATTTCTTTAAACTTAAGATCAAAATATTTGCATACTATTACCAACTGACCACTTCAGTGAAAATCACAGATAGTGTGCGTTTGTTTACTTAGATAACGTTGGTGGGGCTCTGTTGAACAAGATACTGCTTTTAAACTTAAGACTGAAATGCGTGAGCATTCCAAGGGCAATCTTGAACCTTGATATGCTGTGTTTGCATAGATAAGGGGAGGGACCGGAAACTAAGGCATTTCCTTAAATTTGAGAGAAAAATGGTGTGGCGTCTGTTGAAGAAGCATTTTCCTTTAAACTTTCATGTTATTCGTATGGGATTTAGATCACGTTCACTGCATTTAAAGGAAGAATCCATGCTTTCAGGAATGTAAAATGGATACTGATGATGTCAACGACAATGAAAAAGTAAGTAATTTGCTTATTTTTTTAATGAGTAGGGCCTTTCCCCGTGTTAAATTAACAAATCTTGTAATGTATAAGTTCGGAGACGCTGATATTTGCAAATAAATTCAACTTTAAAAGCGACTTGAGCTACAAACTATTTTACATTTTTTTTCTTTTTTCTTTCACAGATATTTGATTCCCAATGGGAAAAGGATCCTATTTTGATCGGAAATTTAGAATTTGTGGACCATTTTGGGCAATTCCCAAGTTCCCAAGATCTTTCCGATGAGTTCGTTCCGGATGCATCTATCATCAGTACAGTCCCTCAACAACGAATATCAAATCCTAGCCTAACATGTAGAGAATGTGAAAAAACATTTTCAAAAAAGTTTAACTTAAACCGGCACATGTTAATTCATACTGGAGAGAAACCCTATCAATGTGAAACATGCAGAAAAACTTTCCGACAAAAATCGCACCTACTGGGTCATATACGTAAACTCCATCTTGCGACAAATGCTCGTTCACCACATTTGTCGCCAAAAGCAGGACCTTCTCGTGTAAATGTCCGAAGCAAAAGAAACAATCAACGAACGGATTCTCCACCACCAAAAAGAAGTAGGAAAGTACGTCAACCCTGTGAAATACAAGTTTTGCATGAGCAACTATTCCATCCAACACCCGAAGTAGAGGGTGATTTACTATCATTTCTTAACAACATAGAAACTAATGTTCTCACCACCTTACGTAACCAAATTTCTTTACAAAGATCAATAAAGTGGTATGTAGTACTAAAGGTACAATACTCACGCGTGAGGGGAGATGAGGAAGAAACTGAATATTCTACTATGTATTTCCGTAGTAGATGCATGGTGGAACTCACTTTAGATACCACACCCGAAAATTTGACTTCCGCATTTGAAAAAATAAAGACATGTAGTGAAGAATTCGAATCTATGGGGAGTGGATGGGTGCTCGACAAAATATTGAACCTAGAACTTAAAATTGGACGATATGAACCATTAGCTGCATCTTCATATTTTCCATTACCTCCTAAACTTGCTAGGAAAGAAGCAATTATTAATATTCAAAATAACGACCAAAAGTGTTTCTTGTGGAGTGTTCTTGCACATATTCATAATGTAGAACACAATCCACATCGCGTTTCCCATTATACACAATTTCAAAATGAACTGAATTTGGAGGGCATCACCTTTCTTACACCAATCACACAAATAAGTAGGTTTGAAGAAAAAAATAATATTTCAGTAAATGTCTTCGGATGTGAAGAAGAAGTTTTTCCGTTATATATATCAATCCACAAATGTGAAAGACATGCAAATCTACTTCTCATTACAAATGGTGAAAGACAGCACTACACTTTAATCAAAAATATGAGTAGATTGCTTAGCACGTTGACCAGACATAAAGAAGCAATATTTTACTGTGATAGGTGTTTACATGGGTTTTCAAGGGAGAATCTGCTGCAAGAACACATAGTGTACTGTCAAATGCATGACGCACAGAGAGTTGAACTCCCTGAGGAATGTGACAAATGGCTTAAATTTGAGCGATACGACTTTCAACTTCCTATTCCATATGTTGTGTATGCAGATTTTGAGTCATTATTGGTGAGAGTTGCGAGTTGTGATACTGACCCAGAGCAAGCATCATCATCCTCTACTCCTACTGCAATTCATGAACCATGTGGTTTTTGTTACGTTATCGTCGGACCACAAGGTCGAAGTGTTAAACCGCCTACTGTTTATCGTGGTGAAAACGCTGTGGATAGGTTCCTCCAATGCTTATTGAAGGAAGAACAATTCATTAATGATCTCAAAAAGGTAAACAAACCAATGGTCATCACCCCCGAAGAAGAAGCACAGTTTCATCTTGCCACTCACTGTCACATTTGTCAAGGATTGTTGAAAGCTGACCGTGTGAGAGATCATGATCATTTAACATCAAAATTTTGCGGTGCTTGTCACGCTGCATGTAATCTGAAATATAAGTTCAGTAGGAAAATTCCTGTCATATTACATAACCTTAAAGGATATGATGGTCATCTCATCATGCAGGGTATCGGTAAAATAAAACATAAAAGAATTAATGTAATTCCTATTAATAGCGAGAAATATATTTCTTTCATGCTGGGGAACTTACACTTCATTGACTCCTTACAATTTATGCCTGAGTCGTTGGAAAAGCTCGTACTGAATTTGTGTGAAGATCAGTTCAACATTTTAAAGGAACATGTCAACGAAGAATATGCTTCATTATTATTAAAGAAAGGAGTATATCCATATGAGTATATGGATTGTCACAAAAAATTTGAAGAAACACAACTACCCCCGATAGAAGCATTTTTCAGCACTATAACAAATGAAAATTTAACTCAACAACAATATGACTATGCACAAAAAGTCTGGAATACTTTCAACGTGAAAACATTGGGAGGGTATCATGACCTGTATGTCAAAAGCGATGTGCTATTACTAGTAGACGTGTTTCAAAATTTCCGGAAACTTTGTCAAGAGCATTATGGATTGGATCCTTGTCATATGTATACATCCCCCTCATTAGCATGGCAAGCTTGTTTAAAGATGACGCGGGTTGAACTAGAACTTCTTACTGATGTAAATATGTACCTATTTGTAGAAAAGGGGATAAGAGGGGGCATATCTGTAATTTGCAACCGCTATAGCAAATCAAACCATCAATACCTTGATGATTTCAATCCTAATACACCTCTTAAACATATTATTTACTTAGACATGAATAATTTATATGGGAATTCAATGTGTGAAAGCAATTTGCCCGAGAGAGAATTTTTGTGGAAGACCAATATCAATGACTTTGATGTCATGACGATATCTGATGATTCAGAAACTGGATATATTCTTGAAGTTGATTTAGAGTACCCTGAAGAACTACATGATATACATAGTGATTATCCACTTGCACCAGAGAAAATTAATATAACCGCTGATATGCTTTCACCATATTGCAAAAGAATCCAAAATAAACATAATCTAAAATTATCTACAAAAGGTGTTGAAAAACTTGTTCCAAACCTGTTCAACAAAACAAATTATATAGTACATTACAGAAATCTAAAATTATATTTGTCCCTGGGAATGAAACTTAAAAAAATTCATAAAATACTTCAGTTCAAACAAAGCAAGTGGTTAGAAACATACATAAACTTCAACACAGAACAAAGAAAACAGGCAAGCAATAATTTTTCGAAAAACTTTTTCAAATTAATGAACAATGCCGTGTATGGTAAAACTATGGAAAATCTCAGAAACAGAAGAAGAATTGAATTGACTAATTGTGAGAAGAGAAAAAGAAAATTAGTTGCATCTCCAGCTTTTCACGCATTTCAACTTTTTAATCACAATCTGGCAAGCATTGAGAGGAAAAAGACGAAAATTATACTAAATCGTCCAATTTATGTAGGGTTTGCCATTCTGGATATTAGCAAACTACTCATGTACAAATTCCACTACCTACATATACTGCCCAAGTATGGACGAAATGTAAAATTATTGTTTACTGACACATTTTCTCTGTGCTATGAAGTGAGAACTATGGACATCTATGCTGATATGGCAGAGGATAAGCATCTTTACGACACTTCTGAGTATCCCATCGATCATCCACTATTTTCTCTTGAAAATAAAAAAGTTTTAGGGAAAATGAAGGATGAACTATGTGGAAGCCCTGTTCTAGAATTTGTAGGTTTGAGAAGCAAAATGTATAGTGTGTTGACATCTTGTAGTGCGAAAACAACTGCGAAAGGAATACCAAAAGCAACTGTGCGACATAATCTGAAACATGCCCATTATAAAAGATGCTTATTCGACAACATTGTCACTCATGTAGCATATTCAAGGATTGAGAGTAAGAAACATCAACTGAAAACTCTACAATGTAAAAAATTAGCTTTATCATCATTCGATGACAAACGCTACATCTTAAATAATGGTACTGACGCTCTAGCGTATGGTCATTACAAAATCGATGGAGAAAACTAAAGTAAGCATGTAAATCTCTACCTATATTGTATATATTTATGTATATGTGGTTTATAAATGTTGAAAAATATGGAAGAAAAAGAAACCGAGGAGTAGGGCTATTTTTGGCGAAACCTCGTAGAAAAAAAAACGCATCGGTACTCCTACCTCATGGGTGATGTGGAAACGGAGTAAACAAAAAAAAAAAAAAAAAAAAAGAAGTCGTCATACATAACATATTTATAACATAATCATGAACATGTATTGCACACGAATGTGGTAGATCTTAAGAATGAAAGCAATGGAAAAAGAGACGCATTTTTCTTACTCATAACATTTAGAAAAATAATTCATCACGTCTTTCGAAACACAATCTTCACCACATTCAACTCTTCGTTCTACCGCAGGGACAGCTGTTCATCCAGCTGATGGGGAGTAGCGACCCCACGGCCCTAGCCGACTTGTTATGTTTGATTCATTCCATTAGAACTTTGTGTTGCCACCACCTTGACAGCACCCGCCTCACTTGTTGGTTGCTGAGGTTGTGATTATGCGCCAGCCCTTTCCTTTCCTCTGGCTTTCTCTCCCTTTCCTGTTTTTACTTTCTTCTCCACTACCTGTTCTTCTTTTCTACTCCATTTTCTACTCGACTTGCTTCTCCATTTTCTGTTCCTCTCTTGTTTTTCCGGGCTGGTTTGCTAGACCTACCTGCACGTTTGCCGTGTGCGGTGACCCGTAAGGTGGAAAAGGGGATGCTGGAGGCTGAGGTTTCTGGTGGCCAGGTTGTTCTTGTCGCCAGTCGCCAACACTCCTCTTTGCCCCCTGCTTCACCCTAAACGGGCGGCTAGGAACTAACCCACTCCTAGTCAATCGGCTTGTTGTTTCGTACAACAGGGTGAGTTTGGGGATAGTGCGGGCATGCCAAAGGGGTGTTACCGAGACCTGCGAAAGTCTCGGTACTCGCTGAGCGCATGTCTGACCTATCAACATGCTATATCCGTTGCTTAACCCTAGAGTCGTGTCCTGCGTCCAATTGGGCTTGCGGACCTCCGGCTCTCCCCTGTTGGGCTCGGTTGTGGGCGGGGAAATCGGCGGACGAACTTTTCAATTCTATTTATGGATAACAAAAAAATTTCCCAAGAACTTCAAACAAAGCGGCCCATTGAGGAAGGGTCACCCTCCCAACAAGAAACCTACACCTGATTCTGCCAATGTTCGGTTCTTTTGCATCCACTCCTTGGACGCTTCAAACCCATTAAACACCAGAAGCCCCTTCTGGATAAATAAAGCATTGCAATCAATTGCCAGCTCTCCTGAGAGCGTTAAGAAGCTCCAATCTGGAGATCTTGTCGAGATGTCGAGTCCCAGATATGCTACAGTGCTTTTAAACACCACCTCTTTTTTAGATTGTCCAGTAAAAGTTACCCCTCACGGCTACCTCAATTCCTCACGAGGTGTTATCTCTTCTCAAGACCTTCTGGAGTGCAGTGACCAAGAACTTCTGGAGGAACTGAAAGACCAGCAAGTGAGTGGAGTCCGGCGCATCCTATTTCGGCGAAATGGCCAATCTGTCCACTCGAAACGTCATACTGACCTTTAACACCCCATCCCTGCCAACATCAATCAAGGCAGGGTATCTACACCTTGAAGTGCGCCCCTTCATACCAAGTCCTCTACGATGCTTCAAATGCCAAGCATATGGTCACTCCCAGCAGTCTTGCAGGAGCACTGCCCGGTGTGGGCGTTGTACTGCAACAGACCATACTTTGCAAGATTGCCATGCCGAAGCCGAGCTGTGCTTCAACTGCAAGGGATCTCATGCAGCATCATCGAGAGACTGTCCAAAGTGGAAAGAGGAAAAAGAGATCCAACGCATTAAGACCGTTGAGGGAATCTCCTACCCAGAGGCCAGAAGAAAGGTCGCCCCAAACCAATCAAATCGGCGATCCTATGCATCAGCGGTTGTTGCAAGGACTACAGTCGGTACCCAGACTGATAGCCAAATCCCAGTGAATTGTCCCTACAAGCTAGACGACATCATAGCTGCTGGTCTGGCAGCACTACAATCCCGAGCTAGGGACGCGAAAGCTCCAACAACCACTGTGCCTAAACCTGCTGCAACTAACACCAGCACCACCGGAACTTCAACAACCCCAGGAGGAAAGAGAAAGGAAAAAGAAAAGGAGAAGAAATCTCCAAACTCCCATCATAAGAACCAGGATCGGGCAAGATCATCTGCGACACAGGAACCAAAATACCGCCCCATTTTACCACCAGAGACTACAGGGCGTCGGACAAAACAGTCCCAAGCGCAAATGGACATTGCAGACGAAATGATGGAATCGGACAACTTTTAGTTGTCCCAGTTTTTCTCGGGTTTTGTTTTTCGTTTTTTCTTTTTCTCATTCACCACAATTCAAACCATGGATCAAATCGTTCAGTGGAACTGTCGAGGCTTTCGAACAAGACATGACGACGTGAAACATCTGCTTTCGTCATACTCTCCGGTGTGCCTTTGCCTCCAGGAGACAAAACTTAAACCATCAGACCTCCTTTCAGTTCGAGGCTACAGTGCATTTCGGAAAGATAATGTTTCAGGAGATATTGCTTGCGGGGGAGTTGCCATCCTTGTCCCCCAAAATGTTCCAGTTTGTCCCGTTGCGGTCTCAACATCTTTACAAGCCGTTGCGGTGCGTATCTCCATGCCTGTGCCTCTAACCGTTTGCAGCATCTATCTGCCGCCGGATGAGGACGTGAGCGTGTCCGTTCTTGAGAGCTTAGTTGGGCAGCTGCCGTCACCTGCTCTTGTTCTGGGTGACTTCAATGCTCATAATCCATTGTGGGGTAGTGTCAGAACAGACACACGAGGCCGTAGGATCGAATCTCTTCTTTCCTCGACCTCTTTGTGCCTGTTTAACACCGGTGCTGACACTTACTTCCACGAGCCTACACGAAGTTTCAGTGCAATCGATTTATCTTTGGGTCAACCATCGGTTATGGCCGACTGGTCGTGGACGGTGTGTGACGACCTCCATGGAAGCGACCACTTCCCAATTGTACTTAGGTATAATGTGAGCGTACCATCTTCTGCCTCCCGCCCTCCTCGTTGGAGGATGGATCGTGCCAAGTGGGAGGTCTTCACACCGTCCGCAATGATATCTTTTGCCATGGTGACCCGGGGGTCAATTGACGCAGCTGTTACTGATGTCACAACGTGTATCATTCAGGCAGCAGATCTCTCTATCCCAAAAACATCAACGACGCTCCCAAGACGTCCGAAGCCTTGGTGGAACCCTGATTGCGCAGCGGCTAGGAGAGTTCAACATAAGGCCTGGTGTACTTTTCGGCGTTATCCGACCGATGCTAATCTTGTTAAATTTAAAAGAGCAAAATCTTACGCTCGGTTGGTACGTCGACGAAGCAAGAGGGAGTCTTGGATGAAGTACGTTTCATCTATCAATTCACGTGCCAGTTCAAAAACTGTTTGGGAAAAAATTCGTAAGATCCGGGGAAACTATAGTTCCCGCCAAATTTCAATTCTTGAGAATAACGGCTGCACGTATGCTGAAGTTGGGGAGATTGTGGATTGCTTGGGCGAAGCGTTTGCCTCAATTTCTAGTTCTCAGGCGTATCTCCCGCCCTTTCAGAGGATTAAAACAACCGCGGAACGCCAGAAATTCTCCTTTGCGCCTTTTTATAACACTCAGTATAACTCCCCCTTCGGCATGGTTAAATTACGGGTGGCTCTGCATCGGTCCGGCGCAACATCTGTCGGTCCCGACGACATCCACTATGACATGATTTGTCATCTCTCGCAGTCGTCTCTCGAGAATCTGTTAGTGCTTTTCAACCGCATTTGGTTGGAGCACAGTTTCCCGGACTCTTGGCGAAGAGCTTTTGTTTTACCTTTTCCCAAGCCTGGCAAAGACCCCAAGTCTCCCTCTAGTTATCGGCCAATTGCCCTCACTAGCTGTCTGTGCAAAATCCTTGAACGAATGGTTAATTCCCGGCTAATTTATTTTCTTGAAGAACATCGAATACTGTCTCCATCACAAAGCGGCTTCCGTCGTCATCGTTCAGCTCCTGACCATCTCCTGCTCCTTGAGACGTCTGTTCGTGAGGCGTTCGTGCGTAGGCAGCACCTGGTGTCTGTACTTTTTGACATCGAAAAAGCTTACGATAGAGCGTGGCGTCACGGTATCCTCCGTGACCTCCACGAGAGTGGGTTGCGGGGAAACCTGCCAACCTTCATTGCCAACTTTCTTCGTAACCGTGTGTTCCAGGTGCGCCTGGGTACAACGCTGTCCGCCTTTTTCCATCAAGAACAAGGCGTTCCTCAAGGCAGCATTCTTTCGGTGACTCTGTTCATCCTCCGCATTAATTGTTTACTCAAAAATCTTCCTCCTACGGTTTCGGCTACCATTTATGTTGACGACCTTCACATCTTCTGTTCGTCATCCAGCATGCATTTCGTTGAAAGGCAGCCGCAGTCTGCAATTACCCAGATTGTTAAAGCGGCTAACAATAATGGGTTTGTTCTTTCTCCCGACAAGACAGCCTGTGTCCATTTCTGCCGGAGGCGTGGCCTCCATCCTGATCCAGAGCTCTATTTGGACCGTGCAGTCATTCCAGTTTTGCCGGAAACCAAGTTCCTTGGTTTGACCGTTGACCGTGCTCTCACCTTTCGCTCGCACATTCGACGGCTAAGGACTTCCTGTTTGAGAGCCTTGTCAATCCTTAAGATCCTTGCCTCAGTCTCCTGGGGTGCAGACAGGACTTCTTTGTTCCGTATTTACCATTCTCTCATTCGGTCTAAGCTGCATTATGGCTGTATGGTGTATGGCTCTGCGCGTCCTACCGTTCTCCGGCCGTTGGATACCATCAAGCGCTGCGTCTTTGTACGGGAGCCTTTCGTACGTCACCCATTCCCAGCCTTTATGCCGACGCGAACGAACCGTCGCTTCATTTACGCCGTCTGCAGCTGTCTCTTCAGTTTTACCTGAAACTTAAATCACTCACAGACCATCCTTTATACGATGCAGTTTTTCATCCCCAGCATGCTCGTTTGTTCGAGATCCGTCCCTCGTGCATTCGAACCTTCGGTCTTCGTATGGCGGCCGTAGCTCGTGATGCAGGGCTCGACTTGTCACTCGTTGGAGAGACCAGGGGCTTTGAGGATCCCCCATGGCATCCTCTTGGTGTCATGGTTGATACCAGCTTTACATCTTTTGACAAGTCCTCAACCCCTGCGTCAGTGTACCAGCAGCTCTTCGCTGAACACCGTTACGTCAATGCATACTTTATTCCTGTTTTCACCGATGGATCTAAGGCGGCTGGTGTTGTTGGATCCGCCGCCGTCTGCGTTGACGAAGTTTCTGTTGCCCGCATTCCTCCTGAGGCCACGGCGTTTTCGGCGGAGATGCATGCTGTGTATCTTGCACTTGTTCACGTGCAGTCGAGCTCTCATCAGCGTGCTATTGTGTACACTGATTCGTTGAGTGTTGTGCAATCATTGTCATCTTTGGATTTCACTGGCCACCCCTTCTTTTTACCGTACGGAGACTTCTTCGTTCTTTGTTCGAGGCTGATGTCCAGATTCGGTTCTGCTGGATTCCTGGGCATGTTGGGATCCCAGGGAACGAGTCTGCTGATGCTGCTGCTAGATCTGCCTCCTCTTTGGTTGTCACACCGTTGCCACTGTTCCACCGTGATTTTCGCTTTCTTGTTCACGATCATATCAGACGAACGTGGCGGGGTCTGTGGGACCAACAGGTGGAGAATAAACTGCACCGTGTTAAACCCATCCTTGGAGTCTGGAAATCATCGTGTCGCCGGAACCGTAGGGAAGAAGTTGTTCTTGCGCGTCTCCGCATTGGGCATTGTCGCTTCACGCATAGCTATTTGCTGTGTGGCGACGCTGCCCCAATGTGTGAGGCGTGCGACTGTTTACTCACCATCTCTCATGTTTTATGTAGTTGTGTTCGGTTTTGTAATAATCGGTTTCACTATTTTCAGTCTCATCTGCTGGACGAGGACGCAGCTACGCTTCAAAAACTTTTGGGCGACCACTGCGACACTTTCGCAGTATTTTCCTTTTTAAAACAGATTAACTTTTTAAAACTTATTTAAAAAAAAAAAAGTTATAATAAATATAATAGTAAACTAATAAAGTTATATATAAACCTAATTAACTAACTAGTCTTCACATCTTTCATCATCCTCTTTTCTAACTTTTACTAAGCCCGTCTGCTCTTAATCATTCTCCACGCTTTTTAAAAATCTTTAGCTGATAGCTCTGTGTCTGGCGCTCTTTGGCCAAACCTGGCCCTTGCGCCACTAAAATCAATTAACTAACTAACTAACTCTTCGTTTATACAAATTTAACTTTCTTTCGGAAAGAGAAAAAACAACAACATATGAAAATCGTTAAATTCCGAAAATTATCGAATATCTGAGGAAAGTAACCCCAATTTTGTAAGCATAGCGTTAGTAACAAATATTGTAGTTATTTTAACATTTGTTAAATTCCCCCTTATCCATCTTTAAACATAATCACGATTCTCTTTCGGTTATTATTATTACTGAATTCAAAATTCAACATATAATCATTTCAACTTCTGGAAGAGGTGGACTTCAATACTGTTCCATATCACATCCTGTTCTATGAAACTTTCATAGTTTCGAGAATTTATTTTATCAAGAAATTACAATTCTAGTTATTTATACAAATCGAAATATCACATTTAAATAAATGGGGAAAGTCATCTGAGAATTTAATAGCAAATTATACAGGTTGTTGGAAAAAATCATCTCTCACATTTCGTTGGAAAAATTCATCTGACTTATCCCCGCACGGGGATAACTGGTTTTCCAGTTATTTGGGGAGCGGCGCCCCCACGGCCCGAGCCGACCTTGTGACGGATCATTTTGTCATTTCGTCTTGAACGATTACATCACCGAAGGGACAGCTGTTCATCCAGCTGATGGGGATGGCGTCCCCACGGCCCGAGCCAACATGTACTATATGTGATGATTTTCACATTTTTTATGTTTTTTCACTTGACATGAACCCGCCTCAGTTGTAGGTTGCTGAGGTTGTGATTATGCGCCAGCTCCGGATTTTAGTTTCTCGTTTTCTTTCCTGTCTTCTCCATTTCATGTTCCTTTCTTTGTTTTTCCGAGCTGGTTAGCTAGACCTGCCTGCACGTTTGCCGTGTGCGGTGACCTGTAAGGTGGAAAAGGGGATGCTGGAGGCTGAGGTTTCTGGAGGCCTGGGTGTTGTTGTCGCCAGTTGCCAACACTCCTCTTTGCCCCCTGCTTCACCCTAAACGGGCGGCTGGGAACTAACCCACTCCTAGTCAATGAGGTCTGTGGCCGAGTGGAGCCCAGACCTCTAACGGCTTGTCGTCTCGTACGACAGGGTGAGTCTGGGGATAGGGTGGGCATGCCAAAGGGGTGTTCCCCAGGCATGGGAAAGTCTGGGTGCTCGCCGAGCGCATGTCTGCCCTATCAACTTGCTATATCCGCTTGCTATCCGTAGAGCCGTGTCCTGCGTCCACTTGGGCTTGCGGACCTCCGGTTCTCCCTTGTTGGGCTCGATTGTGGGTGGGGAAGTCGGCGGATGAATCCTTTAAATTTTTTCATGGCTCTCAATGAAATTTCCCATGAACCCAAAACTAAAAGAAGTATGGAGGAAGGTTCAGGTCCTTCCGCCAAAAAATTTGTCGCTGATGTTTCCAATGCTAGATTCTTTTTTGTGCACTCATTGGACCCTTCAAAGCCTTTGAGTGCCAAAAGTCCATTTTGGATCCATAAAGCACTGCAATCAATTGCAAGCTCTCCTAAAAGCGTCAAGAAGCTCCAGTCTGGAGATCTTCTTGTTGAGATGTCTACTGTGGCCTACAGTTCCACACTTATCAACACCAGCATGCTGCTTGAGACTCCGGTCAAAATAACACCACACGGTTACCTAAATTCATCTCGAGGTGTTGTCTCCTCTCGGGATCTTATTGATTGCACTGAGGAGGAACTTCTCGAAGAACTGAGGAGCCAACATGTTACGGGTGTGCGGCGTATTTCTTTCAGGAGGAATGGGCAGTTTGTCCCATCCTGGAACATTATCTTGACATTCAACTGCCCTTCCCTGCCTACATCCATCAAGGCAGGGTATCTCCACCTCGAGGTACGACCGTACATTCCTAACCCGTTGAGAAGTTTTAGGTGCCAGTCGTACGGCCACTCTCAGCAGTCATGTAGGAGTACTCCTAGGTGTGGACGCTGTGGTGCCACAGAGCATCTACTCTCAGAATGTGTGGCCGAGGCCGAGTTTTGTGTGAACTGCAAGGGTTCACACCCAGCATCAGCCAAAGATTGTCCCAAGTGGAAGGAGCAGAAGGAAATCCAAAGGCTCAAAACGGTGGAAAATATTTCCTATCCTGAGGCCAGAAGAAGAGTGGTTCCCGTTATATCTGATCGGCGATCATACGCTTCAGTGGTGGTTGCCAAATCTACGGTTGGCATTCAGACCGACGCTCAGATCTCCCTAACTGTCCATTCAATATGGAGGAAATCATCGCAGCCGGACTGGAGGCACTCCGGTCGCGAGCTAGGAGTCTGAAAGCGGCACCCGCCACTTCACCGAAGCAGACTCACTCCAACACCAGCAAGGGCACTCAGTCCACTTCTTCTGGCAAAAACGCCAACACTAACACCAACACCAAGGTCAAGGATAAGAAGAGCATTTCTTCTCCTTCAAAGTCTCAGCCAAACAATCAACGGCGAGCAAATCCCGCCAAGACACTTGGGACAAAGCATTCACCAATCTTGGCCCCTGGTCACACACCACCAAATCTGGGGGAACGCTCACCAGAGGAAATGGAGGCTGACCAAGTTTAATCATTTCCTTTTTCATTTCATTTTTACCCATGGGTTCAATAATTCAGTGGAACTGCCGAGGTTTTCGCACCAGTTTTGATGACGTGACACATCTGCTTTATTTGTACTCTCCGGTGTGCCTTTGTCTTCAGGAGACAAAGCTTAAACCATCGGACCTGCTTTCAGTTCGAGGCTACAGTGCATTTCGGACAGACCACTCGTCTGGAAATATAGCCTGTGGGGGTGTCGCTATTCTCGTTCCTCACAGGGTTCCGGTATCTTCCGTCGCGGTTTCCACAACTGTGCAGGCCGTGGCGGTTCGTATTTCTATGCCTGTGCCTCTTACTGTTTGCAGTGTTTATCTACCACCGGATGAGGATGTTAGCGTCTCTGTTCTGGAGAGCTTGATTGATCAGCTGCCCTCTCCCTTCCTTCTTTTGGGTGACTTTAATGCTCATCATCCTTTGTGGGGTAGTGTCAGCGCCAGCGCTAGAGGTCGTCGCATAGAGTCTCTTCTGTGCTCGGCCTCTGTGTGCCTTTTAAACACCGGTGCTGACACTTACTTCCATGAGCCGACAAGATCTTTCAGTGCGATCGATTTGACCTTGGGTTCACCATCGATCATTGCTGACTGGTCGTGGACGGTGTGTAAGGATCTCCACGGGAGCGACCACTTCCCAATCGTCCTCTGGCACCATGCAAACGTGCCATATTCTGCCTCCCGCCCACCTCGATGGAGGATGGATTGTGCCAGATGGGAGGTCTTCACATCGTCCGCGGTGATATCTTCTGAAATGGTGACCCAAGAGTCAATCGACGCAGCTGTACTTAAAGTCACAACTTGTATTCTTCAGGCAGCTGATCTTTCAATTCGTAAGACATCTACGAAGCTCCCCAGAATTCCGAAACCTTGGTGGAACCCTAAATGCGCAGCGGCTCGGAGAGCTCAACACAAGGCCTGGTCTACTTTTTCGGCGTTATCCAACCGAGGCTAATCTCGTTGCTTTTAAACGTGCTAAATCCTATGCTCGGTTGGTGCGTCGACGTAGCAAGAGGGAGTCTTGGATCCAGTATGTATCATCTCTTACCTCACGTGCCAATTCGAAAACTGTGTGGGAAAGGATTCGTAAGATCCGGGGAACCTACAGTTCACACCAGATTGCCATTCTCGAGAGTAACGGCTGCACATATGCTGACGTCGGGGAGATTGCAGACTGTCTGGGGGAGGCGTTTGCCTCCGTTTCGAGTGATCTGGCGTATCCGGCCTCCTTTCATAGGATTCAGTCCTCCGCGGAACGCCAGAGAATCTCTTTTGCGCCGTATACCGACACTGGTTATAACTCCCCTTCAGCATGTGTGAACTTCGGGTGGCTCTGCATCGGTCCGGGGCTACTTCTGTCGGTCCCGATGACATCCACTACGACATGCTCCGTCATCTCTCCCAGTCGTCTCTCGAGAACCTTTTACTCTTATACAACCGCATCTGGTTAGAACACAGTTTCCCGGAGTCTTGGCGAAAGGCTTTTGTTCTACCTTTTCCGAAGCCTGGCAAGGATCCTAAGTCTCCCTCTAGTTATCGCCCAATTGCTCTCACTAGCTGTCTGTGTAAAGTTCTCGAACGCATGGTTAACTCACGATTAATTCATTTTTTAGAACATCATCAATTACTTTCACCATCACAAAGCGGTTTTCGGCGTCATCGTTCACCTCACGATCATCTCCTGCACCTTGAGACATCTGTGCGCGAGGCGTTCGTGCGTAGGCAGCACCTGGTTTCTGTATTCTTTGACATCGAGAAAGCCTATGATCGTGCGTGGCGGCACGGGATTATCCGTGACCTCCACGCATGCGGATTGCGAGGGAATCTTCCGACCTTTATTGTAAATTTTCTTCGCAATCGGGTGTTCCAGGTGCGCCTGGGTACGACGCTATCTGCAACATTCCATCAAGAACAAGGTGTTCCTCAAGGTTGCATTTTATCTGTCACATTGTTCATCCTTCGCATTAATTGTCTCCTCACAAATCTTCCTCCTGCGGTTTCGGCTACTGTGTATGTCGATGACTTGCACATCTTCTGCTCGTCATCGAGCATGCGTTTCATTGAAAGGCAGTTGCAGTCTAGTATTAATCAGATTTTTAAAGCGGCAAATAGCAATGGTTTCGTTCTTTCTCCCGACAAGACAGCGTGTGTTCATTTCTGCCGGAGGCGTGGCCTCCATCCTGACCCCGAGCTGTATTTGGACCGTGCAGCCATTCCAGTTTTGCCGGAGACCAAGTTCCTTGGACTGACCGTCGACCGTGCGCTTACGTTCCGTGTGCACGTTCGGCGGCTCAAGATTTCCTGTCTGCGTGCTCTTTCTATTCTAAAAATCCTTTCGAGAGTTTCGTGGGGCGCAGACAGGATCTCTTTGTTTCGCATTTACCACTCCTTAATTCGGTCGAAACTGGATTACGGCTGTATCGTGTATGGCTCGGCTCGTCCTTCCGTTCTCCGGCCTTTGGACGCTGTTCATCATCAGGCACTGCGTCTTTGTACGGGAGCATTTCGAACATCTCCGATTCCCAGCCTTTACGCTGATGCGAACGAACCATCGCTTGAATTACGCCGTCTGCAGCTGTCTGTCCACTTTTACTTAAAACTTCGGTCTCTTCCAGACCATCCTTTGTACGGTGCAGTTTTCCATCCTCAGCATGCTCGTTTATTTGCGAACCGGCCCTCGTGCGTTCCAACCTTCGGTCTTCGTATGGCGGCCGTAGCTCGTGATGCAGGGCTCGACTTGTCGCTTGTTGCAGCGATCAGGGGCTTTGGGGATCCTCCATGGCACCCACTTGGTGTCATGGTTGATACCACCTTTACGTCTTTCGACAAATCCTCAACCCCTGCGTCAGTGTACCAGCAGCTCTTCGCTGAGCATCGTGCCCTCAAATCTGAATACACTCCCATTTTCACTGATGGCTCCAAGATGCATGGAGTCGTTGGATCCGCAGCTGTCTGTGTTGATGACGTGTCAGTAGCGCGGATCCCAGCTGGGGCCACGGTGTTTTCGGCGGAGATGCATGCTGTGTATCTTGCACTTCTTCATGTTCAGTCGAGTTCTCATCATAGTGCTATGGTCTATACGGATTCATTAAGTGTCCTGCAGTCTTTGTCATCGCTGGACTATTGTAATCATCCTTTTCTTTTGAACGTACGAGGGCTTCTTCGTTCCTTGCTCGAGGCCGGTGTCCAGATTCAATTCGTCTGGATTCCTGGGCATGTTGGAATCTCGGGTAACGAGTGTGCTGATGCGGCCGCTAGATCTGCTTCCTCTTTGGTCGTCACACCCTTGCCACTCTTTCATCGCGATTTTCGATTTCTTGTTCGTGATCATATCAAACGAACGTGGCAGGGTCTGTGGGACCAACAGGTTGAAAATAAACTGCATCGTATAAAACCTATTCTCGAAATCTGGAACTCCTCATCTCGTCGGAACCGTAGGGAGGAAGTGGTGCTTGCGCGTCTCCGCATTGGGCATTGTCGTTTCACTCACCGCTTTTTGCTGTGTGGCGACACTGCGCCGATGTGTGAGACGTGCAACTGCCGACTCACCGTCACTCATCTTTTGTGTACCTGTGTTCGTTTTCGTGATGTACGTTTTCATTTCTTTCATTCTCATTTGTTGAACGAGGACGCCGCTACACTGCAGCGGCTCCTCAATGACCACTGCAATCCCCGCACGGGGATAACTGGTTTTCCAGTTATTTGGGGAGCGGCGCCCCCACGGCCCGAGCTGACCTTGTGACTGGTCAACATCTGATGTCATGCCACCGCTTGTTTTTTATTTTGGTGCTGTTGGTGTTTGCAGGGACGGCTGTTCATCCAGCTGTTGGGGAGTCGCGGCCCCACGATCCCGAGCTGGTCTTGTGTCTCGCTTTTTCGTTTTTATTTATTTTCTCCACTGGCTCGTTGCCCGTGTTGTATACTTTACCTAATCGCTACCACGTTATGCACTAACACCCCGGTCTTGTGGTTTTGTTACCCTCCACCACTAACTGTATTATATTAACCGCTCAGTTCGTAGGTTGCTGAGATTCCGTTTAGGTTCCCTTCCAGGATTTGTCTTCTTTGGATTTCTTTTTTCCTTTTAGCTGGTTTGGGTGCTAGACCTACCTGCATGTTTGCCGCGTGCGGAGACCCGTGAGGCGGAAATGGGATGTCTGGCGGCTGAGGTCGCAGGAGACCGGATAAGTGCCTCCTGTGTACCAACACTCCTCTTCGACCCCGGCTTCGCTGTAAACGGGAGGCTAGAGACTAACCCACCTCTAGTCAGAAGTCATGTACCAAGTTGTGTGCAGGGCTTTAGCGGCTTTTTGTCGTATGGCACGGCAGGGTGAGCCCGGGGGCTGTGGGATCATGCCAAAGGCGTTGGCATGACGGTACCCGGAGGCCGAAGTGTCCGCCGAGTGCGTGTGATCACAGCCAACGGACTATATTTGCAACTAAGCTCTAGAACTGTGTCTTGCGTCATGTGTTTGGCTTGCGGACCTCCAGTTCTCCCCTGTTGGGCTCGATTGTGGGCGGAGTACGTTGCTGATGAATTTTTTCTTACTCCCATGGGGAAACATAAACCCTCCTCAAAATTTAAAAAACAACAGGATATGGTGATTGATCAGGGGCCAAATTTGCCTCAACCACCTCCCACACATAACACACTGAAGAGAACTTTCGTTGAAAAACGACATCACCGCGACGTATCTTTAGATCCAGGTGTTGAGCCGTCAGCTCAGAAACGTCGCATTACACTTGCAGATTCGATACCTCAAGCTACTTTTCTCGTCATTTCTTCTACTGACCAGATGTTGAAACTTTCCTCAAAGTCTCCTTTTTTCATCTCGAAGGCACTTGCGGGTGTTGCTGGCTCTTTGAAGTCAGTGAAGAAGCTACGCTCTGGTGACCTGCTTGTGGAAACTTGCACTCTCTCTCAGAGCAAATCTCTTCTGCAGTTGACCAGACTTCAGGATATTCCAGTTCAAGTGACGGCACATCCGTATCTCAACACCTCCAAGGGAGTCATTTCTGAGCCCGACTTGTTGGTCTGCGATGAAGATGAACTTGTGTGTGAACTTGCTGATCAGGGTGTCATAGCTGCCCGACGCATGACTTTCAGGCGCGATGGCGCGCTGATCAAATCACGAAATGTTATTTTGACTTTTAACAGCCCGAAGGTACCTACTGAAATAAAGGCTGGTTACTTGTTATGTGCAGTTCGTCCTTATATACCAAATCCTCTACGCTGTTTTAAGTGCCAGAGGTATGGACATTCCCAGCGGTCCTGTAACAGTGTTGCGAGGTGCGCCAATTGTGGTTCCCGCGACCACGAAGGGACTGGATGCACTTCAGAGCCCTGCTGTGTAAACTGTGGTGACTCCCACGCTGCTTATGCCAGGTCCTGTTCGAAGTGGAACGACGAGAAGGCGATCCAGCGCCTCAAGACCCTGGAGGGCCTCTCGTACCCTGCTGCCAAGGCCAAGTTGGGTATTCCCACCACCCGACAGCGTACTTTTGCCGCAGTTGTTAAGTCTCAGCCACAACCCGTGCAGCCTTTTGTTCCGCGCCCTGTAGCTCTCGCCGCACTTGCCAAGCGATCTACAGCTGAACAAGCGACACAGGTGGATTTCACCGAGCTCCAGCTTATTCGACCAGCTGCGTCTTCGCCTTCTCTTTTGAAGACGCCCGCCTTTTCCGGTTCCCAGCAGACAGCCTGCACGTGCGGAAGACCCGGCCCTCAATCCGCAAAGGTGTGCGGTGTCCATCAAACTGTCTCGGCCTCAGCGAGGTCCCCACCCTCACCCAACATTATAGAAGAACACGGGGGGGAGGAGAGTGACAGTTCGTCCCCAGCCTCTACCAGCATTGCAGAGGAACATGGGGGGAGGAGAGTGACAGTTCGTCCCCGCCCTCTGCCAGCATTGCAGAGGAGTGTGGGGGGAGGAGAGTGACGGTTCGTCCTTTTCCATTAGTAAATATGTTACTTTTAATAAACATCATTAACTACCTTTTCTTCACTGCTTTCTTCATACTCTTTTTCAACTTTTACCAAGCCTGTCTGTTCTTCATCATTTTCCACGTTTTTAAAAATCTGTGGCTGATCGTTCTTTGTCTGGCGCTCTTTGGCCAAACCTGGCCCTTGCGCCAATAAAATCCAACAACCAACCAACCAACCAACCACTGCAATCCTGTTGTTGTTTTTTCATTTTTTAAGCAAATTGACTATTTTAAACGTATCTAGATTTTAGCCCTATCATTATACTCATTTTTCAGTTTTACTGAATCAGCTAGATTTTAATCTTTGTATCATGTTTTTAGTACTGTTTGTTTCATTATCTTTTTTAGCCCTTTCATCGTTCTCATTCTTCAGTTTTATTTGATCAGCCATATTTTAAGCTTCATCGCACGTTTTTAATACTGTTTGTTTGTCTGTCTGTCTTGTAGTTTTTACCGTATTCATTTCCATCTTTCACTTTTACCGCTTCATCCTGGTTTTAGCCTTGTGTACTTATTTTATTGATTTTGTTCTCTTTTGATGTCTTTTGTTTGGCGCTCTTTGGCCAACCATGGCCCTTGCGCCAATAAAATCAATGAACCAACCAACCAACCATCTGACTTATACAGAAAAAGAACAAAAATACAGCATGATCCCTAATTTATTCTCTAGCATTTAGAAATTTCGGCGGACATTTGTTTCCACCCATCAAAGTTGCGTCCTAACGCTCAATGAAAATCTGTCATCAACATGAGCCCAAATCTAAATCCCTTCCTTTCGGCTCTCTATTTGTTCCCGGATCCCCATCAGTGTAAAATAATTATAACACACAAACGATAAAGTTGACTGTCACCGTCCACCACTGCCCGAGGCACGTGACGTCACGCAAGCAACTCCGACAGCGCGCTCTCACTCCTCTCGCGTTATCTCCCCCCCTCCCGTCTCTCACCCACCCAGCCGAGAGCAGCTTCGCTGCTCTCGGCTCTCTTTTGTTCTCGTATCCCCCGTTCTATCCTACTCACAAGGCGTGACATAATTATCCCCTTCAGCTCCACATGTCAAAATATGTATATACATATACATTTCTCTTACGTACTATTTGTTTATTTTTTTTTATATATGCCTTGGTCGCTAATTCTCGTGTCGCACTTACTCTTTAAAAAAACCCACTCATTATTTCCTGTATCCTTTCTCTCTTTTCTTTTTTATATAAATATATATATATATATAGTGCACGGAGAGAAAGTTATTAAAATTTCAGTTATACTACATGTCTCGTTTACCCATTGGATGCGCGGTGATGCTTAAAACTCTTTTCCCTAATTCCGCAAAATACGTGACACATACGAGTACATACATACACTTATATACACAAAGAATACCAATTTCCTTGAGTTCAGTTTAAAAATATATCTTAAACTCATACATAATTTACACCTGTATAAAAAAAACAATATTACATTTTTCCTGCATGTAAGTTTTAGTGAATTATCTATTTTATTTCCTTTATCATGCTATCAAGGGCGTCTTGTCTCCGAAGCAACTCAGTAAAATTTCTCTTTGTTTTTCTTTCTCATTCACTTCCACTTTTTCTCGTAAAGAATTCTTCCTGAAGCCATTTGGCACTGGGGTCTAAGCGAGCCCCAGCATGCTCGTTTGTTCGAGATCCGTCCCTCGTGCATTCGAACCTTCGGTCATCGTATGGCGGCCGTAGCTCGTGATGCAGGGCTCGACTTGTCACTCGTTGGAGAGACCAGGGGCTTTGAGGACCCCCATGGCATCCTCTTGGTGTCATGGTTGATACCAGCTTTACATCTTTTGATAAGTCGTCAACCCCTGCGTCAGTGTACCAGCAGCTCTTCGCTGAACACCGTTACGTCAATGCAGACTTTATTCCTGTTTTCACCGATGGATCTAAGGCGGCTGGTGTTGTTTGACCCGCCGCCATCTGCGTTGACGAAGTTTCTGTTGCCTGCATTCCTACTGAGGCCACGGTGTTTTCGGCGGAGATGCATGCTGTGTATCTTGCACTTGTTCACGTGCAGTCGAGCTCTCATCAGCGTGCTATTGTGCACACTGATTCGTTGAGTGTTGTGCAATCATTGTCATCTTTGGATTTCACTGGCCACCCACTTCTTTTTTACCGTACGGAGACTTCTTTGTTCTTTGCTTGAGGCTCATGTCCAGATTCGGTTCTGCTGGATTCCTGGGCATGTTTGGATCCCAGGGAACGAGTCTGCTGATGCTGCTGCTAGATCTGCCTCCTCTTTGGTCGTCACACCCTTGCCACTGTTCCACCGTGATTTTCGCTTTCTAGTTCACGATCATATCAGACGAACGTGGTGGGGTCTGTGGGACCAACAGGTGGAGAATAAACTGCACCGTATAAAACCTAACCTTGGAATCTGGAAATCATCGTGTCGCCGGAACCGTAGGGAAGAAGTTGTTCTTGCGCGTCTCCGCATTGGGCATTGTCACTTCACGCATAGCTATTTGCTCTGTGGCGACACTGCCCCGGTGTGTGAGGCGTGCGACTGTTTACTCACCGTCTCTCATGTTTTGTGCAGTTCTGTTCGTTTTCGTTATAATCGGTTTCACTATTTTCAGTCTATCTGCTGTACGACGGCGCACTACGCTTCAAAAGCTTTTGGGCGACCACTGCGACACTTTCGCAGTATTTTCCTTTTTAAAACAGATTAACGTTTTAAAACATTTAAAAAAAGTTTTATAATAATTATAATAGTAAATTATTAATTTATATATAAACCTAATTAACTAAGGTGTTTTCACAGCTTTCATCATCCTCTTTTCTAACTTTTACCAAGCCTGTCTGCTTTTAATCATTTTCCACGCTTTTAAAAATCTTTAGCTGATAGTTCTGTGTCTGGCGCTCTTTGGCCAAGCCTGGCCCTTGCGCCACTAAAATCAATTAACTAACTAACTAACTGACTGACTGGCGGCAGCTTTGCACTTAGCCTTAGCAGCTAGTATTTTAACTATATCTGACCATTCCGCTAATTGCCCTATACCATCGATCATTTCAAAAAATTGTCGCGCTGTTAAGAGCTCATCTGTGCCGGTGAAAACCGGAATGTAGTTGAGCATACCTGCCATGGATTGAACCGTTTTTTGCGTCGCGCGTGCGGTATCGGGGTCTCTTCTGTGTCCGACATTTTGCTATTAGTACTTAGTCGCTTGAGGACGTCTAGCATATAAGATTTCCCTCACAGATGTATAAAAATATTCGTCAACGTATCAGTGAACTACAGAGAATAAAACTTCCTCAACACAACAAGGTGCATGGGATATAAACCAATGAAAAAACAAAATTTTAAAATGTTACTCTTATTTTATGGCTTATTTATTCTGATTCATTAGAGAATTCTCAACTATTAACTCATTTGACGTAATGCATACATTTAAAACACAGTACAAATAAAAGAATTAGAATTGACATGCCATAAAACACATTTATGTAAAATACTTCTTACTACCAGCAATTAGACTTAAGTCTTACAAAAGCAACCTAAACCCTACGCATTTCTGAAAAGCATTACCCTTAATCTAGGTATGTTATTTCGATTCAGCCAAGAAATTACGTTTACCCACTGATTTCTGTGACTTCCGCTACACCCACATTTATACACTAATGCACTGTAAATTATCAGCAAATTTTAAGCACAAATTTCATCACACACTGTTATGCACAAAATATCAACACTCATAAACCATAATAAGGATGCTACTGTTAAACATATTATAAAACATTCAGTTAATTGAACTGTACTCAAGGAAATAGTTTCTCTGTAATTTCCGAGAATTTCACTGTTAAACACTGTTTAACCACACTCATTTAAAGAATAGATTAAAAAAAAAACTTTTAACTGTTATATTTCATTTTTCGATGCTTTTAAAGCTCTTATTAACCTGCGATAAATATTGACCGCAAATAATGAAATCCAAATTAATTTCTCGGTTGCAGCTCACGATTTATATTCCCCCGCACGGGGATAACTGGTTTTCCAGTTATTTGGGGAGCAACGCCCCCACGGCCCGAGCTGACCTTGTGACGGATCAATATTTCATTTCGTCTTGAACGATTATATAACCGAAGGGACAGCTGTTCATCCAGCTGATGGGGGATGGCGTCCCCACGGCCCGAGCCAACATGAACTATATGTGATGAATTTCACATTTTTTATGTTTTTTCACTATACATGAACCCGCCTCAGTTGTAGGTTGCTGAGGTTGTGATTATGCGCCAGCTCAGGATTTTAGTTTCTCGTTTTCTTTCCTGTCTTCTCCATTTCATGTTCCTTTCTTTGTTTTTTCCGAGCTGGTTAGCTAGACCTGCCTGCACGTTTGCCGTGTGCGGTGACCCGTAAGGTGGAAAAGGGGATGCTGGAGGCTGAGGTTTCTGGAGGCCTGGGTGTTGTTGTCGCCAGTTGCCAACACTCCTCTTTGCCCCCTGCTTCACCCTAAACGGGCGGCTGGGAACTAACGCACTCCTAGTCAATGAGGTCTGTGGCCGAGTGGAGCCCAGACCTCTAACGGCTTGTCGTCTCGTACGACAGGGTGAGTCTGGGGATAGGGTGGGCATGCCAAAGGGGTGTTCCCTAGGCATGGGAAAGTCTGGGTGCTCGCCGAGCGCATGTCTGCCCTATCAACTTGCTATATCCGCTTGCTATCCCTAGAGTCGTGTCCTGCGTCCACTTGGGCTTGCGGACCTCCGGCTCTCCCTCGTTGGGCTCGATTGTGGGTGGGGAAGTCGGCGGACGAATTATTAAATTTTTTCATGGATGAAAATAAAATTTCCCAAGAACCAAAAAGCAAAAGAGGTATGGAGGAAGGGTCATCCCCTTCTGCAAAAAAACATGTCCCTGATTGTTTAAATGCTCGATTCTTTTTTGTGCACTCATTGGACCCTTCAAAGCCTTTGAGTGCCAAAAGTCCATTTTGGATAAATAAAGCTCTTCAATCCATTGCAAGCTCTCCTAAGAGCGTAAAGAAGCTCCAATCTGGAGATCTTCTTGTAGAAATGTCCACTGTGGCCTACAGCTCTACACTTCTTAACACCACCACGCTGCTTGAGACTCCGGTAAAAATAACACCTCATGGATACCTAAATTCATCTCGAGGTGTTGTCTCCTCTCAGGACCTCGTTGAGTGTGCTGAGGAAGAATTACTTGAAGAACTGAGGAGTCAACACGTTACGGGTGTGCGGCGTATTCTATTCAGGCGGAATGGGCAGTCCGTCCCATCCCGGAACATCATTTTAACGTTTGATAGCCCTTCCCTGCCTACATCCATCAAGGCAGGGTATCTCCACCTAGAAGTACGCCCATACATCCCTAACCCGTTGAGATGTTTTAGGTGCCAGTCTTATGGCCATTCTCAGCAGTCGTGCAGGAGCAATCCCCGGTGTGCACGCTGTGGTGCCACGGAGCATCTTCTGCAAGAATGTGTGGCCGAGGCTGAGTTTTGTGTGAACTGCAAGGGTTCACACGCGGCATCAGCCAAAGATTGTCCCAAGTGGAAGGAGGAGAAGGAAATCCAAAGGATCAAAACGGTGGAAAATATTTCCTATCCTGAGGCCAGAAGAAAAGTGGTTCCTGTTACATCTGATCGGCGATCATACGCTTCAGTGGTGGTTGCCAAATCTACGGTTGCCACTCAGACCGACATTGAGATCCCCCTTAAATGTCCATTCAATGTTAACGACATCATCGCAGCCGGACTGGAGGCACTCCAGTCTCGAGCTAGGGGTCTGAAAGCGCCACCCACCACTTCGCCGAAGCAGACTCATCCCACCACCAACAAGGGAACTCAGTCCACTTCTTCTAACAAAAGACCAAAGCCCAGGATAAGAAAAGCATTTCTTCTCCTCCAAAATCTCAGGAAACGACTCAACGTCGTGCGCCTCCCGGTAAGACACTTGGGACAAAACATGCTCCCATCTTAGCCCCTGGTCACACGCCTCCAGATCTGGGGGAACCCCAGCAGAGGCGATGGAGCCGGACTTTGTTTGATCATTTTCATTTTCATTTCACTTATAACCATGGCTTCAATCATTCAGTGGAACTGTCGAGGTTTTCGGACGAACTTTGATGAAGTGAAACATCTGCTTTCATTTTACTCTCCGGTGTGCCTTTGTCTACAGGAGACGAAGCTTAAACCATCGGACCTGCTTTCAGTTCGAGGCTACAGTGCATTTCGGACAGATAACTCGTCTGGAAATATAGCCTGTGGGGGAGTCGCTATTCTCGTCCCTCACAGGGTTCCGGTATCTTCCGTCGCGGTTTCCACAACTGTGCAGGCCGTGGCGGTTCGTATTTCTATGCCTGTACCTCTTACTGTCTGCAGTGTCTATCTGCCGCCGGACGGGAACGTGAGCGTCTCGGTACTGGAGAGACTGGTTGATCAGCTGCCTTCACCCTTTCTAATACTAGGTGACTTCAATGCCCATCATCATTTGTGGGGTAGTGTCAGCATCAGCACGAGAGGTCGTCGCATAGAGTCTCTTCTGTCCTCGGCCTCTTTGTGCCTTTTTAACACCGGTGCTGACACGTACTTCCATGAACCGACACGATCCTTCAGTGCGATCGATTTGACCTTGGGATCACCATCAATTATTGCTGACTGGTCGTGGGCGGTGTGTAACGACCTCCACGGGAGTGACCACTTTCCAATTGTCCTCTCGCATCATGCGAACATGCCATCTTCTGCCTCCCGCCCTCCTCGTTGGAGGATGGAGCGTGCGAGATGGGAGGTCTTCACACCGTCAGCTTTGATATTTTCTGCAATGGTGACCCAAGAGTCAATCGACGCAGCGGTTCTTGAAGTCACAAATTGTATTCTTCAGGCAGCTGATCTTTCTATACCAAAAACATCTACGACACTCTCCAGAAGTCCGAAACCTTGGTGGACCCCTGAATGCGCAGCGGCTAGGAGAGCTCAACATAAGGCCTGGTCTACGTTTCGGCGTTATCCAACCGATGCTAATCTCGTTACATTCAAACGAGCAAAATCCTATGCTCGGTTGGTGCGTCGACGTAGCAAGAGGGAGTCTTGGATCCAGTATGTTTCATCTCTCACTTCACGTGCCAGTTCGAAAAGTGTGTGGGACAAGATTCGTAAGATCCGGGGTAACTACAGCTCTCACCAGATCTCCATTCTCGAGAGTAACGGCTGCACATATGCTGGAGTCGGGGAGATTGCTGATTGTTTGGGGGGGGGGGGCGTTTGCCTCCGTGTCGAGTGACCTGGCGTATCCTTCCTCCTTTCTGAGGATTAAATCCACTGCGGAACGCCAGAGAATCTCCTTTGCGCCTTTTCTCGACACCGGATATAACTCCCCCTTCAGCATGGTTGAACTCAGGGTGGCTCTGCATCGGTCCGGTGCTACATCGGTCGGTCCCGATGGCATCCATTATGACATGCTCCGTCATCTCTCGCAGTCGTCTCTCGAGAATCTCTTAATCCTTTACAATCGTATTTGGTCGGAGCACAGTTTCCCGGAGTCTTGGCGAAAAGCTTTTGTTCTGCCTTTTCCCAAACCTGGCAAGGATCCCAAGTCTCCCTCTAGTTATCGTCCAATTGCTCTCACTAGCTGTCTGTGTAAAGTTCTTGAACGCATGGTTAACTCCCGGTTAATTCATTTTTTAGAATATCATCAGGTTCTTTCACCATCACAAAGCGGCTTTCGCCGTCATCGTTCACCTCACGATCATCTCCTGCACCTTGAGACATCTGTGCGCGAGGCGTTCGTGCGTAGGCAGCACCTGGTTTCTGTATTTTTTGATATTGAAAAAGCTTATGATCGAGCGTGGCGGCATGGTATTATCCGTGACCTCCACGCATGCGGATTGCGAGGAAATCTTCCGACATTTATTTTAAATTTTCTTCGCAATCGGGTGTTCCAGGTGCGCCTGGGTACGACGCTATCGGCAACATTCCATCAAGAACAAGGTGTTCCTCAAGGTTGCATTTTATCTGTCACATTGTTCATCCTTCGCATTAATTGTCTCCTCACAAATCTTCCTCCTGCGGTTTCGGCTACTGTCTATGTTGATGACTTGCACATTTTCTGCTCGTCATCCAGCATGCATTTTATTGAAAGGCAGTTGCAGTCTGCAATTAATCAGATCTTTAAAACGGCGAATAGCAATGGTTTCGTTCTTTCTCCCGACAAGACAGCGTGTGTCCATTTCTGCCGGAGGCGTGGCCTCCATCCTGACCCAGAGCTGTTTTTAGACCGTGCAGCCATACCAGTTTTGCCGGAGACCAAGTTCCTTGGTCTGACCGTCGACCGTGCGCTTACGTTTCGTGCGCACGTTCGGCGGCTCAAGATTTCCTGTCTGCGGTCTCTATCTATTCTTAAGATCCTTTCGAGAGTCTCGTGGGGCGCAGACAGGACGTCTTTGATTCGTGTTTACCATTCCTTAATCCGGTCGAAACTGGATTATGGTTGTATCGTGTATGGCTCTGCTCGTCGTTCCGTTCTCCGGCCTTTGGACACTATTCACCATCAAGCACTGCGTCTTTGTTCGGGAGCATTTCGAACATCTCCAATTCCCAGCCTTTACGCTGACGCGAACGAACCATCGCTTGAATTACGCCGTCTGCAGCTGTCTATTCAATTCTACTTGAAACTTAGATCTCTTCCAGACCATCCTTTATACGATGCGGTTTGTCATCCTCAGCATGCTCGTTTATTCGGGAACCGGCCCTCGTGCATTTCAACCTTCGGTCTTCGTATGGCGGCCGTAGCCCGTGATGTAGGGCTCGACTTGTCACTTGTTGGAGAGACCAGGGGCTTTGGGGATCCTCCATGGCACCCACTTGGTGTCATGGTTGATACCACCTTTACATCTTTCGATAAATCCTCAACCCCTGCGTCAGTGTACCAGCAGCTCTTCGCTGAGCACCGTGACCTCAATTCTGACTACACTCCCATTTTCACTGATGGCTCCAAGATGCATGGAATTGTTGGATCCGCGGCTGTCTGTGTAGATGACGTGTCAGTTGCGCGGATCCCAGCTGAGGCCACGGTGTTTTCGGCAGAGATGCATGCTGTGTATCTTGCATTGCTTCATGTTCAGTCGAGTTCTCATCAACGGGCTGCGGTGTACACTGATTCTTTGAGTGTTGTACAGTCACT
This sequence comes from Macrothele yani, assembly GCA_039090855.1. Lineage (NCBI taxonomy): Eukaryota > Metazoa > Arthropoda > Arachnida > Araneae > Macrothelidae > Macrothele > Macrothele yani. Next base: position 36,201,905 of record CM077031.1, on the reverse strand, counting down.
GTCATCGTTGGACTGCTGTGACCACCCTTTTCTTTTTACCGTACGAAGGCTTCTTTGCTCTTTGCTCGAGGCCGGTGTCCAGATACAATTTTGTTGGATTCCCGGGCATGTTGGAATCTCGGGTAACGAGTGTGCTGATGCGGCTGCTAGATCTGCTTCCTCTTTGGTCGTCACACCCTTGCCACTGTTTCACCGGGATTTCCGCTTTCTGGTTCGCCACCATATCAAGCGAACGTGGCAAGGTCTGTGGGACCAACAGGTGGAAAATAAACTGCATCGTATTAAACCTAATATTGAAGTCTGGAAATCCTCATATCGTCGGAACCGTAGGGAGGAAGTGGTGCTTGCTCGTCTCCGCATTGGGCATTGTCGATTCACTCACCGCTTTTTGCTGTGTGGCGACACTGCGCCGATGTGTGAGACGTGCAACTGCCGACTCACCGTCACTCATCTTTTGTGTACCTGTGTTCGTTTTCGTGATGTGCGTTTTCATTTCTTTCATTCTCATTTGTTGAACGAGGACGCCGCTACACTGCAGCGGCTGCTGAATGACCACTGCAATACTGTTGCTGTTTTATCATTTTTTAAACAAATTGACTATTTTAAACGTATTTAGATTTTAGCCCTATCATCATCCTCATTTCTCAGTTTTACTGAATCAGCTAGATTTTAATTATTGTATCATGTTTTTAATACTGTTTGTTTCATTATCTTTTTTAGCCCTTTCATCGTTCTCATTCTTCAGTTTTATTTGATCAGCCATATTTTAAACTTTATCGCACATTTTTTAATACTGTTTGTTTGTCTGTCTTTTGTCTGGCGCTCTTTGGCCAACCATGGCCCTTGCGCCATTAAACTCAAACAACCAACCAACCAACCACGATTTATATTCAACATACATATTCAGTCTGAAATTTAAATTATCTTCCCTCTCGACTACTGTCGGATGCAGCATGAATTTGGCTACTGGCAGTAGCGGTGAAGGAAGAAACCTTTATTAAAAGAGTTTAACGTTTCGTGCATTAATTTAACTGCATGGCACCACCTGGTGCTTATTATAAGGATTCTTTTGATTTATTCCGTGCACTTTAAATTTAACATTCTCAATACACTCGGATCAACACTTTTTTTCAACCTTTTTCATTTAAAGTTAATAAACAAACATCAAAACATCAGTAACCGATATCATATTTTACTTCTTTAACCAGAATGTTTTCTGAAGAAAAACCACCATAACCCGAGCTTATTAACTCAATTTTTCCAGAACTTGTTAACCCAACTCACCCAAAAATTCACCATTCTATTTTTTCAGCTGGACCAGTACTGAATCCCTTTAATAATTGCAACTTCTGTATTTTATCGCTGTCGCTCTTCTTGATACATATTCCAAAATCATGAGTTCCTTAATTAATTATTGCTAGTCTATAGACCAAAGTACCGCAATAAGGCTTTTAGAATCCTGGTCTTAAGGCACCAGTTATATTACCACGGCCCGGTAGCACGGTGGTAGGGTAATACTTATTACTCGTCTAATTGGATAAACAGTGAGGTTGCGTTCCCATAAATGTAAAGAACCCAATCTCAAAGTTTACGGACGTCGCGTTGTGTTTCATATGGGCTCGTTACGAGGTATTCGTAAAAAACCCATATGCCGCAAATTGTGAATTTAGAGGAATATACACAGCCTATAAAGTTAGCTACACCAGGTTAAGTAATTAACAATGTTTATTAATAGAAAAAGTATATATAAGCAATTACATCCTTTAGGTGGAGGCCAAATAAAAGTTACGTTAAATTAAAAGATATTGGAATTAGCCATGTTTACTGATCCCTGCTGCGTACGCCTGTCACACCCTTGAGCTTAACTTTAAATTAACTCCCTCAATCTATTTCGCGGAGGCATAGCGACCATGCATATGTATATATCTAGTTAACATGGGAACTGGAATTGGGGAAAATAACGTCATCTTACCTTCCTTTTGGATAGGGTGGTCTCTCGTTGAAGCCCCACGCTGGTAGATGAAAACTTGCGTGGATGTTGACCGCGTTGTTGGTTCGCCGTATATTTTGTCTGCCACGCTGGGACCGCGTACTATGTCCGTTTCCTAACTAAGACTCATCCGTCTCATCCTCGACTATCTCTGAAAATTGTACTTCGACTACCATCTCCAGATAACCATCTCGAACACGAATCTCAGCTACGCATTTTTTCTCTATCTGATAACCCCATCTCCTCTCGTGTCTGTGTATATATCACAAACCTAGTCACACCACAGTTTCAGTTTATTCTTCACTTGGCCGATATACAGTAAAGTACTTACGTCTGGTTATGATCTACCTCAAAGTAGTCTCCTTGGGCACCGCTGCAAGCGTTTTTGACACTGTTCGAACGTTCCCTGAAGTCCTGACGTCACGTCCGGAATCGCCTGTTTTTGAGGCTTCAAGCACAACCCGAGTGTCATGCGGGAAAGTGAGTGGCGGATGTCTGATACTGCAATCGCAGTACAACCACAGTCATCCAGCCTTTTTCCGGAGTCGTGTTACGTCCGCAATTGTCGAGACGAAAGGAATTAATCGCCCGACGCCACTTACAAAGGAACGGGCGTGTTCGCTCGCAGTAGCGCGTCCTAGAACATACAAGTCTCAAACGGCTCCAGGTGACTTTCTCGCAAATCCAGTCTTCGGCAGCTAATTCATCGAACGGTACGTTCTGCGAAAGGCAACTTGGTCGAATGACAAGTTCTACGACGAGCACTTTTTTCGACTGACAAATGCATTGAACAAAAGTTCATGGAACGACTCATTCATCAAAACCGAAGAAAGTGCTTGGATGAAATAAAGGGTGATTCATAAAGAAGTATAAAACAAGAACAATGTAAGATATTTTATATTACCGGTAACAGAATTGTAGGGGAATGTTTCAAGTTTTTTTTTTAGAGACAGTCACAGATGTTCTATGTGTGCACCCTTATTCACACGGCACACATCGAGCCGGTAATCAATTTCTGCCCAAATGCAAGGTAAAACATCTGAATCAAGTGCAGTGATAGTGGCTGTGATACGCTGTTTCAGCTCCGCTAGATCAACAGGAAGATCGTCGTCGCCATAAACGGGAATCCTGGATCCAATATGTATCCGGCATCAACACATCTACAAACTCCAAAATGGTTTGGGACAGGATTCGCAAGATTCGGGGAAAGTACCCATCTGGCGAGATCTCCATCCTCAAGAGTGGTGGAGGAATGGTTGCCGACGCTCGGGGTATCGCTGACTGTCTTGGCACAGCGTTTGCTTCAGTTTCCAGCAACTGCAATTATCCTCCTTCTTTCCAAGAGCTTCAGTCACGGCTGGAGAGAAAACGAATTTCCTTTCGACCGTTTTCTTCGGAGGACTATAACAGCCCATTGACAGCGGTGGAACTGAGGATTGCCCTAAATCGCTCTAGCCAAACATCTGCAGGACCTGATAACATCCTTTACGAAATGCTGAAGCACCTTTCTCCATCATCTCTCGACTGTCTGCTAATCCTGTTTAACAGGATTTGGCAAGAACACGTTTTCCCCGATTGTTGGCGCACAGCTATTGTGATACCTGTTCTCAAACCTGATAAAGATCCGAAAAACCAGTTCAACTACCGACCAATTGCCATGACAAGCTGCCTCTGCAAGGTGCTTGAACGCATCATCAATTTCCGCTTGATCTTCCACTTGGAAACCCATCACTTTTTGTCACCCCATCAAAGTGGACACCGTCGTTTTCGCTCCACAACTGACCACCACCTTCGCCTTGAGACATCGATCAGAGAGGCGTTTGTTCGACGACAGCACATGGTCTCCGTGTTCTTTGATATGGAAAAAGCGTATGATCGGACTTGGAGATATGGCATTCTCCGTGATCTGCACGACTGTGGATTACGGGGAAATTTACCAACTTTCATTGCCGGTTTTCTCCAGAACCGGATGTTCCATGTGCGCGTCGGGTCGACATTCTCCGCGATGTACCCGCAGGAGCAGGGTGTACCTCAGGGCTCGATCTTATCGGTCACTCTCTTCACAGCTTTTATCATTCTCTTTTTCTAACTTTTACCAAGCCTGTCTGCTCCTAATCATTTCACCCCGATTCAAAAAAAAAAAAAAAAAAAAAAAAAAATCTTTAACTGAAAGTTCTATGTCTGGCGCTCTTTGGCCAAGCCTGGCCCTTGCGCCACTAAAATCAATTAACTAACTAACTAACTCTCTTCATCCTTCGGGTGAATCATATCTTCAAGTTACTTCCTCCGATGGTTCGCGGCACTATGTATGTGGACGATCTTCAGATTTCGTGTGCTTCCGTCAACATGCGCACCATTGAGAGACAGTTGCAATCGTCTATTAACAAGATCTCTTCCTGGGTTTCACGCAACGGCTTTGGCTTCTCGTCACAGAAGACTGTTTGCGTGCATTTCTGCCGCAAACGCGGTCTTCACCCAGACCCCCACCTCGGTCTGGGGAACACCACCATTCCAGTTGTGACAGAGGTCAAATTCTTGGGATTGACTTTTGACCACGCACTCACTTTCCGGCCTCATATTCATTCCTTAAAGGTGAAGTGCACAAAGTCATTGAGTATCCTGAAAGTCCTCTCCGGAACATCTTGGGGGCCGACAGGTGCTCAATGCTTCGCATTCATCACTCCCTTGTCCGGTCAAAGTTAGAGTATGGCTGTATAACCTACGGATCTGCACGGCCTTCGGTATTAAAGCTCTCCCAGAACTTCAAACAAAGCGGCCATTTGAGGAAGGGTCACCCTCCCAACAAGAAACCTACACCTGATTCTGCCAATGTTCGGTTCTTTTGCATCCACTCCTTGGACGCTTCAAACCCATTAAACACCAGAAGGTCCTTCTGGATAAATAAAGCATTGTAATCAATTGCCAGCTCTCCTAAGAGCGTTAAGAAGCTCCAATCTGGAGATCTTCTTGTCGAGATGTCGAGTCCCAGATATGCTACAGTGCTTTTAAACACCACCTCTTTTTTAGATTGTCCAGTAAAAGTTACCCCTCACGGCTACCTCAATTCCTCACGAGGTGTTATCTCTTCTCAAGACCTTCTGGAGTGCAGTGACCAAGAACTTCTGGAGGAACTGAAAGACCAGCAAGTGAGTGGAGTCCGGCGCATCCTATTTCGGCGAAATGGCCAATCTGTCCCATCTCGAAACGTCATACTGACCTTTAACACCCCATCCCTGCCAACATCAATCAAGGCAGGGTATCTACACCTTGAGGTGCGCCCCTTCATACCAAGTCCTCTACGATGCTTCAAATGCCAAGCATATGGTCACTCCCAGCAGTCTTGCAGGAGCACTGCCCGGTGTGGGCGTTGTACTGCAACAGACCATACTTTGCAAGATTGCCATGCCGAAGCCGAGCTGTGCTTCAACTGCAAGGGATCTCATGCAGCATCATCGAGAGACTGTCCAAAGTGGAAAGAGGAAAAAGAGATCCAACGCATTAAGACCGTTGAGGGAATCTCCTACCCAGAGGCCAGAAGAAAGGTCGCCCCAAACCAATCAAATCGGCGATCCTATGCATCAGCGGTTGTTGCAAGGACTACAGTCGGTACCCAGACTGATAGCCAAATCCCAGTGAATTGTCCCTACAAGCTAGACGACATCATAGCTGCTGGTCTGGCAGCACTACAATCCCGAGCTAGGGACGCGAAAGCTCCAACAACCACTGTGCCTAAACCTGCTGCAACTAACACCAGCACCACCGGAACTTCAACAACCCCAGGAGGAAAGAGAAAGGAAAAAGAAAAGGAGAAGAAATCTCCAAACTCCCATCATAAGAACCAGGATCGGGCAAGATAATCTGCGACACAGGAACCAAAATACCGCCCCATTTTACCACCAGAGACTACAGGGCATCGGACAAAACAGTCCCAAGCGCAAATGGACATTGCAGACGAAATGATGGAATCGGACAACTTTTAGTTGTCCCACTTTTTCTCGGGTTTTGTTTTTCGTTTTTTCTTTTTCTCATTCACCACAATTCAAACCATGGATCAAATCGTTCAGTGGAACTGTCGAGGCTTTCGAACAAGACATGACGACGTGAAACATCTGCTTTCGTCATACTCTCCGGTGTGCCTTTGCCTCCAGGAGACAAAACTTAAACCATCAGACCTCCTTTCAGTTCGAGGCTACAGTGCATTTCGGAAAGATAATGTTTCAGGAGATATTGCTTGCGGGGAGTTGCCATCCTTGTCCCCCACAATGTTCCAGTTTCTCCCGTTGCGGTCTCAACATCTTTACAAGCCGTTGCGGTGCGTATCTCCATGCCTGTGCCTCTAACCGTTTGCAGCATCTATCTGCCGCCGGATGAGGACGTGAGCGTGTCCGTTCTTGATAGCTTAGTTGGGCAGCTGCCGTCACCTGCTCTTGTTCTGGGTGACTTCAATGCTCATAATCCATTGTGGGGTAGTGTCAGAACAGACACACGAGGCCGTAGGATCGAATCTCTTCTTTCCTCGACCTCTTTGTGCCTGTTTAACACCGGTGCTGACACTTACTTCCACGAGCCTACACGAAGTTTCAGTGCAATCGATTTATCTTTGGGTCAACCATCGGTTATGGCCGACTGGTCTTGGACGGTGTGTGACGACCTCCATGGAAGCGACCAATTCCCAATTGTACTTAGGTATAATGTGAGCGTACCATCTTCTGCCTCCCGCCCTCCTCGTTGGAGGATGGATCGTGCCAAGTGGGAGGTCTTCACACCGTCCGCAATGATATCTTTTGCCATGGTGACCCGGGGGTCAATTGACGCAGCTGTTACTGATGTCACAACGTGTATCATTCAGGCAGCAGATTTCTCTATCCCAAAAACATCAACGACGCTCCCAAGACGTCCGAAGCCTTGGTGGAACCCTGATTGCGCAGCGGCTAGGACAGTTCAACATAAGGCCTGGTGTACTTTTCGGCGTTATCCGACCGATGCTAATCTTGTTAAATTTAAAAGAGCCAAATCTTACGCTAGGTTGGTGCGTCGACGAAGCAAGAGGGAGTCTTGGATGAAGTACGTTTCATCTATCAATTCACGTGCCAGTTCAAAAACTGTTTGGGAAAAATTCGTAAGATCCGGGGAAACTATAGTTCCCGCCAAATTTCAATTCTTGAGAATAACGGCTGCACGTATGCTGAAGTTGGGGAGATTGTGGATTGCTTGGGCGAAGCGTTTGCCTCAATTTCTAGTTCTCAGGCGTATCTCCCGCCCTTTCAGAGGATTAAAAACAACCGCGGAACGCCAGAAATTCTCCTTTGCGCCTTTTTATAACACTCAGTATAACTCCCCCTTCAGCATGGTTGAATTACGGGTGGCTCTGCATCGGTCCGGCGCAACATCTGTCGGTCCCGACGACATCCACTATGACATGATTCGTCATCTCTCGCAGTCGTCTCTCGAGAATCTGTTAGTGCTTTTCAACCGCATTTGGTTGGAGCACAGTTTCCCGGACTCTTGGCGAAGAGCTTTTGTTTTACCTTTTCCCAAGCCTGGCAAAGACCCCAAGTCTCCCTCTAGTTATCGGCCAATTGCCCTCACTAGCTGTCTGTGCAAAATCCTTGAACGAATGGTTAATTCCCGGCTAATTTATTTTCTTGAAGAACATCGAATACTGTCTCCATCACAAAGCGGCTTCCGTCGTCATCGTTCAGCTCCTGACCATCTCCTGCTCCTTGAGACGTCTGTTCGTGAGGCGTTCGTACGTAGGCAGCACCTGGTGTCTGTATTTTTTGACATCGAAAAAGCTTACGATAGAGCGTGGCGTCACGGTATCCTCCGTGACCTCCACGAAAGTGGGTTGCGGGGAAACCTGCCAACCTTCATTGCCAACTTTCTTCGTAACCGTGTGTTCCAGGTGCGCCTGGGTACAACGCTGTCCGCCTTTTTCCATCAAGAACAAGGCGTTCCTCAAGGCAGCATTCTTTCGGTGACTCTGTTCATCCTCCGCATTAATTGTTTACTCAAAAATCTTCCTCCTACGGTTTCGGCTACCATTTATGTTGACGACCTTCACATCTTCTGTTCGTCATCCATCATGCATTTCGTTGAAAGGCAGCTGCAGTCTGCAATTACCCAGATTGTTAAAGCGGCTAACAATAATGGGTTTGTTCTTTCTCCCGACAAGACAGCCTGTGTCCATTTCTGCCGGAGGCGTGGCCTCCATCCTGATCCAGAGCTCTATTTGGACCGTGCAGCCATTCCAGTTTTGCCGGAAACCAAGTTCCTTGGTTTGACCGTTGACCGTGCTCTCACCTTTCGCTCGCACGTTCGACGGCTAAGGACTTCCTGTCTGAGAGCCTTGTCAATCCTTAAGATCCTTGCCTCAGTCTCCTGGGGTGCAGACAGGACTTCTTTGTTCCGTATTTACCATTCTCTCATTCGGTCTAAGCTGGATTATGGCTGTATGGTGTATGGCTCTGCGCGTCCTACCGTTCTCCGGCCGTTGGATACCATCCACCATCAAGCGCTGCGTCTTTGTACGGGAGCCTTTCGTACGTCACCCATTCCCAGCCTTTATGCCGACGCGAACGAACCGTCGCTTCATTTACGCCGTCTGCAGCTGTCTCTTCAGTTTTACCTGAAACTTAAATCACTCACAGACCATCCTTTATACGATGCAGTTTTTCATCCCCAGCATGCTCGTTTGTTCGAGATCCGTCCCTCGTGCATTCGAACCTTCGGTCTTCGTATGGCGGCCGTAGCTCGTGATGCAGGGCTCGACTTGTCACTCGTTGGGGAGACCAGGGGCTTTGAGGATCCCCCATGGCATCCTCTTGGTGTCATGGTTGATACCAGCTTTACATCTTTTGACAAGTCCTCAACCCCTGCGTCAGTGTACCAGCAGCTCTTCGCTGAACACCGTTACGTCAATGCAGACTTTATTCCTGTTTTCACCGATGGATCTAAGGCGGCTGGTGTTGTTGGATCCGCCGCCGTCTGCGTTGACGAAGTTTCTGTTGCCCGCATTCCTCCTGAGGCCACGGTGTTTTCGGCGGAGATGCATGCTTTGTATCTTGCACTTGTTCACGTGCAGTCGAGCTCTCATCAGCGTGCTATTGTGTACACTGATTCGTTGAGTGTTGTGCAATCATTGTCATCTTTGGATTTCACTGGCCACCCCCTTCTTTTTACCGTACGGAGACTTCTTCGTTCTTTGTTCGAGGCTGATGTCCAGATTCGGTTCTGCTGGATTCCTGGGCATTTTGGGATCCCAGGGAACGAGTCTGCTGATGCTGCTGCTAGATCTGCCTCCTCTTTGGTTGTCACACCGTTGCCACTGTTCCACCGTGATTTTCGCTTTCTTGTTCACGATCATATCAGACGAACGTGGCGGGGTCTGTGGGACCAACAGGTGGAGAATAAACTGCACCGTGTTAAACCCATCCTTGGAGTCTGGAAATCATCGTGTCGCCGGAACCGTAGGGAAGAAGTTGTTCTTGCGCCGCGTCTCCGCATTGGGCATTGTCGCTTCACGCATAGCTATTTGCTGTGTGGCGACGCTGCCCCAATGTGTGAGGCGTGCGACTGTTTACTCACCATCTCTCATGTTTTATGTAGTTGTGTTCGGTTTTGTAATAATCGGTTTCACTATTTTCAGTCTCATCTGCTGGACGAGGACGCAGCTACGCTTCAAAAACTTTTGGGCGACCACTGCGACACTTTCGCAGTATTTTCCTTTTTAAAACAGATTAACTTTTTAAAACTTATTTAAAAAAAAAAAAGTTATATAATAAATGTAATAGTAAACTAATAAAGTTATATATAAACCTAATTAACTAACTAGTCTTCACATCTTTCATCATCCTCCTTTCTAACTTTTACTAAGCCCGTCTGCTCTTAATCATTCTCCACGCTTTTAAAAATCTTTAGCTGATAGTTCTGTGTCTGGCGCTCTTTGGCCAAACCTGGCCCTTGCGCTACTAAAATCAATTAACTAACTAACTAACTAACTCCGATATAATCCACCACCAAGCTTTACGCCTGTGCATCGGTGCTTTCCGTACGTCTCCTGTCCACAGCCTGTATGCCGAAGCTCATTAACCACCGTTATGCCTCCGCCGTAAGCAACTGTCTCTCCAGTTCTACATCAAGCTGAAATCCCTCCCTGATCACCCACTTCATGATTCCATCTTCACGCCACAATGTGCTCGCCTATTTTCCAACCGCCCTTCTTGTGTTCCCACCTTCGGGATTCGGATGTCAGACATAGTGCGAGATGCCGGCATAGACTTGTCGTTAATCGGTGTGACCCGTGCCTTTAACGATCCACCTTGGCAGCCAGTTCAGGCAGTGACTGACCTCTCTCTTTCTGGATGGCCTAAGTCCTCCACACCTGCACTGGTGTACCAGAAACGTTTTGCTGAACACCTTTCCCTCTATCCCGATTTCGTCCCTGTCTTCACCGATGGTTCGAAATCCGGTGATTTTGGAGAATAGTGACTCACCAATCACCAGAGATGTCCGTCGTCTCCTGGGAACTTTGGCGGGTGCTGGGTTCCTGGTCCGATTCTGTTGGATTCCCGGCCATTGAGATAAATATAAGAATGTCAATATTATATCATTTTAAGACAAATATGAGATGGGCAAATATGAAATATTTAACATTATATCATTATAAGATAAGTATGAGATGGGCAGATATGAGAAGACATATATGAGATATTTAACATTATATCATTATAAGATAAATATGAGAAGACATATATGAGATATTTAACATTATATCATTATAAGTTAAATATGAGATGGACAAATATGAAATATTTAACATTATTTCATTATAAGATAAATATGAGATGGGCAGATATGAGATTACATATATGAGTAAAATATGAGATAAGCAAGTATGAGAAGACATATATGAGATATTTAACCTTATATCATTATAAGATAAGTATGAGAAGACATATATGAGATATTTAACCTTATATCATTATAAGATAAGTATGAGAAGACATATATGAGATATTTAACCTTATATCATTATAAGATAAATATGAGAAGACATATATGAGATATTTAACATTATGTCAGTATAAGACAAATAAGGCAGGCATGATTTTGGGATGTATGGTATGCAATGTCAGTACGGCTTATATCTGGCATCAAACACCTGAGATACAGTAACATCTTCCATTTTTTTTAAAGATTGCATTAAATTGTTCCACATAATACAACTTTTGTTACATTGTTGTAGAATATGCTCCACCTTTTTATGTAAAATTATGAGTTCAGATTGTGCACATTCAATGTTGTACCGTACTTCATTTTTTTGTGCTTCAGTAATAAAAAATAAAGAAATGCATTTTTCTTGCATACAAATGAGTTTGCTATAATACTCATCAAGTACAGTATGCATAATTTTGAAACACTTGCGCTTATTATGAAATTCCACAAAGTTCTTATAATCTACTCTAGAACGGTATTTCAGTTTAAATTTTAAGAGTGTAGTTAACAAATCGAATTTTAAACTTTCATGTGAGTTATTATTTTTTTAAAGTTTTGTTTGATTTAACATTTCCAATAATTCTTGTTTCGTAAAATTGTTTTTTTGCTGTTGTGTTGGTTGTGTTTTTTGCTGTTGTGTTGGTTGCTGTTGTATTGGTTGTGTTGGTTGTTCTTGTGCTGGTTGCTGTTGTGTTGGTTTCTGCGTTTTTTGCTGTTGTGTTGGTTGCTGTATTTGTTGTGTTCGTTGCTGAGAGTGCAATGAACTGATTTCAAACAAATTATTTGTTACTGGTGTAAGAGTTATTGGAATATAAGAATTTCGATCTATTGTAAAAAGTGGAAATGGAAAATTGTTAATCATATCAAGTGTATTAATTATGTTAATTTTATAAGAGGCAACAGACCTTGATGTAGTGGCGGCTTGATTCCCATCAGACGTTGATGTAGTGGCGTTAGAGTCAACAGACCTTGATGTAGTGGCGTTAGAGTCAACAGAACTTGATGTACTGGCGTTAAAGTCAACAGACCTTGATGTACTGACGTTAGAGTCAACAGACCTTGATGTACTGGCGTTAGAGTCAACAGACCTTGATGTACTGGCGTTAGAGTCAACAGACCTTGATGTAGTGGCGGCTTGATTGCCATCAAACGTTGTGTAGTGGCGTTAGAGGTAACAGACGATGATGTAGTGGCGTTAGAGGCAACAGACGATGATGTAGTGGCGTTACAGTCAACAGACGTTGATGTAATGGCAGGTTGATTTCCATTAGAGGCAATAGACCTTGATGTAGTGGGAGTTTGATTTCCGTTAGAGGCAACGGACCACACACCATTAGTTTGATTAAGTATTTTCTTCAGTTCAGGATATTTGATGTGTGGATTCTTTTTTTTAGTATCAGTTTCATTCCCAGACTGCGTGGATCTTGTGGGCTGCGTGAATCCTGTAGACTGCGTGAATCCTGTAGAGATGGACTGCGTGGATCCTGTGGGCTCCGTGATCCTGTGGGCTGCGTGTATCCTGTAGGGATGGACTGCATGGATTCTGTGGACTGCCTGGATTCTGTGGAGATGGACTGTTTAAAGTTTAGGATTTTTCATCTTCCCAGTTATCCAAATCTATTACTAACGGTGGAGGTGAATCCACACCCATGTATACATCTATATCAGGTTCAATAACAATTTCTTCAGTCATGATCGTAAATACAGACTGACTGCTACACACGTAGAGCAGCTTGAGTATTTATAATCAAAATTGTTTACGTCATATCCGTTTTCATATGATTTTATTCCACACATCCTGTTTACGTCATATCATGTTTTATCATATGATTTCATCCCACACATCCTGTTTATATCATATCCGGTTTCATCATATGATTTCATCCCACACATTCTGTTTATGTCATATCCGGTTTTCATCCCACACATCCTGTTTATGTCATATCCGGTTTTCATACCACACATCCTGTTTATTCCAACGAGGTTCCAAGTCCAAGCATCATAACTACGCAGCTTTTATTGGTTATGTAACCGAACCGCCGGTTTTATTTTTTAATCTCACATCCTGATAAGAATTTTTTTCTGATTAATTTTTGTCATCATGTTTAAAATAAAAGACGTGATTTATCAATTGTTTTTTTCTTTCATCAGCTTTCATCATTTCAATTCAACCTCTAGAAACCATGTGTTTACCTTATATTGTAAAGATGGAGCAAAAATTCAACTTACTTGTAGTAATACGGGACGACACCTCCACTTGAATCAAACTAAAAACGACGTCGTTATTGTTGATGGAGTAACTGACTTTGAACATCTAACAAATATTTTAGATAATTGTGTATATATTGTACGATACTACGATTTACTATCTAATATGATACCAACGGTTTTATTGAAGATACCATATGGACGGAATTTACATGATGGTTACGTGCATCTTCAAAAATGGCTTTAAATGTTTTGCCATCGTGTCCGTACAAGAAGAAGTCATTCCTTTACTTCATAAATATAATGATCCTGTTGATGAACTCTGCGTTGATATAAGATGAACTCTGCGTTGATATAAGTACTCTACATTGTTGATGCTAACGTTTTTATATTGATGAAATTGTGTTAAAAAACCCAATAATTCAGAGAAATATGACAGCAAAATACTTTAATCAAAACCATCCACCATCAAGCGCTGCGTCTTTGTACGGGAGCATTTCGCACGTCACCCATTCCCAGCCTTTATGCCGACGCGAACGAACCGTCGCTTCATTTACGCCGTCTGCAGCTGTCTCTTCAATTTTACCTGAAACTTAAATCTCTCTCACACCATCCTTTATACGATGCAGTTTTTCATGCCCAGCATGCTAGTTTGTTCGAGATCCGTCCCTCGTGCATTCAAACCTTCGGTCTTCGTATGGCGGCCGTAGCTCGTGATGCAGGGTTTGACTTGTCACTCGTTGGAGAGACCAGGGGCTTTGAGGATCCCCCATGGCATCTTGGTGTCATGGTTGATACCAGCTTTACATCTTTTGACAAGTCCTCAACCCCTGCGTCAGTGTACCAGCAGCTCTTCGCTGAACACCGTTACGTGAATGCAGACTTTATTCCTGTTTTCACCGATGGATCTAAAGCGGCTGGTGTTGTTGGATCCACCGCCGTCTGCGTTGACGAAGTTTCTGTTGCCCGCATTCCTCCTGAGGCCACGGTGTTTTCGGCGGAGATGCATGCTGTGTATCTTGCACTTGTTCACGTGCAGTCGAGCTCTCATCAGCGTGCTATTGTGTACACTGATTCGTTGAGTGTTGTGCAATCATTGTCATCTTTGGATTTCACTGGCCACCCACTTCTTTTTACCGTACGGAGACTTCTTCGTTCTTTGCTCGAGGCTGATGTCCAGATTCGGTTCTGCTGGATTCCTGGGCATATTGGGATCCTAGGGAACGAGTCTGCCGATGCTGCTGCTAGATCTGCCTCCTCTTTCATCATCCTCTTTTCTAACTTTTACTAAGCCCGTCTGCTCTTAATCATTCTCCACGCTTTTAAAAATCTTTAGCTGATAGTTCTGTGTCTGGCGCTCTTTGGCCAAACCTGGCCCTTGCGCCACTAAAATCAATTAACTAACTAACTAACTAACTCTTTGGTCGTCACACCTTTGCCACTGTTTCACCGTGATTTTCGCTTTCTTGTTCACGATCATATCAGACGAACGTGGCGAAGTCTGTGGGACCAACAGGTGGAGAATAAACTGCACCGTATAAAACCTATCCTTGGAATCTGGAAATCATCGTGTCGCCGGAACCGTAGGGAAGAAGTCGTTCTTGCGCGTCTCCGCATTGGGCATTGTCGCTTCACGCATAGCTATTTGCTGGGTGGCGACGCTGCCCCAATGTGTGAGGCGTGCGACTGTTTACTCACCATCTCTCATGTTTTATGTAGTTGTGTCCGTTTTCGTAATCATCGGTTTCACTATTTTCAGTCTCATCTACTGGATGACGGCGCAGCTACACTGCAGAAGCTTTTGGGCAACCACTGCGACACTTTCGCAGTATTTTCGTTCTTAAAGCAGATTGACTTTTTAAAACTTATTTAAAAAAAAGAAAAAAAAATAATAATAATTTATAATGATTATAACAGTGAATTAATAAATTTATTTATAAACCTAATTAACTAACTAGTCTTCACAGCTTTTATTATTCTCTTTTTCTAACTTTTACCAAGCCTGTCTGCTCCTAATCATTTCACCCCGCCTCTAAAAAAAAAAAAAAAAAAAAAATCTTTAACTGATAGTTCTGTGTCTGGCGCTCTTTGGCCAAACCTGGCCCTTGTGCCACTAAAATCAATTAACTAACTAACTAACCCACGGCCCGAGCTAACCTTGTGACGGTTTCTATTGCCTCTGCGGCTTTGACGATTACATCACCGAAGGGACAGCTGTTCATCCAGCTGCTGGGGGATGGCGTCCCCACGGCCCGAGCCAGCATGTACTATATGTGATGATTTTCACATTTTATATGTTTTTTCACTTGATATGAACCCGCCTCTGTTGTAGGTTGCTGGGGTTGTGATTATGCGCCAGCTCTGGATTTTAGTTTCTCGTTTTCTTTCCTGTTTTCTCCATTTCATGTTTCTTTCTTTGTTTTTCCGAGCTGGTTAGGTAGACCTACCTGCACGTTTGCCGTGTGCGGTAACCCGTAAGGTAGAAAAGGGGATGCTGGAGGCTGGGGTTTCTGGAGGCCTGGGTGTTGTCGCCAGTTGCCAACACTCCTCTTTGCCCCCTGCTTCACCCTAAACGGGCGGCTGGGAACTAACCCACTCCTAGTCAATGAGGTCTGTGACCAAGTGGAGCCCAGACCTCTAACGGCTTGTCGTTTTGCACGACAGGGTGAGTCTGGGGATAGGGTGGGCATGCCAAAGGGGTGTTCCCCAGGCATGGGAAAGTCTGGGTGCACGCCGAGCATATGTCTGCCCTATTAACTTGCTATATCCGCTTGCTATCCCTAGAGCCGTGTCCTGCGTCCATTTGCCCCGCACGGGGATAACTGGTTTACCAGTTATTTGGGGAGCGGCGCCCCCACGGCCCGAGCTCACCTTGTGACGGAGTACTTGTCGTTTCCTCTTGAACGATAACATCACCGAAGGGACAGCTGTTCATCCAGCTGATGGGGGATGGCGTCCCCACGGCCCGAGCCGATTTTCTCTTATTGTTTTGCTTTTTTCGTCTTAAGTTCATATATTGACATGTTCCCGCCTCAGTTGTAGGCTGCTGAGGTTGTGATGAGGCGCCAGCTCCGGGTTTTGTTCCTCGTTCTTTTCCCTGTCTTTTCTCTTTTGTTACATTTTCTGTTTTTCCGGAGCTGGTTGGCTTAGACCTACCTGCATGTTTGCCGTGTGCGGTGACCCGTACAGGTGGAAATGAGGATGCTGGTGGCTGAGGTATTTGGGGGCCGGGTTGTAGTGTCTCCAGTTGCCAACACTCCTCTTTGCCCTCTGCTTCACCCTAAACGGGAGGCTGGGAGCTAACCCACTCCTGGTCAGGAAGTCTGTGGCCGAGTTGCCTCCAGACTTCTAGCGGCTTGTCGTTCTGTTCGACTGGGTGAGTTGGGGGGTAGGGTGGGCATGCCAAAGGGGTGTTCTCCGGGCACGGGAAAGTCTGGGTGCACGCTGAGCGTGTGTCTGCCCTACCAACTTGCTATATCCGCTGACTATCACTAGAGCCGTGTCCTGCGTCCTCTTGGGCTTGCGGACCTCCGGCTCTCCCTTGTTGGGCTCGGTAGTGGGTGGGGAGGTTGGCGGACGAATCTATTTTTCTTCTCATGGCAAATCAAAGTGTTTCCCATGCTGTTAATTTGAAGTAATAAGGCTCTTCAGGCCGTTGCGGGCTCACCAAAGAGTTTTAAGAAGCTCCCGTCAGGGGATCTTCTTGTGGAGACATCTAATCCACGCCACAGTGCCTCCTTGCTGGAGACGACCGTACTGCTGGACATTCCTGTGCAGATCTCGCCCCATGGTTTCCTCAATTCCTCTCGCGGGGTCATCAACTCCCGGGACCTGCTGGAATGCAGCGATGAGGAATTGCTGGAAGAACTTGGGGAACAACATGTCACTGGGGTTCGCCGTATTCTTTTCCGGCGGGATGGGAAGTCTATTCCCTCCCGGAACATCGTGCTGACATTTGACTCACCTACCCTGCCCACTTCCATCAAGGCGGGGTACTTGCGGCTCGATGTTCGACCATATATCCCGAACCCCTTGAGATGTTTCAAGTGCCAGCATTACGGTCACTCCCAGCAGTCTTGCCGTAATGTAGCAAAGTGTGGGCGCTGTGGGTCGCCTGAACACTCTTTGGCGGACTGCTCCGCTGACTCGAATCACTGTGTCAACTGCGAGGGATCTCACCCGGCTTCTTCTAAGCAGTGCCCAAAGTGGATCGAGGAGCAGGCTATCCAACGCCTGAAGACGACAGAACATCTGTCTTATCCTGAGGCCAGACGGCGGATAGCTCCTCTACCAACAGGCCGGCGCTCCTATGCATCGGTTGTGGTCCAGAAGGCTACTGTTGCGGTGCAGACTGAAGTGACCTTCCCAGCGCGGTGTCCTTATGATTTTGAGGACATCGTTGCTGCCGGATTGGAGGCACTGAAGTCTCGCCGCATTGAATCCAAGGCGCCATCAACATCGACGCCTAAAACATCCTCTGTGCAGACAACATCCTCTGCCAGCACTGGGACCCAGTCCCAGGGCGGATCTAAGAAGAAGCCGGCAAAGGTAAAACCAGGATCGTCCCCCTCGAAACAGAGCGGGGTAAAACCACAAAAACCCCCGGTAGCGCAGCCCTGTGTGAGTAAGCACAGCCCTGTGTTGCCTCCGGACATTGCAGATGGTCAGGAGCTGATGGACGACTCGGAGACATTCTAGTCGTCTGTCATTTTCGTTTTTCATCCTTTCCTTTTATTTTTCATTATGGCTACGCTCGTTCAGTGGAATTGCCGAGGTCTGCGACCAAGAATTGATGATCTGAAAGGCTTACTGTCTTCGAACACACCTGTGTGCGTTTGCCTCCAGGAGACAAAGCTTCGAACAACGGACACTTTTCCGCTGCGCAGATATTCCATTTTCCGCAAAGATCATGATGAAGGTGTCATCGCCTGCGGAGGAGTGGCCGTTGTTGTTCCTCATGGTATTCCTGTCACTGCAGTTGTCCTTCGGACATCTTTGCAGGCAGTGGCAGCGAGACTGTCTGTGAACACACTGCTCACAGTGTGTTCCATTTACATGCCACCGAATGCAGCAGTGAGCCTTTCGGATCTGGAAGATTTAGTCGACCAGCTGCCGCCTCCTTTCTTCATCTTAGGAGATTTCAATGCACACAATCCGTTGTGGGGCTCTACCACTCGTGACTCCAGGGGCCGTGTTGTTGAGTCCCTTCTCTCCAACACGTCCCTCTGTCTCCACAACACCGGGGCAGTCATTTATTTTCATGAACCCACCCGCTCGTACTCAGCCATTGATCTGTCCTTGAGTTCGCCATCGTTATATCCTGACTGGTCCTGGAGCGTGTCTGATGATCCCCTTGGCAGTGATCATTTTCCCATCTTTCTCCGTCTAGCAGGTGACGGGTACCGTCATCCTACTCGCCCTGCTAGATGGGTTATCGATCGAGCCAAGTGGGACTCCTTCACGGCTTCAGCGATCATTACTCCAGTCATGGTGACCTCGGGTACGATCGATGCAGCTGTTGCGGCAGTAACGGATTGTATTGTGCACGCGGCAGACTTTACCATCCCTCAGTCTTCGACTAAACTTCCACGTTGTCCGCGACCTTGGTGGAATTCCACTTGCAAGGCAGCTCGTCAGGCCCAACATCGGGCTTGGGGTAGGTTTCGTCGGTATCCCACCGACGCGAACCTACTTGCTTTCAAGAGAGCCAAATCTTACGCGCGTTTGGTACGTCGTCGTAGCCAACGGGAATCTTGGATACGATACGTATCCGGGATTAACACCACTACCAGCTCTAAGATCGTTTGGGACAGGATCCGCAAGATTCGGGGTAAGTACCCTTCTGTGGAAATCTCCATTCTTGAGAGTGGTGGAGGAACGGTTGCTGACGCTCAGGGTATTGCTGACTGTCTGGGCGCCGCATTTTCTTCGATGTCTAGCAGCCGCAATTACGCTGCTTCGTTCCGGCAGGTACAGCCGCGGCTTGAACGGTCCAAGGTTTCCTTTGGACCGTTTTCCGCTGCCGATTATAACAGCCCGCTGACTGCCGTGGAACTGAAGATTGCCCTGAATCGGTCTGGCCGAACATCTGTCGGACCGGATAACATCCATTATGAAATGCTGAAGCACCTTTCTCCGTCCTCTCTTGAATGTCTGCTGGTCCTGTTTAACAGGATCTGGCACGAGCGTGACTTTCCCGAATCTTGGCGCACTGCCATTGTCGTTCCTGTTCTCAAACCTGGTAAAGATCCCGCTAACCCGTTGACCTACCGACCAATTGCTATGACGAGCTGCCTTTGCAAAGTACTAGAGCGCATCATCAATTTTCGTTTGGTTTTTTATTTGGAATCACGTCACCTTCTTTCACCTCATCAGAGTGGATTTCGGAAATTCCGTTCCACCTCCGATCATCATCTTCGCCTTGAGACATCTGTCCGGGAGGCGTTTGTCCGGCGTCAGCACATGGTCTCCGTGTTCTTCGATATGGAAAAAGCTTACGATCGAACCTGGAGATACGGTATTCTCCGTGATCTGCGTGACTGCGGATTGCGGGGTAATTTGCCAACCTTCATTGCCGGATTTCTCCAGAACCGGATGTTCCGTGTGCGCGTCGGATAGACCCTCTCTGCGTTATACCCACAAGAGCAGGGTGTCCCTCAAGGCTCCATTCTTTCTGTGACATTGTTCATCCTTCGTGTAAATCATATTTTCACTCTACTTCCTCCGTCGGTTCGTGGCTCCATGTACGTGGATGATCTGCAGATCTCTTGCGCATCTGTCAACATGCGCACTATTGAGCGGCAGCTACAGTCGGCCATTAATAAGATCTCTACCTGGGCCTCCCACAATGGATTTGGCTTCTCGACCCTCGTGCATTCGAACCTTCGGTCTTCGTATGGCGGCCGTAGCTCGTGATGCAGGGCTCGACTTGTCACTCGTTGGGGAGACCAGGGGCTTTGAGGATCCCCCATGGCATCCTCTTGGTGTCATGGTTGATACCAGCTTTACATCTTTTGACAAGTCCTCAACCCCTGCGTCAGTGTACCAGCAGCTCTTCGCTGAACACCGTTACGTCAATGCAGACTTTATTCCTGTTTTCACCGATGGATCTAAGGCGGCTGGTGTTGTTGGATCCGCCGCCGTCTGCGTTGACGAAGTTTCTGTTGCCCGCATTCCTCCTGAGGCCACGGTGTTTTCGGCGGAGATGCATGCTGTGTATCTTGCACTTGTTCACGTGCAGTCGAGCTCTCATCAGCGTGCTATTGTGTACAGTGATTCGTTGAGTGTTGTGCAATCATTGTCATCTTTGGATTTCACTGGCCACCCACTTCTTTTTACCGTTAGGAGACTTCTTCGTTCTTTGCTCGAGGCTGATGTCCAGATTCGTTTCTGCTGGATTCCTGGGCATGTTGGGATCCCAGGGAACGAGTCTGCCGATGCTGCTGCTAGATCTGCCTCTTCTTTGGTCGTCACACCCTTGCCACTGTTTCACCGCGATTTTCGCTTTCTTGTTCACGATCATATCAGACGAACGTGGCGAAGTCTGTGGGACCAACAGGTGGAGAATAAACTGCACCGTATAAAACCTAACCTTGGAATCTGGAAATCATCGTGTCGCCGGAACCGTAGGGAAGAAGTTGTTCTTGCGCGTCTCCGCATTGGGCATTGTCGCTTCACGCATAGCTATTTGCTGTGTGGCGACGCTGCCCCAATGTGTGAGGCGTGCGACTGTTTACTCACCATCTCTCATGTTTTATGTAGTTGTGTTCGTTTTTGTAATCATCGGTTTCACTATTTTCAGTCTCATCTACTGGATGACGGCGCAGCTACACTGCAGAAGCTTTTGGGCGACCACTGCGACACTTTCGCAGTGTTTTCGTTCTTAAAGCAGATAGACTTTTTAAAACTTATTAAAAAAAAAATAATAATAATAATAATAATAATAGTAATAATAATAATAATTTATAATGATTATAACAGTGAATTGATGAATTTATTTATTTATTTATAAACCTAATTGACTGGCTGGTCTTCACGGCTTTTATCATTCTCTATTCTAGCTTTTGCCAAGCCTGTCTGCTCTTAATCATTTCACCCCGCTTTTAAATATCTTTAACTGATTGTTCTGTGTCTGGCGCTCTTTGGCCAAACCTGGCCCTTTCGCCACTAAAATCAATTAACTAACTAACTAACTAACGTCTCCGCATTGGGCACTGTCGTTTTACTCACCGCTTTTTGCTGTGTGGCGAGAGTGTCCCGATGTGTGAGGCGTGCCACTGTCGTCTCACTGTCCTTCATGTTTTGTGTACTTGTGTTCGGTTTTGTGATCATCGTTTTCGTCATTTTCACTCTCATCTGTTGGACGAAGGTGCAGCTACGCTGCTAACCATTATTGGCGAAGCCTGCGACATGACAGCAGTGTTTTCGTTTTTACACGATATTGACTTTTTTAAACTTATCTAGATTTTAACTTGTTCACTATCATATTTCATTTTTACCACATCAGCCTGTTTTTACCCTTGTGTCCGTTTTTTATTGATTATGTTTTGTTTTGATGTCTTTTGTTTGGCGCTCTTTGGCCAACCATGGCCCTTGCGCCATTAAAATCTACCAACCAACCTGTGTCCACTTGGGCTTGCGGACCTCCGGCTCTCCCTCGTTGGGCTCGATTGTGGGTGGGGAAGTCAGCGGACGAACTCATAATTTTTTTCATGGCTCTCAATTCTGTTTCCCACGAACCAACAACCAAAAGAGGTATGGAGGAAGGCTCATCCCCTTCCGCAAAAAAACATGTTCCTGATTCCTCTAATGCTCGTTTCGTTTTTGTGCACTCATTGGACCCTTCAAAGCCTTTGAGTGCCAAAAGTCCATTTTGGATCAATAAAGCTCTTCAATCCATCGCAATCTCTCCTAAGAGCGTAAAGAAGCTCCAATCTGGAGATCTTCTTGTAGAGATGTCCACTGTGGCCTACAGTACTACACTTATTAACACTACCACGCTGCGAGACTCCTGTTAAAATAACACCTCATGGGTACCTAAATTCATCTCAAGGTGTTGTCTCCTCTCGGGATCTTATTGATTGCACTGAATATGAACTTCTCGAAGAACTGAGGAGCCAACGTGTTACGGGTGTGCGACGCATTTCTTTCAGGAGGAATGGGCAGTTTGTCCCATCCTGGAATATTGTCTTGACTTTCAACTGCCCTTCCCTGCCTACATCCATCAAGGCAGGGTATCTCCACCTCGAGGTGCGCCCGTACATCCCTAACCCTTTGAGATGTTTTAGGTGCCAGTCTTATGGCCATTCTCAGCAGTCTTGCAGGAGCAATCCCCGGTGTGCACGCTGTGGTGCCACAGAAGATCTTTTGCAGGAATGTGTGGCCGAGGCTGAGTTTTGTGTGAACTGCAAGGGTTCACACGCAGCATCAGCCAAAGATTGTCCCAAGTGAAAGGAGGAGAAAGAAATCCAAAGGCTCAAAACGGTGGAAAATATTTCCTATAATGAGGCCAGAAGAAGAGTGGTTCCTGTTATATCTGATCGGCGATCATACGCTTCAGTGGTGGTTGCCAAATCAACGGTAGCCATTCAGATCCCCCTTAAATGTCCATACAATGTGAACGAAATCATCGCAGCCGGACTGGAGGCACTCCAGTCTCGAGGCCCGCACGGGGATAACTGGTTTTCCAGTTATTTGGGGAGCGGCGCCCCCACGGCCCGAGCTGACCTTGTGACGGATCCATTTATATATTTCGTCTTGAACGATTATGTAACCGAAGGGACAGCTGTTCATCCAGCTGATGGGGGATGGCGTCCCCACGGCCCGAGCCGACATGTACTAGATGTGAATTTTCACTTTTTTATGTTTTTTGTTTTTTCACTTGACACGCTCCCGCCTCAGTTGTAGGTTGCTGAGGTTGTGATTATGCGCCAGCCCAGGATTTTAGTTTCTCGTTTTCTTTCCTGTCTTCTCCATTTCATGTTTCTTTCTTTGTTTTTCCTAGCTGGTTAGCTAGACCTGCCTGCACGTTTGCCGTGTGCGGTGACCCGTAAGGTGGAAAAGGGGATGCTGGAGGCTGAGGTTTCTGGAGGCCTGGGTGTTGTTGTCGCCAGTTGCCAACACTCCTCTTTGCCCCCTGCTTCACCCTAAACGGGCGGCTGGGAACTAACCCACTCCTAGTCAATGAGGTCTGTGGCCGAGTGGAGCCCAGACCTCTAACGGCTTGTCGTCTCGTACGACAGGGTGAGTCTGGGGATAGGGTGGGCATGCCAAAGGGGTGTTCCCCAGGCATGTGAAAGTCTGGGTGCTCGCTGAGCGCATGTCTGCCCTATCAACTTGCTATATCCGCTTGCTATCCCTAGAGTCGTGTCCTGCGTCCACTTGGGCTTGCGGACCTCCGGCTCTCCCTCGTTGAGCTCGATTGTGGGTGGGGAAGTCGGCGGACGAACTCATAAATTTTTTCATGGCTCTCAATTCTGTTTCCCACGAACCAACAACCAAAAGAGGTATGGAGGAAGGCTCATCCCCTTCCGCAAAAAAACATGTTCCGGATTCTTCTCATGCTCGTTTCTTTTTTGTGAACTCATTGGACCCTTCAAAGCCTTTGAGTGCCAAAAGTCCATTTTGGATCAATAAAGCTCTTCAATCCATCGCAAGCTCTCCTAAAAGCGTAAAGAAGCTCCAATCTGGAGATCTTCTTGTAGAGATGTCCACTGTGGCCTACAGTACCACACTTCTTAACACCACCACGCTGCTTGAGACTCCTGTAAAAATAACACCTCATGGGTACCTAAATTTATCTCGAGGTGTTGTCTCCTCTCGGGATCTTATTGATTGCACTGAGGATGAACTTCTCGAAGAACTGAGGAGCCAACATGTTACGGGTGTGCGACGCATTTCTTTCAGGAGGAATGGGCAGTTTGTCCCATCCTGGAATATTATCTTTACTTTTAACTGCCCTTCCCTGCCTACATCCATCAAGGCAGGGTATCTCCACCTCGAGGTACGCCCGTACATCCCTAACCCTCTGAGATGTTTTAGGTGCCAGTCTTATGGCCATTCTCAGCAGTCGTGTAGGAGCAATCCCCGGTGTGCACGCTGTGGTGCCACAGAACATCTTCTGCAGGAATGTGTGGCCGAGGCTGAGTTTTGTGTGAACTGCAAGGGTTCACACGCGGCATCAGCCAAAGATTGTCCCAAGTGGGCCCCCGCACGGGGATAACTGGTTTTCCAGTTATTTGGGGAGCGGCGCCCCCACGGCCCGAGCTGACCTTGTGACTGGTCAACATCTGATGTCATGCCACAGCTTGTTTTTTTTTCTTATTTTGGTGCTGTTGGTGTTTGCAGGGACGGCTGTTCATCCAGCTGTTGGGGAGTCGCGGCCCCACGATCCCGAGCTGGTCTTGTGTCTCGCTTTTTCGTTTTTATTGATTTTCTCCACTGGCTAGTTGCCCGTGTTGTATACTTTACCTAATCGCTACCACGTTATGTACTAACACCCCGGTCTTGTGGTTTTGTTACCCTCCACCACTAACTGATTTATATTAACCGCTCAGTTCGTAGGTTGCTGAGATTCAGTTTAGGTTCCCTTCCAGGATTTGTCTTCTTTGGATTTCTTTTTTTCCTTTTAGCTGGTTTGGGTACTAGACCTACCTGCATGTTTGCCGCGTGCGGAGACCCGTGAGGCGGAAATGGGATGTCTGGCGGCTGAGGTCGCAGGAGACCGGATAAGTGCCTCCTGTGTACCAACACTCCTCTTCGACCCCGGCTTCGCTGTAAACGGGAGGCTAGAGACTAACCCACCTCTAGTCAGAAGTCATGTACCAAGTTGTGTGCAGGGCTTTAGCGGCTTTTTTGTCGTATAGCACGGCAGGGTGAGCCCGGGGGCTGTGGGATCATGCCAAAGGCGTTGGCATGACGGTACCAGGAGGCCGAAGTGTCCGCCGAGTGCGTGTGATCACAGCCAACGGACTATATCTGCAACGTATAAGCTCCAGAACTGTGTCTAGCGTCATTTTCTTGGCTTGCGGACCTCCAGTTCTCCCTTGTAGGGCTCGGTGGTGGGTGGAGTAGTCTGCAGACGAATCTTCCTTCTTTTTTCCATGGGTAGAAACAAAAAACAAAACTCCAAATTTCGGACACCTGTGAATATGATAGTTGACAACGACTCTCCTTCGTCTTCTCAACCTACCAAGTCTCATACCCTTAAACGATCTTTAGACCATGACCTGGACCAAGAATGTACTACCTCTTCTTCGGCAGCTGTACCAGTCGCTCCGAAGCGTCGTCTCCCTCGATTGCTGTGACTACGCATGCTACACACTTACTTGTAGAATCCATCGATCCGAATGAGAGACTGTCCGCCAGATCTCCATTTTTCATTTCTAAAGCTTTGAACGCTGCAGTTGGCCCCTTGAAGTCTGTGAGGAAGCTTCGCTCTGGGGACCTGCTTGTCCAAACTTGCAGTGTTTCTCAGAGTAACACTTTTCTGCGCCTTTCTAGTCTTCAAGGCATTCCTGTCAAAGTGACACCTCACCCGTTTCTTAACACCTCTCGGGGTGTTATTTCGGAGTTTGATCTCTTGCCATGCAGTGAGGATGAATTGGTGACTGAACTTGCGGATCAGGGTGTTCTTGCTGCACGTCGTATGATGTTCCGGCGTGATGGCTCTTTGCTTAAATCTAAAAATGTAATCTTGACTTTTGACTCCCCGAAAGTTCCGACAGAAATCAAAGCAGGCTACTTGGTCTGTGCAGTTCGCCCGTACATTCCCAGTCCTCTGCGCTGTTTCAGGTGCCAGAGGTACGGGCATTCACAACGATTCTGTAAGAGTTCCGCTCGTTGCGCTAATTGTGGCTCCGGTGAACATGACGGGGAAGGTTGCACTTCTGCGGCCTGCTGTGTTAACTGCGGTGAGGCCCATGCAGCTTACTCCCGCAACTGTATGAAATGGAAGGACGAGATGGCGATCCAGCGCCTCAAGACCCTGGAAGGCCTCTCGTACCCTGCTGCCAAGGCCAAGTTGGGTATACCAACCACCCGACAGCGTACTTTTGCCGCAGTAGTTCAGTCTCTGCCGCAACCCGTGCAGCCCTTTGTTCCGCGCCCTGTAGCTCTCGCCGCACTTGCCAAGCGATCTACAGTTGAACAGGCGACACAGGTGGATTTCACCGAGCTCCAGCTTATTCGACCAGCTGAGTCTGCGCCTTCTCTTTTGAAGACGCCCGCCTCTTCCGGTTTCCAGCAGACAGCCTGCACGTGCGGAAGACCCGGCCCTCAATCCGCAAAGGTGTGCAGTGTCCATCAAACTGTCTCGGCCTCAGCGAGGTCCCCACCCTCACCCGACATTATAGAAGAACACGGGGGGAGGAGAGTGACAGTTCGTCCCCAGCCTCAACCAGCATTGCAGAGGAACATGGGGGGAGGAGAGTGACAGTTCGTCCCCGCCCTCTGCCAGCATTGCAGAGGAGTGTGGGGGGGAGGAGAGTGATGGTTCCTCCTTTTCCATTAGTAAATTTATGACTTGTAATAAACTTCATTAACTACCTTTTCTTCACTGCTTTCTTCATACTCTTTTTCAACTTTTACCAAGCCTGTCTGCTTTTACTCATTTTCCACGCTTTTAAAATTCTGTGGCTGATAGTTCTTTGTCTGGCGCTCTTTGGCCAAACCTGGCCCTTGCGCCACTAAAATCAATTAACTAACTAACTAACTAACCAAGTGGAAGGAGGAGAAGGAAATCCAAAGGATCAAAACGGTGGAAAATATTTCCTATCCTGAGGCCAGAAGAAAAGTGGTCCCTGTTACATCTGATCGGCGATCATACGCTTCAGTGGTGGTTGCCAAATCTACGGTTGCCACTCAGACCGCCCGCACGGGGATAACTGGTTTACCAGTTATTTGGGGAGCGGCGCCCCCACGGCCCGAGCTGACCTTGTGACTGGTCACCATCTGATGTCACGCCACCGCTACTTTTTTATTTTGGTGTTTGCAGGGACAGCTGTTCATCCAGCTGTTGGGGAGTCGCGGCCCCACGATCCCGAGCTGGTCTTGTGTCTCGCTTTTTCGTTTTTATTTATTTTCTCCACTGGCTAGTTGCCCGTGTTGTGTTCTCTACCTAATCTCTACCACGTTATGTACTAACACCCCGGTCTTGTGGTTTTGCTACCCTCCACCACTAACTGATTTATATTAACCGCTCAGTTCGTAGGTTGCTGAGATTCCGTTTAGGTTCCCTGCCAGGATTTGTCTTCTTTGGATTTCTTTTTTTCCTTTTAGCTGGTTTTGGTGCTAGACCTACCTGCATGTTTGCCGCGTGCGGAGACCCGTGAGGCGGAAATGGGATGTCTGGGGGCTGAGGTCGCAGGAGACCGGTTAAGTGCCTCCTGTGTACCAACACTCCTCTTCGACCCCGGCTTCGCTGTAAACGGGAGGCTAGAGACTAACCCACCTCTAGTCAGAAGTCATGTACCAAGTTGTGTACAGGGCTTTAGCGGCTTTTTTGTCGTATGGCACGGCAGGGTGAGCCCGGGGGCTGTGGGATCATGCCAAAGGCGTTGGCATGACGGTACCAGGAGGCCGAAGTGTCCGCCGAGTGCGTGTGATCACAGCCAACGGACTATATCTGCAACGTATAAGCTCCAGAACTGTGTCTAGCGTCATTTTCTTGGCTTGCGGACCTCCAGTTCTCCCTTGTAGGGCTCGGTGGTGGGTGGAGTAGTCTGCAGACGAATCTTCCTCCTTTTTTTCCATGGGTAAAAAGAACAAAAACTCCAAATTTAAGTCACCTGACAAAATGATAGTTGACAACGACTGTCCTTCGTCTTCTCAACCTACCAAGTCTCATACCCTTAAACGGTCTTTAGACCTTGACCTGGACCAAGAATGTGGAACCTCTTCTTCGGCAGCTGTACCAGTCGCTCCGAAGCGTCGTCTCCCCTCGATTGCTGTGACTACGCATGCTACTCACTTGCTTGTAGAATCCATCGATCCGCATGAGAGACTGTCCACCAGATCTCCCTTTTTCATTTCTAAAGCTTTGGACGCTGCGGTTGGCCCCTTGAAGTCTGTGAGGAAGCTTCGCTCTGTGGACCTGCTTGTCCAAACTTGCAGTGTTTCTCAGAGTAACACTTTTCTGAACCTCACTAGTCTTCAAGGCATTCCTGTAAAAGTGACACCTCACCCGTTTCTTAACACCTCTCGGGGTGTTATTTCGGAGTTTGATCTCTTGCCATGCAGTGAAGACGAATTCGTGACTGAACTTGCTGATCAAGGTGTTATTGCTGCACGTCGTATGATGTTCCGGCGCGATGGTTCCATGATTAAGTCAAAAAATGTCATCTTGACTTTTAACTCCCCGAAAGTTCCGACCGAAATCAAGGCTGGCTACTTGGTCTGTGGAGTTCGCCCGTACATTCCTAGTCCTCTGCGCTGTTTCAGGTGCCAGAGGTACGGGCATTCACAACGTTTCTGTAAGAGTTCCGCTCGTTGCGCAAATTGTGGCTCCAGTGAACATGACGGGGAAGGTTGCACTTCTGCGGCCTGCTGTGTTAACTGCGGTGAGGCCCATGCAGCTTACTCCCGCAACTGTATGAAATGGAAGGACGAGATGGCGATCCAGCGGCTCAAGACCCTGGAAGGCCTCTCGTACCCTGCTGCCAAGGCCAAGTTGGGTATACCCACCACCCGACAGCGTCCCCGCACGGGGATAACTGGTTTTCCAGTTATTTGGGGAGCGGCGCCTCCACGGCCCGAGCTGACCTTGTGACGGATCATTTTGTCATTACGACTTGAACGATTACATCACCGAAGGGACAGCTGTTCATCCAGCTGATGGGGGATGGCGTCCCCACGGCCCGAGCCGACATGTACTAGATGTGAATTTTCACTTTTTTATGTTTTTTGTTTTTTCACTTGACACGCTCCCGCCTCAGTTGTAGGTTGCTGAGGTTGTGATTATGCGCCAGCTCCGGATTTTAGTTTCTCGTTTTCTTTCCTGTCTTCTCCATTTCATGTTCCGTTCTTTGTTTTTCCGAGCTGGTTAGCTAGGACCTGCCTGCACGTTTGCCGTGTGCGGTGACCCGTAAGGTGGAAAAGGGGATGCTGGAGGCTGAGGTTTCTGGAGGCCTGGGTGTTGTTGTCGCCAGTTGCCAACACTCCTCTTTGCCCCTGCTTCACCCTAAACGGGCGGCTGGGAACTAACCCACTCCTAGTCAATGAGGTCTGTGGCCGAGTGGAGCCCAGACCTCTAACGGCTTGTCGTCTCGTACGACAGGGTGAGTCTGGGGATAGGGTGGGCATGCCAAAGGGGTGTTCCCCAGGCATGGGAAAGTCTGGGTGCATGCCGAGCGCATGTCTGCCCTATCAACTTGCTATATCCGCTTGCTATCCCTAGAGCCGTGTCCTGCGTCCACTTGGGCTTGCGGACCTCCGGCTCTCCCTCGTTGGGCTCGATTGTGGGTGGGGAAGTCGGCGGACGAATTATTAAAACTTCTATGGATGAAAACAAAATTTCCCAAGAACCAAAAAGCAAAAGAGGTATAGAGGAAGGCTCATCCCCTTCTGCCAAAAAACATGTCCCTGATTGTTCAAATGCTCGTTTCTTTTTTGTGCACTCATTGGACCCTTCAAAGCCTTTGAGTGCCAAAAGTCCATTTTGGATAAATAAAGCTCTTCAATCCATCGCAAGCTCTCCTAAGAGCGTAAAGAAGCTCCAATCTGGAGATCTTCTTGTAGAAATGTCCACTGTGGCCTACAGCTCTACTCTTCTTAACACCACCACGCTGCTTGAGACTCCGGTCAAAATAACACCTCATGGATACCTAAATTCATCTCGAGGTGTTGTCTCCTCTCAGGACCTCGTTGAGTGTGCTGAGGAAGAATTACTTGAAGAACTGAGGAGTCAACACGTTACGGGTGTGCGGCGTATTCTATTCAGGCGGAATGGGCAGTCCGTCCCATCCCGGAACATCATTTTAACTTTTGATAGCCCTTCCCTGCCTACATCCATCAAGGCAGGGTATCTCCACCTCGAGGTACGCCCGTACATCCCTAACCCTCTGAGATGTTTTAGGTGCCAGTCTTATGGCCATTCTCAGCAGTCGTGTAGGAGCAATCCCCGGTGTGCACGCTGTGGTGCCACAGAACATCTTTTGCAGGAATGTGTGGCCGAGGCTGAGTTTTGTGTGAACTGCAAGGGTTCACACGCGGCATCAGCCAAAGATTGTCCCAAGTGGAAGGAGGAGAAGGAAATCCAAAGGATCAAAACGGTGGAAAATATTTCCTATCCTGAGGCCAGAAGAAAAGTGGTCCCTGTTACATCTGATCGGCGATCATACGCTTCAGTGGTGGTTGCCAAATCTACGGTTGCCACTCAGACCGACATTGAGATCCCCCTTAAATGTCCATTCAAAGTTAACGACATCATCGCAGCCGGACTGGAGGCACTCCAGTCTCGAGCTAGGGGTCTGAAAGCGCCACCCACCACTTCGCCGAAGCAGACTCATCCCACCACCAACAAGGGAAGTCAGGCCACTTCTTCTAACAAAAAGACCAAAGCCCAGGATAAGAAAAGCATTTCTTCTCCTCCAAAATCTCAGGAAACGACTCAACGTCGTGCGCCTCCTGGTAAGACACTTGGGACAAAACATGCTCCCATCTTAGCCCCTGGTCACACGCCTCCAGATCTGGGGGAACCCCCAGCAGAGGCGATGGAGCCGGACTTCGTTTGATCATTTTCATTTTCATTTCACTTATAACCATGGCTTCAATCGTTCAGTGGAACTGTCGAGGTTTTCGGACGAACTTTGATGAAGTGAAACATCTGCTTTCATTTTACTCTCCGGTGTGCCTTTGTCTACAGGAGACAAAGCTTAAACCATCGGACCTGCTTTCAGTTCGAGGCTACAGTGCATTTCGGACAGATCACTCGTCTGGAAATATAGCCTGTGGGGGAGTTGCTATTCTCGTCCCTCACAGGGTTCCGGTATCTTCCGTCGCGGTTTCCACAACTGTGCAGGCCGTGGCGGTTCGTATTTCTATGCCTGTACCTCTTACTGTCTGCAGTGTCTATCTGCCGCCGGACGGGAACGTGAGCGTCTCGGTACTGGAGAGACTGGTTGATCAGCTGCCTTCACCCTTTCTAATACTAGGTGACTTCAATGCCCATCATCATTTGTGGGGTAGTGTCAGC
The DNA here is from genome assembly GCA_039090855.1 of Macrothele yani. Classification (NCBI taxonomy): domain Eukaryota; kingdom Metazoa; phylum Arthropoda; class Arachnida; order Araneae; family Macrothelidae; genus Macrothele; species Macrothele yani. The sequence goes on along the minus strand of CM077031.1, from coordinate 36,170,520 downwards.
ATCAGCACGAGAGGTCGTCGCATAGAGTCTCTTCTGTCCTCGGCCTCTTTGTGCCTTTTTAACACCGGTGCTGACACGTACTTCCATGAACCGACACGATCCTTCAGTGCGATCGATTTGACCTTGGGATCACCATCAATTATTGCTGACTGGTCGTGGGCGGTGTGCAACGACCTCCACGGGAGTGACCACTTTCCAATTGTCCTCTCGCATCATGCGAACATGCCATCTTCTGCCTCCCGCCCTCCTCGTTGGAGGATGGAGCGTGCGAGATGGGAGGTCTTCACACCGTCAGCTTTGATATTATCTGCAATGGTGACCCAAGAGTCAATCGACGCAGCGGTTCTTGAAGTCACAAATTGTATTCTTCAGGCAGCCGATCTTTCTATACCAAAAACATCTACCACACTCTCCAGAAGTCCGAAACCTTGGTGGACCCCTGAATGCGCAGCGGCTAGGAGAGCTCAACATAAGGCCTGGTCTACGTTTCGGCGTTATCCAACCGATGCTAATCTCGTTACATTCAAACGAGCAAAATCCTATGCTCGGTTGGTGCGTCGACGTAGCAAGAGGGAGTCTTGGATCCAGTATGTTTCATCTCTCACTTCGCGTGCCAGTTCGAAAAGTGTGTGGGACCAGATTCGTAAGATCCGGGGTAACTACAGCCCTCACCAGATCTCCATTCTCGAGAGTAACGGCTGCACATATGCTGGAGTCGGGGAGATTGCTGATTGTTTGGGGGAGGCGTTTGCCTCCGTGTGGAGTGACCTGGCGTATCCTTCCTCCTTCCTGAGGATTAAATCCACTGCGGAACGCCAGAGAATCTCCTTTGCGCCTTTTCTCGACACCGGATATAACTCCCCCTTCAGCATGGTTGAACTCAGGGTGGCTCTGCATCGGTCCGGCGCTACATCGGTCGGTCCCGATGGCATCCATTATGACATGCTCCGTCATCTCTCGCAGTCGTCTCTCAAGAATCTCTTAATCTTGTATAATCGTATTTGGTCGGAGCACAGTTTCCCGGAATCTTGGCGAAAAGCTTTTTGTTCTGCCTTTTTCCCAAACCTGGCAAGGATCCTAGATCTCCCTCTAGTTATCGTCCAATTGCTCTCACTAGCTGTCTGTGTAAAGTTCTTGAACGCATGGTTAATTCCCGGTTAATTCATTTTTTAGAATATCATCAAGTACTTTCACCATCACAAAGCGGCTTTCGTCGTCATCGTTCACCTCACGATCATCTCCTGCACCTTGAGACATCTGTGCGCGAGGCGTTCGTGCGTAGGCAGCACCTGGTTTCTGTATTTTTCGATATTGACAAAGCCTATGATCGAGCGTGGCGGCATGGTATTATCCGTGACCTCCACGCATGCGGATTGCGAGGAAATCTTCCGACATTTATTTTAAATTTTCTTCGCAATCGGGTGTTCCAGGTGCGCCTGGGTACGACGCTATCGGCAACATTCCATCAAGAACAAGGTGTTCCTCAAGGTTGCATTTTATCTGTCACATTGTTCATTCTTCGCATTAATTGTCTCCTCACAAATCTTCCTCCTGCGGTTTCGGCTACTGTCTATGTTGATGACTTGCACATTTTCTGCTCGTCATCAAGCATGCATTTTATTGAAAGGCAGTTGCAGTCTGCAATAAATCAGATCTTTAAAACGGCGAATAGCAATGGTTTCGTTCTTTCTCCCGACAAGACAGCGTGTGTCCATTTCTGCCGGAGGCGCGGCCTCCATCCTGACCCAGAGCTGTTTTTAGACCGTGCAGCCATACCAGTTTTGCCGGAGACCAAGTTCCTTGACTGACCGTCGACCGTGCGCTTACATTCCGTGCGCACGTTCGGCGGCTCAAGATTTCCTGTCTGCGGGCTCTATCTATTCTTAAGATCCTTTCGAGAGTCTCATGGGGCGCAGACAGGATGTCTTTGATTCGCATTTACCATTCCTTAATACGGTCGAAACTGGATTATGGTTGTATCGTGTATGGCTCTGCGCGTCCTTCCGTTCTCCGGCCTTTGGACACTATTCACCATCAAGCACTGCGTCTTTGTTCGGGAGCATTTCGAACATCTCCGATTCCCAGCCTTTACGCTGACGCGAACGAACCATCGCTTGAATTACGCCGTCTGCAGCTGTCTATTCAATTCTACCTGAAACTTAGATCTCTTCCAGACCATCCTTTATACGATGCAGTTTTTCATCCCCAGCATGCTCGTTTATTCGGGAACCGGCCCTCGTGCGTTTCAACCTTCGGTCTTCGTATGGCGGCCGTAGCTCGTGATGCAGGGCTCGACTTGTCACTTGTTGGAGAGACCAGGGGCTTTGGGGACCCGCCATGGCACCCACTTGGTGTCATGGTTGATACCACCTTTACATCTTTCAATAAATCCTCAACCCCTGCGTTAGTGTACCAGCAGCTCTTCGCTGAGCACCGTGACCTACATTCTGATTACACTCCCATTTTTACTGATGGCTCCAAAATGCATGGAGTTGTTGGATCCGCGGCTGTCTGTGTAGATGACGTTTCAGTAGCGCGGATTCCAGCTGAGGCCACTGTGTTTTCAGCGGAGATGCATGCTGTGTATCTCGCCCTTCTCCATGTTCAGTCGAGTTCTCATCACCGGGCTGCGGTGTACGCTGATTCCTTGAGTGTTTTGCAGGCTTTGTCATCGTTGGACTGCTATGACCACCCTTTTCTTTTTACCGTACGAAGGCTTCTTTGTTCTTTGCTCGAGGCCGGTGTCCAGATACAATTTTGTTGGATTCCCGGGCATGTTGGACTCTCGGGTAACGAGTGTGCTGATGCGGCTGCTAGATCTGCTTCCTCTTTGGTTGTCACACCCTTGCCACTGTTTCACCGGGATTTCCGCTTTCTGGTTCGCGACCATATCAAGCGAACGTGGCAAGGTCTGTGGGACCAACAGGTGGAAAATAAACTGCATCGTATTAAACCTAATATTGAAGTCTGGAAATCCTCATATCGTCGGAACCGTAGGGAGGAAGTGGTGCTTGCTCGTCTCCGCATTGGGCATTGTCGATTCACTCACCGCTTTTTGCTGTGTGGCGACACTGCGCCGATGTGTGAGACGTGCAACTGCCGACTCACCGTCGCTCATCTTTTGTGCACCTGTGTTCGTTTTCGTGATGTGCGTTTTCATTTCTTTCATTCTCATTTGTTGAACGAGGACGCCGCTACACTGCAGCGGCTGCTAAATGACCACTGCAATACTGTTGCTGTTTTATCATTTTTTAAACAAATTGACTATTTTAAACGTATTTAGATTTTAGCCCTATCATCATCCTCATTTCTCAGTTTTACTGAATCAGCTAGATTTTAATTATTGTATCATGTTTTTAATACTGTTTCATTATCTTTTTTAGCCCTTTCATCGTTCTCATTCTTCAGTTTTATTTGATCAGCCATATTTTAAACTTTATCGCACATTTTTTAATACTGTTTGTTTGTCTGTCTTTTGTCTGGCGCTCTTTGGCCAACCATGGCCTTTGCGCCGTTAAAATCAACCAACCAACCAACCAACCAACCAACCCGACAGCGTACTTTTGCCGCAGTAGTTCAGTCTCTGCCACAACCCGTGCAGCCCTTTGTTCCGCGCCCTGTAGCTCTCGCCGCCCTTGCCAAGCGATCTACAGCTGACCAAGCGACACAGGTGTTTTTCCCCGAGCTCGAGATTTTTCGAATACCTGATTCTGGGCCTTCTCTTTTGCTGCCGACCGTCTCTTCCAGTTTCCAGTCGAAAGCCTGCACGTGCGGAAGACCCGGCCCTCAATCCGCAAAGTGTGCAGTGTCCATCCAACTGTCTCGGCCTCAGCGAGGTCCCCACCCTCAACCAACATTATAGAGGAACATAGGGGGGAGGAGAGTGACAGTTCGTCCCCAGCCTCAAACAACATTGCAGAGGAACATGGGGGGAAGAGAGTGACAGTTCGTCCCCGCCCTCTGCCAGCATTGCAGAGGAGTGTGGGGGGAGGAGAGTGACTCATCCTATGTGTAGTTGTGTTTAAAGAAAAAAAAATTATAATTATAATAGTAAATTAATAAATTTTTATATAAACCTAATTAACTACCTTGTCTTCACAGCTTTCATCATACTCTTTTTCAACTTTTACCAAGCCTGTCTGTTCTTAATCATTTTCCACGTTTTTAAAAATCTGTGGCTGATAGTTCTTTGTCTGGCGCTCTTTGGCCAAACCTGGCCCTTGCGCCAATAAAATCCAACAACCAACCAACCAACCAACCTTTTTTCCATGGGTAAACCCAAAAACAAACGCTCCAAATTCAAGTCACCTGAGCAAATGATCGTTGACAACGACTCTCCTTCGTCTTCTCAACCTACCAAGTCTCATACCCTTAAAAGATCTTTAGAGCATGATCTGGACCAAGAATGTGGAACCTCTTCTTCGGCAGCTGTACCAGTCGCTCCGAAGCGTCGTCTCCTCGATTGTTGTGAATACGCATGCTACACACTTAGTTGTAGAATCCATCGATCCGCATGAGAGACTGTCCACCAGATCTCCATTCTTCATTTCTAAAGCTTTGGACGCTGCAGTTGGCCCCTTGAAGTCTGTGAGGAAGCTTCGCTCTGGGGACCTGCTTGTCCAAACTTGCAGTGTTTCTCAGAGTAACACTTTTCTGCACCTCACTAGTCTTCAAGGCATTCCTGTCAAAGTGACACCTCACCCGTTTCTTAACACCTCTCGGGGTGTTATTTCGGAGTTTGATCTCTTGCCATGCAGTGAAGAAGAATTGGTGACTGAACTTGCAGATCAAGGTGTTATTGCTGCACGCCGTATGATGTTTCGGCGCGATGGTTCTTTGATTAAGTCTAAAAATGTGATCTTGACTTTTAACTCCCCGAAAGTTCCAACCGAAATCAAGGCTGGCTACTTGGTCTGTATAGTTCGCCCGTACATTCCCAGTCCTCTGCGCTGTTTCAGATGCCAGAGGTACGGGCATTCACAACGTTTCTGTAAGAGTTCCGCTCGTTGCGCTAATTGTGGCTCCAGTGAACATGACGGGGAAGGTTGCACTTCTGCGGCCTGCTGTGTTAACTGTGGTGATGCCCATGCAGCTTACTCCCGCAACTGTATGAAATGGAAGGACGAGATGGCGATCCAGCGCCTCAAGACCCTGGAAGGCCTCTCGTACCCTGCTGCCAAGGCCAAGTTGGGTATACCCACCACCCGACAGCGTACTTTTGCCGCAGTAGTTCAGTCTCTGCCACAACCCGTGCAGCCCTTTGTTCCGCGCCCTGTAGCTCTCGCCGCCCTTGCCAAGCGATCTACAGCTGACCAAGCGACACAGGTGTTTTTCCCGGAGCTCGAAATTTTTCGAATACCTGATTCTGGGCCTTCTCTTTTGCTGCCGACCGTCTCTTCCAGTTTCCATCCGAAAGCCTGCACGTGCGGAAGACCCGGCCCTCAATCCGCAAAGGTGTGCAGTGTCCATCCAACTGTCTCGGCCTCAGCGAGGTCCCCACCCTCAACCAACATTATAGAGGAACATAGGGGGGAGGAGAGTGACAGTTCGTCCCCAGCCTCAAACAACATTGCAGAGGAACATGGGGGAAGAGAGTGACAGTTCGTCCCCGCCCTCTGCCAGCATTGCAGAGGAGTGTGGGGGGGAGGAGAGTGACTCATCCTTTGTGTAGTTGTGTTTAAAGAAAAAAATTATAATTATAATAGTCAATTAATAAATTTTTATATAAACCTAATTAACTACCTTGTCTTCACAGCTTTCATCATACTCTTTTTCAACTTTTACCAAGCCTGTCTGCTCTTAATCATTTTCCACGTTTTTAAAAATCTGTGGCTGATAGTTCTTTGTCTGGCGCTCTTTGGCCAAACCTGGCCCTTGCGCCAATAAAATCCAACAACCAACCAACCAACCAACCACTCAGACCGACATTGAAATCCCCCTTAAATGTCCATTCAATGTTAACGACATCATCGCAGCCGGACTGGAGGCACTCCAGTCTCGAGCTAGGGGTCTGAAAGCGCCACCCACCACTTCGCCGAAGCAGACTCATCCCACCACCAACAAGGGAAGTCAGGCCACTTCTTCTAACAAAAAGACCAAAGCCCAGGATAAGAAAAGCATTTCTTCTCCTCCAAAATCTCAGGAAACGACTCAACGTCGTGCGCCTCCTGGTAAGACACTTGGGACAAAACATGCTCCCATCTTAGCCCCTGGTCACACGCCTCCAGATCTGGGGGAACCCCAGCAGAGGCGATGGAGCCGGACTTCGTTTGATCATTTTCATTTTCATTTCACTTATAACCATGGCTTCAATCATTCAGTGGAACTGTCGAGGTTTTCGGACGAACTTTGATGAAGTGAAACATCTGCTTTCATTTTACTCTCCGGTGTGCCTTTGTCTACAGGAGACGAAGCTTAAACCATTGGACCTGCTTTCAGTTCGAGGCTACAGTGCATTTCGGACAGATAACTCGTCTGGAAATATAGCCTGTGGGGGAGTTGCTATTCTCGTCCCTCACAGGGTTCCGGTATCTTCCGTCGCGGTTTCCACAACTGTGCAGGCCGTGGCGGTTCGTATTTCTATGCCTGTACCTCTTACTGTCTGCAGTGTCTATCTGCCGCCGGACGGGAACGTGAGCGTCTCGGTACTGGAGAGACTGGTTGATCAGCTGCCTTCACCCTTTCTAATACTAGGTGACTTCAATGCCCATCATCATTTGTGGGGTAGTGTCAGCATCAGCACGAGAGGTCGTCGCATAGAGTCTCTTCTGTCCTCGGCCTCTTTGTGCCTTTTTAACACCGCTGCTGACACGTACTTCCATGAACCGACACGATCCTTCAGTGCGATCGATTTGACCTTGGGATCACCATCAATTATTGCTGACTGGTCGTGGGCGGTGTGTAACGACCTCCACGGGAGTGACCACTTTCCAATTGTCCTCTCGCATCATGCGAACATGCCATCTTCTGCCTCCCGCCCTCCTCGTTGGGGGATGGAGCGTGCGAGATGGGAGGTCTTCACACCGTCAGCTTTGATATTTTCTGCAATGGTGACCCAAGAGTCAATCGACGCAGCGGTTCTTGAAGTCACAAATTGTATTCTTCAGGCAGCTGATCTTTTCTATACCAAAAACATCTACCACACTCTCCAGAAGTCCGAAACCTTGGTGGACCCCTGAATGCGCAGCGGCTAGGAGAGCTCAACATAAGGCCTGGTCTACGTTTCGGCGTTATCCAACCGATGCTAATCTTGTTACATTCAAACGAGCAAAATCCTATGCTCGGTTGGTGCGTCGACGTAGCAAGAGGGAGTCTTGGATCCAGTATGTTTCATCTCTCACTTCACGTGCCAGTTCGAAAAGTGTGTGGGACAAGATTCGTAAGATCCGGGGTAACTACAGCTCTCACCAGATCTCCATTCTCGAGAGTAACGGCTGCACATATGCTGGAGTCGGGCAGATTGCTGATTGTTTGGGGAGGCGTCTGCCTCCGTGTCGAGTGACCTGGCGTATCCTACTTCTTTTCAAAGAATAAAATCCACTGCGGAACGCCAGAGAATCTCCTTTGCGCCTTTTCTCGACACGGAATATAACTCCTCCTTCAGCATGGTAGAACTCAGGGTGGCTCTGCATCGGTCCGGCGCTACATCTGTCGGTCCCGATGGAATCCACTATGACATGCTCCGTCATCTCTCGCAGTCGTCTCTCGAGAATCTCTTAATCTTGTATAATCGTATTTGGTCGGAGCACAGTTTCCCGGAATCTTGGCGAAAAGCTTTGTTCTGCCTTTTCCCAAACCTGGCAAGGATCCTAAGTCTCCCTCTAGTTATCGTCCAATTGCTCTCACTAGCTGTCTGTGTAAAGTTCTTGAACGCATGGTTAATTCCCGGTTAATTAATTTTTTAGAATACCATCAAGTACTTTCACCATCACAAAGCGGCTTTCGCCGTCATCGTTCACCTCACGATCCTCTCATGCACCTTGAGACATCTGTGCGCGAGGCGTTCGTGCGTAGGCAGCACCTGGTTTCTGTATTTTTTGACATTGAGAAAGCCTATGATCGAGCGTGGCGGTACGGTATTATTCGTGACCTCCACGCATGCGGGTTGCGAGGAAATCTTCCAACCTTCATTGTAAATTTTCTTCGCAATCGGGTGTTCCAGGTGCGCCTGGGTGCGACGCTCTCGGCACCGTTCCATCAAGAACAAGGTGTTCCTCAAGGTTGCATTTTATCTGTCACATTGTTCATCCTTCGCATTAATTGTCTCTTAACAAATCATCCTCCTGCGGTTTCGGCTACAGTTTATGTTGCCCCGCACGGGGATAACTGGTTTTCCAGTTATTTGGGGAGCGGCGCCCCCACGGCCCGAGCTGACCTTGTGACTGGTCAACATCTGATGTCATGCCACAGCTTGTTTTTTTCTTATTTTGGTGCTGTTGGTGTTTGCAGGGACGGCTGTTCATCCAGCTGTTGGGGAGTCGCGGCCCCACGTTCCCGAGCTGGTCTTGTGTCTCGCTTTTTCGTTTTTATTTATTTTCTCCACTGGCTAGTTGCCCGTGTTGTATTCTCTACCTAATCGCTACCACGTTATGTACTAACACCCCGGTCTTGTGGTTTTGTTACCCTCCACCACTAACTGATTTATATTAACCGCTCAGTTCGTAGGTTGCTGAGATTCAGTTTAGGTTCCCTGCCAGGATTTGTCTTCTTTAGATTTCTTTTTTTTTCCTTTTAGTTGGCTTGGGTACTAGACCTACCTGCATGTTTGCCGCGTGCGGAGACCCGTGAGGCGGAAATGGGATGTCTGGCGGCTGAGGTCGCAGGAGACCGGATAAAGTGCCTCCTGTGTACCAACACTCCTCTTCGACCCCGGCTTCGCTGTAAACGGGAGGCTAGAGACTAACCCACCTCTAGTCAGAAGTCATGTACCAAGTTGTGTACCGGGCTTTAGCGGCTTTTTTGTCGTATGGCACGGCAGGGTGAGCCCGGGGGCTGTGGGATCATGCCAAAGGCGTTGGCATGACGGTACCAGGAGGCCGAAGTGTCCGCCGAGTGCGTGTGATCACAGCCAACGGACTATATCTGCAACGTATAAGCTCCAGAACTGTGTCTAGCGTCATTTTCTTGGCTTGCGGACCTCCAGTTCTCCCTTGTAGGGCTCGGTGGTGGGTGGAGTAGTCTGCAGACGAATCTTCCTTCTTTTTTCCATGGGTAAACCCAAACATAAACACTCCAAATTTAAGTCACCTGAAAAAATGATAGTTGCACCCGACTCTCCGTCTTCTCAACCTACCAAGTCTCATACCCTTAAACGGTCTTTAGACCTTGACCAAGAATGTGGAACCTCTTCTTCGGCTGCTGTACCAGTCGCTCCGAAGCGTCGTCTCCCCTCGATTGCTGTGACTACGCATGCTACACACTTACTTGTAGAATCCATCGATCCGAATGAGAGACTGTCCACCAGATCTCCATTTTTTATTTCTAAAGCTTTGGACGCTGCGGTTGGCCCCTTGAAGTCTGTGAGGAAGCTTCGCTCTGGGGACCTGCTTGTTCAAACTTGCAGTGTTTCTCAGAGTAACACTCTTTTGCTCCTTACTAGTCTTCAAGGCATTCCTGTCAAAGTGGCACCTCACCCGTTTCTTAACACCTCTCGGGGTGTTATTTCGGAATTTGATCTCTTGCCATGCAGTGAAGAAGAATTGGTGACTGAACTTGCAGATCAAGGTGTTATTGCTGCGCGCCGTATGATGTTTCGGCGCGATGGTTCTTTAATTAAGTCTAAAAATGTTATCTTGACTTTTAACTCCCCGAAGGTTCCGACCGAAATCAAGGCTGGCTACTTGGTCTGTGGAGTTCGCCCGTACATTCCCAGTCCTCTGCGCTGTTTCAGGTGCCAGAGGTACGGGCATTCACAACGTTTTTGTAAGAGTTCCGCTCGTTGCGCAAATTGTGGCTCCAGTGAACATGACGGGGAAGGTTGCACTTCTGCGGCCTCCTGTGTTAACTGTGGTGAGGCCCATGCGGCTTACTCCCGCACCTGTATGAAATGGAAGGACGAGATGGCAATCCAGCGCCTCAAGACCCTGGACGGCCTCTCGTACCCTGCTGCCAAAGCCAAGTTGGGTATTCCCAACACCCGACAGCGTAGTTTTGCCGCAGTTGTTCAGTCTCAGCCACCACCCGTGCAGCCCTTTGTTCCGCGCCCTGTAGCTCTCGCCGCACTTGCCAAGCGATCTACAGTTGAACAAGCGACACAGGTGGATTTCACCGAGCTCCAGCTTATTCGACCAGCTGAGTCTGCGCCTTCTCTTTTGAAGACGACCGACTCTTCCAGTTCCCAGCGGAAGGCCTGCACGTGCTGGAGAGCCGGCCCTCAATCCTCTAAGGTGTGCAGTGTCCATCCACATGTCGCGGCCATCATGGCCGACTTTGCAGCTGTCTCGGACTCAGCGCGGTCCCCACCCTCAACCAACATTATAGAGGAACATGGGGGGAGGAGAGTGACAGTTCGTCCCCAGCCTCAAACAACATTGCAGAGGACCATGGGGGGGAAGAGAGTGACAGTTCGTCCCCGCCCTCTGCCAGCATTGCAGAGGAGTGTGGGGGAGGAGAGTGACTCATCCTTTGTGTAGTTGTGTTTAAAAAAAAAAAAAAAAAAAAAGGAAGTTATAATTATAATAGTGAATTAATAAATTTTTCTTATAAACCTACTTAACTACCTTGTCTTCACAGCTTTCATCATGCTCTTTTTCGGCTTTTACCGGGCCTGTCTGTTCTTGATCATTTTCCACGTTTTTAAAAATCTGTGGCTGATAGTTCTTTGTCTGGCGCTCTTTGGCCAAGCCTGGCCCTTGCGCCAATAAAATCCAACAACCAACCAACCAACCAACAGTTTATGTTGATGATTTACACATTTCTGCTCGTCATCCAGCATGAATTTTATTGAAAGGCAGTTGCAGTCTGCAATTAATCAGATCTTTAAAGCGGCGAATAGCAATGGTTTCGTTCTTTCTCCCGACAAGACAGCGTGTGTCCATTTCTGCTGGAGGCGAGGCCTCAATCCTGACCCAGAGCTGTTTTTAGACCGTGCAGCCATACCAGTTTTGCCGGAGACCAAGTTCCTTGGACTGACCGTCGACCGTGCGCTTACATTCCGTGCGCACGTTCGGCGGCTCAAGATTTCCTGTCTGCGGGCTCTATCTATTCTTAAGATCCTTTCGAGAGTCTCATGGGGCGCAGACAGGATGTCTTTGATTCGCATTTACCATTCCTTAATACGGTCGAAACTGGATTATGGTTGTATCGTGTATGGCTCTGCGCGTCCTTCCGTTCTCCGGCCTTTGGACACTATTCACCATCAAGCACTGCGTCTTTGTTCGGGAGCATTTCGAACATCTCCGATTCCCAGCCTTTACGCTGACGCGAACGAACCATCGCTTGCATTACGCCGTCTGCAGCTGTCTATTCAATTCTACCTGAAACTTAGATCTCTTCCAGACCATCCTTTATACGATGCAGTTTTTCATCCCCAGCATGCTCGTTTATTCGGGAACCGGCCCTCGTGCGTTTCAACCTTCGGTCTTCGTATGGCGGCCGTAGCTCGTGATGCAGGGCTCGACTTGTCACTTGTTGGAGAGACCAGGGGCTTTGGGGACCCGCCATGGCACCCACTTGGTGTCATGGTTGATACCACCTTTACATCTTTCAATAAATCCTCAACCCCTGCCCCGCACGGGGATAACTGGTTTTCCAGTTATTTGGGGAGCGGCGCCCCCACGGCCCGAGCTGACCTTGTGACCGGTCAACATCTTGTGGTGCAGAAATTATTTTTTGTTTTCAACCTTTGGCTTCTATTTCGGCAACGTATACTTCGCCGGGACGGCTGTTCATTCGGCTGTTGGGGAGCAGCGCCCCCACGTTTCCCGAGCTGTTGATGTGACTAACATCGTGGTTTCTGTTTTTCTTGTTTCTTCATCCCAGGACTCTTCCTGTGTTGCGCACCCCGTCCTGTACTAATCTATTTTGTCCTAACTCCGTTTCTTTGCTGCGTTTTTTCTCATGTATTAAACCGTAACCCTAACCTCTCAGTCGTAGGTTGCTGAGACCTTTTTGTTGGTGCCCCATTCTCAGGGTTTCGTTTTTGTTCTGTGTTTCGTTTCTTCTTTTCCTGAGTTTGGGATACTAGGCTTACCTGCATGTTTGCCGTGTGTGGTAACCCGTAAGGCGGAAATGGGCTGTCTGGTGGCTGAGGTCACAGGTGGTGAACAAGTGCCACCTCTGTACCAACACTCCTCTTTGACCCCGGCTTCGCTGTAAACGGGCGGCTGGAGACTAGCCCACCTCTAGTCAGTAAATTCTGTGCCGAGTTGTGTGCAGGATTTTAACGGCTTTTGTCGTATAAAACGATAGGGCGAGCCCGGGGGTTGTGGGATCATGCCAAAGGCGTTGGCATGACGGTACTCTGGAGGCTCCCCGCACGGGGATAACTGGTTTTCCAGTTATTTGGGGAGCGGCGCCCCCACGGCCCGAGCTGACCTTGTGACGGTTTTTTGCTTTTTTGTTTTTGTGCTTTCACGTTACCGCAGGGACAGCTGTTCATCCAGCTGATGGGGAGTAGCGACCCCACGGCCCTAGCCGACTTGTTATGTTTGATTCATCCCATTAGAACTTTGTGTTGCCACCACCTTGACAGCACCCGCCTCAGTTGTTGGTTGCTGAGGTTGTGATTATGCGCCAGCCCTTTCCTTTCCTCTGGCTTTCTCTCCCTTTCCTGTTTTTACTTTCTTCTCCACTACCTGTTCTTCTTTTCTACTCCATTTTCTACTCGACTTGCTTCTCCATTTTCTGTTCCTCTCTTGTTTTTCCGGGCTGGTTTGCTAGACCTACCTGCACGTTTGCCGTGTGCGGTGACCCGTAAGGTGGAAAAGGGGATGCTGGAGGCTGAGGTTTCTGGTGGCCAGGTTGTTGTTTTCGCCAGTCGCCAACACTCCTCTTTGCCCCCTGCTTCACCCTAAACGGGCGGCTAGGAACTAACCCACTCCTAGTCAATCAGCTTGTTGTTTCGTACAACAGGGTGAGTTTGGGGATAGTGCGGGCATGCCAAAGGGGTGTTACCGAGACCTGGGAAAGTCTCGGTACTCGCTGAGCGCATGTCTGACCTATCAACATGCTATATCCGTTGCTTAACCCTAGAGTCGTGTCCTGCGTCCAATTGGGCTTGCGGACCTCCGGCTCTCCCCTGTTGGGCTCGGTTGTGGGCGGGGAAATCGGCGGACGAACTTTTCAATTCTATTTATGGATAACAAAAAAATTTCCGAAGAACTTCAAACAAAGCGGCCCATTGAGGAAGGGTCACCCCTCCCAACAAGAAACCTACACCTGATTCTGCCAATGTTCGGTTCTTTTGCATCCACTCCTTGGACGCTTCAAACCCATTAAACACCAGAAGCCCCTTCTGGATAAATAAAGCATTGCAATCAATTGCCAGCTCTCCTAAGAGCGTTAAGAAGCTCCAATCTGGAGATCTTCTTGTCGAGATGTCGAGTCCCAGATATGCTACAGTGCTTTTAAACACCACCTCTTTTTTAGATTGTCCAGTAAAAGTTACCCCTCACGGCTACCTCAATTCCTCACGAGGTGTTATCTCTTCTCAAGACCTTCTGGAGTGCAGTGACCAAGAACTTCTGGAGGAACTGAAAGACCAGCAAGTGAGTGGAGTCCGGCGCATCCTATTTCGGCGAAATGGCCAATCTGTCCCATCTCGAAACGTCATACTGACCTTTAACACCCCATCCCTGCCAACATCAATCAAGGCAGGGTATCTACACCTTGAAGTGCGCCCCTTCATACCAAGTCCTCTACGATGCTTCAAATGCCAAGCATATGGTCACTCCCAGCAGTCTTGCAGGAGCACTGCCCGGTGTGGGCGTTGTACTGCAACAGACCATACTTTGCAAGATTGCCATGCCGAAGCCGAGCTGTGCTTCAACTGCAAGGGATCTCATGCAGCATCATCGAGAGACTGTCCAAAGTGGAAAGAGGAAAAAGAGATCCAACGCATTAAGACCGTTGAGGGAATCTCCTACCCAGAGGCCAGAAGAAAGGTCGCCCCAAACCAATCAAATCGGCGATCCTATGCATCAGCGGTTGTTGCAAGGACTACAGTCGGTACCCAGACTGATAGCCAAATCCCAGTGAATTGTCCCTACAAGCTAGACGACATCATAGCTGCTGGTCTGGCAGCACTACAATCCCGAGCTAGGGACGCGAAAGCTCCAACAACCACTGTGCCTAAACCTGCTGCAACTAACACCAGCACCACCGGAACTTCAACAACCCCAGGAGGAAAGAGAAAGGAAAAAGAAAAGGAGAAGAAATCTCCAAACTCCCATCATAAGAACCAGGATCGGGCAAGATCATCTGCGACACAGGAACCAAAATACCGCCCCATTTTACCACCAGAGACTACAGGGCGTCGGACAAAACAGTCCCAAGCGCAAATGGACATTGCAGACGAAATGATGGAATCGGACAACTTTTAGTTGTCCCAGTTTTTCTCGGGTTTTGTTTTTCGTTTTTTTCTTTTTCTCATTCACCACAATTCAAACCATGGATCAAATCGTTCAGTGGAACTGTCGAGGCTTTCGAACAAGACATGACGACGTGAAACATCTGCTTTCGTCATACTCTCCGGTGTGCCTTTGCCTCCAGGAGACAAAACTTAAACCATCAGACCTCCTTTCAGTTCGAGGCTACAGTGCATTTCGGAAAGATAATGTTTCAGGAGATATTGCTTGCGGGGGAGTTGCCATCCTTGTCCCCCACAATGTTCCAGTTTCTCCCGTTGCGGTCTCAACATCTTTACAAGCCGTTGCGGTGCGTATCTCCATGCCTGTGCCTCTAACCGTTTGCAGCATCTATCTGCCGCCGGATGAGGACGTGAGCGTGTCCGTTCTTGAGAGCTTAGTTGGGCAGCTGCCGTCACCTGCTCTTGTTCTGGGTGACTTCAATGCTCATAATCCATTGTGGGGTAGTGTCAGAACAGACACACGAGGCCGTAGGATCGAATCTCTTCTTTCCTCGACCTCTTTGTGCCTGTTTAACACCGGTGCTGACACTTACTTCCACGAGCCTACACGAAGTTTCAGTGCAATCGATTTATCTTTGGGTCAACCATCGGTTATGGCCGCCTGGTCGTGGACGGTGTGTGACGACCTCCATGGAAGCGACCACTTCCCAATTGTACTTAGGTATAATGTGAGCGTACCATGTTCTGCCTCCCGCCCTCCTCGTTGGAGGATGGATCGTGCCAAGTGGGAGGTCTTCACACCGTCCGCAATGATATCTTTTGCCATGGTGACCCGGGGGTCAATTGACGCAGCTGTTACTGATGTCACAACGTGTATCATTCAGGCAGCAGATCTCTCTATCCCAAAAACATCAACGACGCTCCCAAGACGTCCGAAGCCTTGGTGGAACCCTGATTGCGCAGCGGCTAGGAGAGTTCAACATAAGGCCTGGTGTACTTTTCGGCGTTATCCGACCGATGCTAATCTTGTTAAATTTAAAAGAGCAAAATCTTACGCTCGGTTGGTGCGTCGACGAAGCAAGAGGGAGTCTTGGATGAAGTACGTTTCATCTATCAATTCACGTGCCAGTTCAAAAACTGTTTGGGAAAAAATTCGTAAGATCCGGGGAAACTATAGTTCCCGCCAAATTTCAATTCTTGAGAATAACGGCTGCACGTATGCTGAAGTTGGGGAGATTGTGGATTGCTTGGGCGAAGCGTTTGCCTCAATTTCTAGTTCTCAGGCGTATCTCCCGCCCTTTCAGAGGATTAAAACATCCGCGGAACGCCAGAAATTCTCCTTTGCGCCTTTTTATAACACTCAGTATAACTCCCCCTTCAGCATGGTTGAATTACGGGTGGCTCTGCATCGGTCCGGCGCAACATCTGTCGGTCCCGACGACATCCACTATGACATGATTCGTCATCTCTCGCAGTCGTCTCTCGAGAATCTGTTAGTGCTTTTCAACCGCATTTGGTTGGAGCACAGTTTCCCGGACTCTTGGCGAAGAGCTTTTGTTTTACCTTTTCCCAAGCCTGGCAAAGACCCCAAGTCTCCCTCTAGTTATCGGCCAATTGCCCTCACTAGCTGTCTGTGCAAAATCCTTGAACGAATGGTTAATTCCCGGCTAATTTATTTTCTTGAAGAACATCGAATACTGTCTCCATCACAAAGCGGCTTCCGTCGTCATCGTTCAGCTCCTGACCATCTCCTGCTCCTTGAGACGTCTGTTCGTGAGGCGTTCGTACGTAGGCAGCACCTGGTGTCTGTATTTTTTGACATCGAGAAAGCTTACGATAGAGCGTGGCGTCACGGTATCCTCCGTGACCTCCACGAGAGTGGGTTGCGGGGAAACCTGCCAACCTTCATTGCCAACTTTCTTCGTAACCGTGTGTTCCAGGTGCGCCTGGGTACAACGCTGTCCGCCTTTTTCCATCAAGAACAAGGCGTTCCTCAATGCAGCATTCTTTCGGTGACTCTGTTCATCCTCCGCATTAATTGTTTGCTTAAAAATCTTCCTCCTACGGTTTCGACTACCATTTATGTTGACGACCTTCACATCTTCTGCTCGTCATCAAGCATGCATTTCATTGAAAGGCAGCTGCAGTCTGCAATTAACCAGATAGTTAAAGCGGCTAACAACAATGGTTTCGTTCTTTCTGCTGAAAAGACAGCGTGTGTCCATTTCTGCCGGAGGCGTGGCCTCCACCCCGATCCAGAACTCCATTTGGACCATGCAGCCATTCCAGTTTTGCCGGAAACCAAGTTCCTTGGTTTGACCGTCGACCGTGCGCTCACCTTTCGCTCGCACGTTCGACGACTCCGCACTTCCTGTCTGAGAGCTTTGTCCATCCTCAAGATTGTCGCCTCAGTCTCCTGGGGTGCAGACAGGACTTCCTTGTTCCGTATTTACCATTCTCTCATTCGGTCTAAACTGGATTATGGCTGTATGGTGTATGGCTCTGCGCGTCCTTCCGTTCTCCGGCCGTTGGATACCATCCACCATCAAGCGCTGCGTCTTTGTACGGGAGCATTTCGCACGTCACCCATTCCCAGCCTTTATGCCGACGCGAACGAACCGTCGCTTCATTTACGCCGTCTGCAGCTGTCCCTTTAATTTTACCTGAAACTTAGATCTCTCTCAGAACATACTTTACACGATGCAGTTTTTCATCCCCAGCATGCTCGTTTGTTCGAGACCCGTCCCTCGTGCATTCGAACCTTCGGTCTTCGTATGGCGGCCGTAGCTCGTGATGCAGGGCTCGACTTGTCACTCGTTGGAGAGACCAGGGGCTTTGAGGATCCCCCATGGCACCCTCTTGGTGTCATGGTTGATACCAGCTTTACATCTTTTGACAAGTCCTCAACCCCTGCGTCAGTGTACCAGCAGCTCTTCGCCGAACACCGTTACGTCAATGCAGACTTTATTCCTGTTTTCACCGATGGATCTAAGGCAGCTGGTGTCGTTGGATGCGCCGCCGTCTGCATTGACGAAGTTTCTGTTGCCCGCATTCCTGCCGAGGCCACGGTGTTTTCGGCGGAGATGCATGCTGTGTATCTTGCACTTGTTCACATGCAGTCGAGCTCTCATCAGCGTGCTATTGTGTACACTGATTCGTTGAGTGTTGTGCAATCATTGTCATCTTTGGATTTCTCTGGCCACCCACTTCTTTTTACCGTACGGAGACTTCTGATGCTGCTGCTAGATCTGCCTCTTCTTTGGTCGTCACACCCTTGCCACTGTTTCACCGTGATTTTCGCTTTCTTGTTCACGATCATATCAGACGAACGTGGCGAAGTCTGTGGGACCAACAGGTGGAGAATAAACTGCACCGTGTTAAACCCATCCTTGGAGTCTGGAAATCATCGTGTCGCCGGAACCGTAGGGAAGAAGTTGTTCTTGCGCGTCTCCGCATTGGGCATTGTCGCTTCACGCATAGCTATTTGCTGTGTGGCGACGCTGCCCCAATGTGTGAGGCGTGCGACTGTTTACTCACCGTCTCTCATGTTTTGTGCAGTTGTGTTCGTTTTCGTCAGCATCGGTTTCACTATTTTCAGTCTCATCTGCTGGACGAGGACGCAGCTACGCTTCAGAAGCTTTTGGGCGACCACTGCGACACTTTCGCAGTATTTTCCTTTCTAAAACAGATTAACGTTTTAAAACTCATTTAAAAAAAAAAAAAAAGTTATATTATAATGGTAAATTAATAAAGTTATATATAAACCTAATAAACTAACTAGTCTTCACAACATCTTTCATCATCCTCTTTTCTAACTTTTACCAAGCCTGTCTGCTCTTAATCATTTCACCCCGCTTTTTAAAATCTTTAGCTGATAGTTCTGTGTCTGGCGCTCTTTGGCCAAGCCTGGCCCTTGCGCCACTAAAATCAATTAACTAACTAACTAACTCTGGAGGCCGAAGTGTCCGCCGAGTGCATGTGAACACAACCATTGGACTATATTTGCAGCTAAGCTCTAGAACTGTGTCTTGCGTCATGTTTTTGGCTTGCGGACCTCCAGTTCTCCCCTGTTGGGCTCGATTGTGGGCGGAGTACGTTGCAGACGAATTCTTTCTTACTCCCATGGGGAAACATAAACCCTCCTCAAAATTAAAAAAACAACAAGAGGATATGGTGATTGATCAGGCACAAAATTTGCCTCAACCACCTCCCAAACATAACACACTGAAGAGAACTTTCGTTGAAGAACGCCATCACCGTGACGTCCCTTTAGATCCAGGTGTTGAGCCGTCAGCTCAGAAACGTCGCATTACACTTGCAGATTCGATAACTCATGCTACTTTTCTCGTAATTTCTTCTACTGACCAGACGTTGAGACTTTCCTCCAAGTCTCCTTTTTCATCTCGAAGGCACTTGCGGGTGTTGCTGGCTCTTTGAAGTCCGTAAAGAAGCTACGCTCTGGAGACCTGCTTGTGGAAACTTGCACTCTCTCTCAGAGCAAATCTCTTATGCAGTTGACCAGACTTCAGGATATTCCTGTTCAAGTGACGGCGCATCCGTATCTCAATACCTCCAAGGGAGTCATTTCTGAGCCCGACTTGTTGGACTGCGATGAAGACGAACTTGTGTGTGAACTTGCTGATCAGGGTGTCATAGCTGCCAGACGCATGACTTTCAGGCGCGATGGCGCGCTGATCAAATCACGAAATGTTATTTTGACTTTTAACAGTCCGAAGGTACCTACTGAAATAAAGGCTGGTTACTTGTTATGTGCAGTTCGTCCATATATACCAAATCCTCTACGCTGTTTTAAGTGCCAGAGGTATGGACATTCCCAGCGGTCCTGTAACAGTGCTGCGAGGTGTGCAAATTGTGGATCCCGAGACCACGAAGGGACTGGATGCACTTCAGAGCCCTGCTGTGTTAACTGTGGTGACTCCCACGCTGCTTATGCCCGGTCCTGTTCGAAGTGGCAAGACGAGAAGGCGATCCAGCGCGTTAAGACGTTGGAAGGCCTCTCGTACCTAGCTGCTAAAACCAAGTTATGCATTCCTAATGATCGGCAGCGCACCTTTGCTGCCGTGGTGAAATCTCCAACTACCAGTGCACAATCATTAGTACCACGTCCTTTGCTTCTCCAACGACCTAGTCAACCTGCCAAACGTACAACGGCAGAGCAAGGCACGCAGGTCGATTTTTCGGACATTCACATGGTAATCACAGCTGAAAATGCAACATGCTCTCCACAGAGGAGCAGCGCCTCCAGTTCTGGGAGGAACGCCTGTACCTGTGGGAAAGTTGGGCCAAAATCTGTAAAGACCTGTAGACTTCACCCTACACTTGAGGTCCCAGTGACAAGTCCTGAAAACTTGCTCGACGTGTCAAGGTCCCCACCCTCAGCCACTGTAGTGGGGAAAAACTTGGACGAGGGACGAGATACCTCTCGGTCCTTGTCCCAATCTCCTGACCGCGACCAGACGTCGGATGTGAAGAGCGACGAGGAGTTTTAAGTTGTTCTTTGTTGCTCACCTTTTATTCTTTGTTGATCTCTTTTAATGGCTGCGTGTATCATCCAATGGAACTGTCGGGGTTCCCGTTCAAATTTCGATGACATTAAGCATCTGCTCTCTTCTACTTCGCCTGTGTGTCTGTGCCTACAAGAAACGAAGCTTCGACCCAGCGATTCGCTATCGGTCAAGAACTACAGCTGCTTCCGGAAAGATAATTCCAGTGGTGACATTGCGTGTGGAGGAGTGGCGATTCTAGTCCCACACACTGTTCCAGCCTCACATTTTCTCATCGATACGCCCCTGCAAGCCGTAGCAGTTCGTCTTTCTGTTAACACTGTGCTCACTGTTTGCTGCCTTTACTTACCACCGCACGATTCGTTTAGCGTTGCAGATCTCGAGAGCCTTGTTGCCCAACAACCTTCTCCCGTTCTCCTTGTGGGGGATTTTAATGCCCACAGTCCATTGTGGGGCAGTGATCGGACTGATGGTAGAGGTCGTAGGGTGGAGAGTTTGTTGTCCTCCAGTTCTCTATGTGTGCTCAACACGGGAGACCATACGTACTTTCACGAGCCTAGCAGAACTTTCTCTGCCATTGATCTTGCCCTGGGTTCTCCATCGGTGTCTGCCGATTGGAACTGGAGAGTGTCGCAGGACCCCCTTGGCAGTGATCATTTCCCCATTTATCTTTCCCTGTGCCGAGACGAGTACCATCACCTTTCTCGTCCGCCCCGATGGCGGATTGATCGTGCCAAGTGGGAGGTTTTCACTGCTTCAGCGAATATAACTGAGGACATGGTGAACCAGGAATCGATCGAAACTGCAGTAACAGCGGTCACGGAAAGTATTGTACATGCAGCTGAACTTGCCATCCCTAAGACCTCGGGTAAACTTCCAAAGGTACCAAAACCTTGGTGGAACGATGCATGTCGAGACTCTCGAAAAGCGCAACATCAGGCGTGGGGTAAATTTCGCCGTTACCCAACCCAAACGAACCTTCTAGCCTTTAAACGTGCAAAGTCTTATGCCCGTTTGGTTCGGCGACGCAGTAAGAGGGATTCTTGGCGGGATTATATTTCCTCCATTCGTGCGGGTCTTAGTCCCAAGGTTCTCTGGGACCGTATACGTAAGGTTAGGGGAAGTTTTAGCTCTAGCCAGATTTCATTTCTTGAGCACGATGGCGAAGTCGTTGCCGACGTTCCCGGTGTCGTGAACTTTTTGGGAAACCTTTGCTTCGGTTTCCAGCAATCTTGCGTACCCAGCATCGTTCCGTGGTGTGAAAGAGCGTGCTGAAAGACAAAGACTAAATTTTGCGTGTTATCAGCAGTCTGATTATAATAGACCTTTCAGTATCACCGAACTGCAGAGTGCCCTCACTCAATCTGGGAACTCTTCCGTTGGCCATGATGAGATCCACTACGAAATGCTGCGACAGCTATCGCCGTCGTCGCTCGAAAATCTGTTAACACTCTTTAATCGAATCTGGTGTGAGCAATGTTTTCCCGACTCTTGGCGTTTTGCGCTTGTCATTCCTTTCCCAAAGCCGGGTAAAGACCCCAAACTCCCGTCTAGCTACAGGCCTATTGCGCTCACAAGCTGTAGGTGCAAAGTCCTGGAACGAATGGTCAATGCACGCTTCCTTTTCTTTTTAGAGAGCAACAAGATTTTATCATCATCTCAAAGCGGTTTTCGACGTCATCGCTGTACCGGTGATCATTTGCTTCGCCTTGAAACGTCAATTCGTGAGGCGTTCGTTAAGAGACAGCACTTTGTTTCGGTCTTTTTCGATCTCGAAAAGGCGTATGATCGTGCATGGCGTTATGGAATTCTCCGTGAACTACATCAGTGTGGGTTACGGGGAAATCTCCCTATTTTCATTGTTGGTTTCCTCCACGATCGTGTGTTTCGTGTGCGTCTCGGCACGACTCTCTCTGCTCCTTTTCGACAAGAGCAAGGCGTACCTCAGGGTTCCATATTGTCTACATCCCTTTTCATTTTATGCATTAACCAGGCTTTTAGAGAACTTCCTCCGACAATTTCTAGAACAATGTATGTCGATGACTTGCAGATCTCTTGTGCTTCTTCCAGTATGCGTATGATAGAACGGCAGTTGCAGTGCGGCATTACCAGCATCTGTTCTTGGGCAAACAAAAATGGCTTTCTCATCTCCCAGAATAAGACCGTTTGTGTGCACTTTTGCCGGAAGCGTGGCCTCCACCCGGACCCTGTTCTGCGGTTGGATTCTGGGGAGATTCCTGTTCTCCCAGAGACCACATTCTTAGGCATTACATTCGACCGTGCTCTGACTTTCCGCTCCCATGTGCGAATGTTAAAAGTTAAATGCACTAAAGCATTGCGTATCCTGAAGATGCACTAAAGCATTGCGTATCCTGAAGATGCTCTCTGGCACAACGTGGGGAGCCGATAGAAGCACAATGCTCAGAATATATCATGCGGTCATTCGATCAAAACTGGACTATGGCTGTGTGGTGTACGGTTCAGCCAGGAAATCTGTGTTACAACTACTCGACCCTGTGCATCATCAGGCTTTGCGACTCTGCATGGGAGCGTTCCGCACCTCCCCTGTAGAGAGTTTGTATGTCGAGTCTAATGAGCCGCCTTTGTGTTTGCGTCGCCTTCAGCTGTCCCTCCAGTTTTATGCGAAACTGAGTGCTCTCCGGGACCATCCTTTGCAAGAATCTGTCTTTCACCCACAATTTGTCCGTCTCTTTGAACACCGGCCTTCCTGTGTTCCTACTTTCGGAATCCGTATGCAGACTACAGTGCGGGATGCGGGGCTTGATGTTTCCTTGATTGGCGAGACCAGGACGATCGGCCAGCCGCCGTGGGCTCCTGTGGTGGCTGATGTCGATTTGTCCATTAGCTCTTGCCCGAAATCGTCTTGCTCCGCGGCTGAATATGCTCAACTTTTCGCTGAACACCGGTCTCGTCATCCGGATTTTGTTCCGGTTTACACAGACGGTTCAAAATCCGATGGCGTAGTGGGTTCTGCCTTCGTGTGCATTGACGAGGTATACGCTGAACGTATCCCCTCGGAGGCGACCGTGTTTTCAGCAGAGTTGCATGCCATTTTCCTGTGTCTTCGTCACGTTCAAGCAAAACCCCATCACCGAGTTGTTGTCTACACGGATTCCCTGAGCGCTCTTCAGACACTTTCATCTGTGTCTGTTTGCGACCACCCGAGCGTCTATCATGTGAGACGGCTTTTACGGACTTTCTCTCTGAGTGGTTTTCGTGTTCGATTCTGTTGGATTCCCGGTCACGTTGGCATAAGGGGAAACGAATTGGCAGATATTTCTGCTAAGTCAGCGTCTTCTTTGCCCATCACTACTCTGCCCCTGTTTCACAAGGATTTGAAGTCAGCCATTATTCACTACGTTCGCCTTAAGTGGCAGAATCGGTGGAATCAACAGACGGAGAACAAACTTTTTACATTGGAACCAGAGATCGGTTTGTGGAAATCTAGTCTTCGTGTTCATCGTCGTGAGGAGGTTATCTTGGCACGTCTCCGCATTGGGCATTGTCGCTTCACTCACCGCTATTTGCTGTGTGGCGACACTGCCCCTATGTGTGAGACGTGCAACTGCCGCCTTACTCTCATTCATGTTTTGTGTGTTTGTGTTCGTTTTCGTTTGCATCGTTTTCAGCATTTCCATACTCATCTGTTGGATGATAGCGCAGCTACGCTGCGGAAGATTTTGGGGGACCGGTGCGATACGTTCGCTGTCTTTTCGTTTTTTAAACACATTGACTTTTTAAAACTCATCTAGCTTTTAAAATTGTTTCCTACGTGTGCCTGATTTTAACTATTGTGCCACGCTTTTAACGTCTTTGTTTTGTTGGTCTCGTGTCTGGCGCTCTTTGGCCACACTTGGCCCTTGCGCCAATAAAACCCATCAACCAACCAACCAACCAACCTTAACCCCTGCGTCAGTGTACCAGAAGCTCTTCGCTGAGCACCGTGACCTGAATTCTGATTACACTCCCATTTTTACTGATGGCTCCAAGATGCATGGAGTCGTTGGATCCGCGGCTGTCTGTGTAGATGACGTTTCAGTAGCACGAATTCCAGCTGAGGCCACCCGCACGGGGATAACTGGTTTTCCAGTTATTTGGGGAGCGGCGCCCCCACGGCCCGAGCTGACCTTGTGACTGGTCAACATCTGCTGTCATGCCACAGCTTGTTTTTTTCTTATTTTGGTGCTGTTGGTGTTTGCAGGGACGGCTGTTCATCCAGCTGTTGGGGAGTCGCTGCCCCACGATCCCGAGCTGGTCTTGTGTCTCGCTTTTTCGTTTTTATTTATTTTCTCCACTGGCTAGTTGCCCGTGTTGTGTTCTCAACCTAATCGCTACCACGTTATGTACTAACACCCCGGTCTTGTGGTTTTGTTGCCCTCCACCACTAACTGATTTATATTAACCGCTCAGTTCGTAGGTTGCTGAGATTCCGTTTAGGTTCCCTGCCAGGATTTGTCTTCTTTAGATTTCTTTTTTTCCTTTTCGCTGGTTTGGGTGCTAGACCTACCTGCATGTTTGCCGCGTGCGGAGACCCGTGAGGCGGAAATGGGATGTCTGGCGGCTGAGGTCGCAGGAGACCGGATAAGTGCCTCCTGTGTACCAACACTCCTCTTCGACCCCGGCTTTGCTGTAAACGGGAGGCTAGAGACTAACCCACCTCTAGTCAGAAGTCATGTACCAAGTTGTGTACAGGGCTTTAGCGGCTTTTTTGTCGTATGGCACGGCAGGGTGAGCCCGGGGGCTGTGGGATCATGCCAAAGGCGTTGGCATGACGGTACCAGGAGGCCGAAGTGTCCGCCGAGTGCGTGTGATCACAGCCAACGGACTATATCTGCAACGTATAAGCTCCAGAACTGTGTCTAGCGTCATTTTCTTGGCTTGCGGACCTCCAGTTCTCCCTTGTACGACTCGGTGGTGGGTGGAGTAGTCTGCAGACGAATCTTCCTTCTTTTTTTCCATGGGTAAACCCAGAAACAAACGCTCCAAATTTAGGTCACCTGAGAAAATGATAGTTGCAAACGACTCTGCTTCGTCTTCTCAACCTGCCAAGTCTCATACCCTTAAACGGTCTTTAGACCTTGACCTGGACCAAGAATGTGGAACCTCTTCTTCGGCGGCTGTACCAGTCGCTCCGAAGCGTCGTCTCCCCTCAATTGCTATGACTACGCATGCTACTCACTTGCTTGTAGAATCCATTGATCCGCATGAGAGACTGTCCACCAGATCTCCCTTTTTCATTTCTAAAGCTTTGGACGCTGCGGTTGGCCCCTTGAAGTCTGTGAGGAAGCTTCGCTCTGGGGACCTGCTTGTCCAAACTTGCAGTGTTTCTCAGAGTAACACTTTTCTGAACCTCACTAGTCTTCAAGGCATTCCTGTAAAAGTGACACCTCACCCGTTTCTTAACACCTCTCGGGGTGTTATTTCGGAGTTTGATCTCTTGCCATGCAGTGAAGACGAATTCGTGACTGAACTTGCTGATCAAGGTGTTATTGCTGCACGTCGTATGATGTTCCGGCGTGATGGTTCCATGATTAAGTCAAAAAATGTCATCTTGACTTTTAACTCCCCGAACGTTCCGACCGAAATCAAGGCTGGCTACTTGGTCTGTGGAGTTCGCCCGTACATTCCCAGTCCTCTGCGCTGTTTCAGGTGCCAGAGGTACGGGCATTCACAACGATTCTGTAAGAGTTCCGCTCGTTGCGCCAATTGTGGCTCCAGTGAACATGACGGGGATGGTTGCACCTCTGCGGCCTGCTGTGTTAACTGCGCTGAGGCCTATGCAGCTTACTCCCGCAACTGTATGAAATGGAAGGACGAGATGGCGATCCAGCGCCTCAAGACCCTGGAAGGCCTCTCGTACCCTGCTGCCAAAGCCAAGTTGGGTATACCCACCATCCGACAGCGTAGTTTTGCCGCAGTA
Source organism: Macrothele yani (assembly GCA_039090855.1). Lineage (NCBI taxonomy): Eukaryota > Metazoa > Arthropoda > Arachnida > Araneae > Macrothelidae > Macrothele > Macrothele yani. The sequence goes on along the minus strand of CM077031.1, from coordinate 36,144,527 downwards.
GTTAAGTCTCTGCCACAACCCGTGCAGCCCTTTGTTCCGCGCCCTGTAGCTCTCGCCGCACTTGCCAAGCGATCTACAGTTGAACAAGCGACACAGGTGGATTTCACCGAGCTCCAGCTTATTCGACCAGCTGAGTCTGCGCCTTCTCTTTTGAAGACGACCGCCTCTTCCGGTTCCCAGCAGACAGCCTGCACGTGCGGAAGACCCGGCCCTCAATCCGCAAAGGTGTGCAGTTTCCATCCCACTGTCTCGGCCTCTGCGAGGTCCCCACCCTCAACCAACATTATAGAGGAACATGGGGGGGAGGAGAGTGACAGTTCGTCCCCAGCCTCAACCGGCATTGCAGAGGAACATGGTGGGGAGGAGAGTGATAGTTCGTCCCCGCCCTCTGCCAGCATTGCAGAGGAGTGTGGGGGAGGAGAGTGACTGTTCGTCCTTCTCCGTTAGTAATTTTTTTTATAAATCTGATTAACTACCTTGTCTTCCCTGCTTTCATCATACTCTTTTTCAACTTTTCCCAAGCCTGTCTGCTCTTACTCATTTTCCACGCTTTTCAAAATCTGTGACTGATCGTTCTTTGTCTGGCGCTCTTTGGCCAAACCTGGCCCTTGCGCCACTAAATTCCACTAACCAACCAACCAACCAACCACGGCCCGAGCTGACCTTGTGACGGATCATTTTTGTCATTTCGTCTTGAAACGATGACCGAAGGGACAGCTGTTCATCCAGCTGATGGGGAGTGGCGACCCCACGGCCCGAGCTGACAGTAGTGTTTAAAATCTTTTTCCATTTGTGGTTGTTGTTGTTGTTATCTCGCCACGCTCCCGCCTCAGTCCTGTAGGTTGCTGAGGTTGTAATTATGCGCTAGCCCTTTCCTCTCACTTTCCTGTTTTTGCTTTCTTCTCCACTCCCTGTTCTTCCTTTTTCTCTATTTTCTACTCCTCTTCCCTTTCTTTTTCAATTTCTGTTCCTTCTTCGTTTTTTCGGGCTGGTTAGCTAGACCTACCTGCACGTTTGCCGTGTGCGGTGACCCGTACAGGTGGAAAAGGGGATGCTGGAGGCTGAGGTTACTGGGGGCCAGGCTATAGTTGTCACCAGTCGCCAACACTCCTCTTTGCCCCCTGCTTCACCCTAAACGGGAGGCTAGGAACTAACCTACTCCTAGTCAATCGGCTTGTCATTTCGTACGACGGGGTGAGTTTGGGGATAGTGTGGGCATGCCAAAGGGGTATTACCAAGACCCGGGAAAGTCGAGGTACTCGCTGAGCGCATGTCTGCACGATCAACATGCTATATCCGCCGCCTAACCCTAGGGCCGTGTCCTGCGCCCATGTTGGCCTGCGGACCTCCGGACCTCCGGCTCTCCCCTGTTGGGCTCGGTAGTGGGCGGGGAAGCTGGCGGATGAATTTTTTTCGCTTTATATATGGATTCTTTAAATATTCCCCCTTCTGTCAAACTAAAGAAATCTTTGGACACTGATCCTAACCCCACCAATAAGAAACTGCGTACTTTGCCGCCGGACACTGCCCGATTTTTTATCATCCATGCACGGGAAGAATCTCACAAGCTTGGCTCCAAATCTCCCTTCTGGATTCAAAAAGCCCTGCAAGGAGCGGTTGCGTCACCAACCAGTGTGAAGAAGTTAAAATCGGGAGATATATTGGTGGAAATGTCAAGTCCACGCCATGGTTCATTGCTCTTGGGCGTCTCCAACTTGGGTGGTGTCCCTGTGGACATCAAACCTCATCAGTCCCTGAATTCATCCAGAGGTGTCATCTCCGAGCGCGACCTCGTGGATGTTTCAGAGGAAGAATTTCTTGAGGAGCTTGCCAACCAAGGTGTCACAGCGGTTCGTCGGATCAAGTTCCGCCGAAACGGGGAGCTGGTCAACTCCAGAACAGTGATTCTGACCTTTGATCGCCCGACTCTTCCATCTTCCATCCATGCGGGCTATTTGAACTGCTCTGTGCGCCCGTACATTCCTAACCCCCTTCGTTGCTACCGATGCCAAGTGTACGGGCACTCCCAGCAGTCTTGCCGTGGTGCTGCTACTTGCAATCGTTGCGGTTCACACGACCATCTTCAATCTGACTGCTCTGCTGCAGCTGCCCATTGTGTGAACTGCAAAGGCGACCATGCTGCCAATGCCAAGAACTGTCCGAAGTGGATTGAGGAGCGGAAGATTCAGGAGGTTAAGACACTTGAACACCTGTCCTACCCTGAAGCTCGACGGAAGGTCGTTCCCGCTGCTCCAAGCGCACGCACCTACTCTTCCGTTGTAGCTCCTAAAACATCCATTGCCACTCAGACAGACATCACTATACCAAAAGACTGCCCTTTCTCTCTCGAGGATATTTATGCTGCTGGGCTGAAGGCCCTTCGACTTTCCACCACTGACAGTCTATCTTTGCCACCACAGACCAATGCTCGGGGTCCTGCATCCTCGCCCAAGCGCGCTGTTGCAGAACAGGTTTCGCGTTCTACGAGCCCTGATCCCTCGCCTGCTAGACACAAAGGCAAGGCCAAACAATCCTCAGCCACTAAATCTCAAACAAAGGTTCAAGCCGGAACGAATCAGTCCCGGTCTTCATCCTCCAGACACCCCCCAGTCCTTCCCCCGGTTACCACGCTGCCGAGGGACACTGCAGACCAGACTGAGGAATTCATGGACTCCGAGGCCTTCTAGGCCTCGGAGTCCACCATCAGTTATTGCTGACTGGTCGTGGACGGTGTGCAACGACCTCCATGGGAGCGACCACTTCCCAATTGTACTTGGCTATAATGAGAGCGTGCCATCTTCTGCTTCCCGCCCTCCTCGATGGAGGATGGATCGTGCCAAGTGGGAGGTCTTCACATCGTCCGCAGTGATACCTTCTGTCATGGTGACCCGAGGGTCAATCGATGCAGCTGTTACTGATGTCACCACGTGTATCATTCAGGCAGCGGATCTCTCTATCCCAAAGACCTCAACGACGCTCCCAAGACGTCCGAAACCTTGGTGGACCTCTGATTGCACAGCGGCTAGGAGAGCTCAACATAAGGCCTGGTGTACATTTCGGCGTTATCCAACCGATGCTAATCTCGTTGAATTTAAAAGAGCAAAATCTTACGCTCGGTTGGTGCGTCGACGAAGCAAGAGGGAGTCTTGGATGAAGTACGTTTCATCGATCAATTCACGTGCCAGTTCAAAAACTGTTTGGGAAAACATTCGTAGGATTCGGGGAAACTGTGGTTCCCATCAGATCTCTATTCTCGAGAGTAACGGCTGCACGTATGCTGAAGTCGGGGAGATAGTGGGTTGTTTGGGTAGGGCGTTTGCCTCTGTTTCCAGTTCTGAGGCGTACCCTCTCTCCTTTCAGAGGACTAGACCAGCTGCTGAGCGCCAAAGACTCTCCTTTGCGCCTTTTCATAACACCGAGTATAACTCCCCCTTCAGCATGGTTGAACTCCGAGTGGCTCTGCATCGGTCCGGTGCAACATCTGTAGGTCCCGATGGCATCCACTATGACATGATCCGTCATCTCTCGCAGTCGTCTCTCGAGAATCTGTTAGTGCTTTTCAACCGCATTTGGTTGGAGCACAGTTTCCCGGACTCCTGGCGAAAAGCTTTTGTTTTACCTTTTCCCAAGCCTGGCAAAGACCCCAAGTCTCCCTCTAGTTATCGGCCAATTGCCCTCACTAGCTGTCTGTGCAAAATCCTTGAACGCATGGTTAATTCTAGGCTAATTTACTTCCTAGAAGAACATCAAATTCTGTCGCCATCACAAAGCGGCTTCCGTCGTCATCGTTCAGCTCCTGACCATCTCCTGCTCCTTGAGACGTCTGTTCGTGAGGCATTCGTGCGTAGGCAGCACCTGGTGTCTGTCTTTTTTGACATCGAAAAAGCTTACGATAGAGCGTGGCGTCACGGTATCCTCCGTGACCTCCACGAGAGTGGGTTGCGGGGAAACCTGCCAACCTTCATTGCCAACTTCCTTCGTAACCGTGTGTTCCAGGTGCGCCTGGGTACAACGCTCTCTGCCTTCTTCCATCAAGAACAAGGTGTTCCTCAAGGCAGCATTCTTTCGGTGACTCTGTTCATCCTCCGCATTAATTGTTTGCTTAAAAATCTTCCTCCTACGGTTTCGACTACCATTTATGTTGACGACCTTCACATCTTCTGCTCGTCATCAAGCATGCATTTCATTGAAAGGCAGCTGCAGTCTGCAATTAACCAGATAGTTAAAGCGGCTAACAACAATGGTTTCGTTCTTTCTGCTGAAAAGACAGCGTGTGTCCATTTCTGCCGGAGGCGTGGCCTCCACCCCGATCCAGAACTCTATTTGGACCATGCAGCCATTCCAGTTTTGCCGGAAACCAAGTTCCTTGGTTTGACCGTCGACCGTGCGCTCACCTTTCGCTCGCACGTCAAACCAAGTTCCTTGGTTTGACCGTGGACCGTGCGCTCACCTTTCGCTCGCACGTTCGACGACTCCGCACTTCCTGTCTGAGAGCTTTGTCCATCCTCAAGATCCTCGCCTCAGTCTCCTGGGGTGCAGACAAGACTTCCTTGTTCCGTATTTACCATTCTCTCATTCGGTCTAAACTGGATTATGGCTGTATGGTGTATGGCTCTGCGCGTCCTTCCGTTCTCCGGCCGTAGGATACCATCCACCATCAAGCGCTGCGTCTTTGTACGGGAGCATTTCGCACGTCACCCATTCCCAGCCTTTATGCCGACGCGAACGAACCGTCGCTTCATTTACGCCGTCTGCAGCTGTCTCTTCAATTTTACCTGAAACTTAGATCTCTCTCAGAACATACTTTACACGATGCAGTTTTTCATCCCCAGCATGCTCGTTTGTTCGAGACCCGTCCCTCGTGCATTCGAACCTTCGGTCTTCGTATGGCGGCCGTAGCTCGTGATGCAGGGCTCGACTTGTCACTCGTTGGAGAGACCAGGGGCTTTGAGGATCCCCCATGGCACCCTCTTGGTGTCATGGTTGATACCAGCTTTACATCTTTTGACAAGTCCTCAACCCCTGCGTCAGTGTACCAGCAGCTCTTCGCCGAACACCGTTACGTCAATGCAGACTTTATTCCTGTTTTCACCGATGGATCTAAGGCGGCTGGTGTCGTTGGATGCGCCGCCGTCTGCATTGACGAAGTTTCTGTTGCCCGCATTCCTGCCGAGGCCACGGTGTTTTCGGCGGAGATGCATGCTGTGTATCTTGCACTTGTTCACGTGCAGTCGAGCTCTCATCAGCGTGCTATTGTGTACACTGATTCGTTGAGTGTTGTGCAATCATTGTCATCTTTGGATTTCTCTGGCCACCCACCTCTTTTTACCGTACGGAGACTTCTTCGTTCTTTGCTCGAGGCTGATGTCCAGATTCGGTTCTGCTGGATTCCTGGGCATGTTGGGATCCCAGGGAACGAGTCTGCTGATGCTGCTGCTAGATCTGCCTCTTCTTTGGTCGTCACACCCTTGCCACTGTTCCACCGTGATTTTCGCTTTCTTGTTCACGATCATATCAGACGAACGTGGCGAAGTCTGTGGGACCAACAGGTGGAGAATAAACTGCACCGTGTTAAACCCATCCTTGGAGTCTGGAAATCATCGTGTCGCCGGAACCGTAGGGAAGAAGTTGTTCTTGCGCGTCTCCGCATTGGGCATTGTCGCTTCACGCATAGCTATTTGCTGTGTGGCGACGCTGCCCCAATGTGTGAGGCGTGCGACTGTTTACTCACCGTCTCTCATGTTTTGTGCAGTTGTGTTCGTTTTCGTCATCATCGGTTTCACTATTTTCAGTCTCATCTACTGGATGACGGAGCAGCTACACTGCAGAAGCTTTTGGGCAACCACTGCGACACTTTCGCAGTATTTTCGTTCTTAAAGCAGATTAACGTTTTAAAACTTATTTAAAAAAAAAGTTATATTATAATGGTAAATTAATAAAGTTATATATAAACCTAATAAACTAACTAGTCTTCACAACATCTTTCATCATCCTCTTTTCTAACTTTTACCAAGCCTGTCTGCTCTTAATCATTTCACCCCGCTTTTTAAAATCTTTAGCTGATAGTTCTGTGTCTGGCGCTCTTTGGCCAAGCCTGGCCCTTGCGCCACTAAAATCAATTAACTAACTAACTAACCAGCTGAGGCCACTGTGTTTTCAGCGGAGATGCATGCTGTGTATCTCGCCCTTCTCCATGTGCAGTCGAGTTCTCATCACCGGGCTGCGGTGTACACTGATTCCTTGAGTGTTTTACAGGCTTTGTCATCGTTGGACTGCTGTGACCACCCATTTCTTTGTACCGTACGAAGGCTTGTTTGTTCTTTGCTCGAGGCCGGTGTCCAGATACAATTTTGTTGGATTCCCGGGCATGTTGGAATCTCGGGTAACGAGTGTGCTGATGCGGCTGCTAGATCTGCTTCCTCTTTGGTCGTCACACCCTTGCCACTGTTTCACCGGGATTTCCGCTTTCTGGTTCGCGACCATATCAATCGAACGTGGCAAGGTCTGTGGGACCAACAGGTGGAAAATAAACTGCATCGTATTAAACCTGATCTTGAAGTCTGGAAATCCTCATATCGTCGGAACCGTAGGGAGGAAGTGGTGCTTGCTCGTCTCCGCATTGGGCATTGTCGATTCACTCACCGCTTTTTGCTGTGTGGCGACACTGCGCCGATGTGTGAGACGTGCAACTGCCGACTCACCGTCACTCATCTTTTGTGTCCCTGTGTTCGTTTTCGTGATGTACGTTTTTATTTCTTTCATTCTCATTTGTTGAACGAGGACGCCGCTACACTGCAGCAGCTGCTAAATGACCACTGCAATACTGTTGCTGTTTTTTCATTTTTTAAACAAATTGACTATTTTAAACGTATCTAGATTTTAGCCCTATCATCATACTCATTTTTCAGTTTTACTGAATCAGCTAGATTTTAATCTTTGTATCATGTTTTTAGTACTGTTTGTTTCATTATCTTTTTTAGCCCTTTCATCGTTCTCATGTTTCAGTTTTATTTGATCAGCCATATTTTAAGCTTCATAGCACGTGTTTAATACTGTTTGTTTGTCTGTCTTTTGTCTGGCGCTCTTTGGCCAAACATGGCCCTTGCGCCCTAAAAATCAACCAACCAATCATAGACAGTGATATAATGAATATCAGAGTTTTGTTTCGTGGCACCGTAAAATATACCATCCGATACCACGTGATCTACGCCATCTTCTCCATCAGTACGTATTCTGTGGGTATTACGTTCTTTAACACTATGGACTTTTAGTTTTAATGTCTTGATTTGTTGTAGAGTCCTTTCCACGTCTTTTGGGTTATCCAACAGATCCATATTCAAAAGTTTAAACTGTTTATATTTTCAATGTTTCAAATCCGAAAAATGTTATTCTTTGACCATACAATGAAGTCGTCTTTTTCACGCAATAGAAAGTGACAATCACGGGATGATTAACAGCCAATTTCAACATAAAATCCATGCCGTATTTATCAATTGGCGTGTCCACAGGTACAACAATACGTTGATCAGTAAGTTCGTAAGGTTTGGTAATCCATTTTCCTACTCGGCTGGTTCTAAAGAGTAACTGAAGGGATTCCAAGGCAATCATGATGATATTAGAGTAAATTAATAATTTAAGACCAAAGAAAAGATTACTTGAGATTATTATTATTTTCAATCAAATATTTATTTTTCCTAAAAAAAAATGTTTTTCTTTTTAGGAGAAATAAATTTCGTAGAAAAAGTTTTTAAGAAAATAATTTTACCATAGATATTTTCTATTTAGTTATTCTTACATTACCAAATCCATTGTAGCCAATATAATATATCCTGTCTGATTTCCCATTATACGATTTATGATTTGAGTGACATGTTTAAAAATATAATTTCGTTTAAAGGGAATGTCTTCATTAATTTTCATTAAACTTGAATGTAAACCCGTCGTCACATTTCCTCACGTCTGATTTATTTCGGGATGAATGGTTAACTGCCTTTTGATTGAAAAAAGGATTAAGGAAAAGCTATCAATACTTTACAGGTATAATACATATAATATCAAATATAAACCATAAAATGGAAACTTTTGTATTTCAATATTCTAATTTACAAAAGCCTACATACTAGGGTCTACATAGAACTTGAAGTAAAAATATTGGTTGATATACAATAGATTTGACATAAAAAGTTTCCTTCTGGTGAATACCAGATGTATTGTTTAATTAAAATAATTTGATGGAACCACTGGTGTAGGATATGTTTAAAAAATATGGGGAAGTAAACCCAAAGGTTTACTTTCCCCATTGTTTTACGTTTATTGTTTTATCAAACATTACAAAATAATGAAATATTATATAAAGAACTATACATTTGACATACAAAGTTCCTTTCAAAGAGATCTCTTGTGCTTCCTCCAATATGCGCATGCTTGAGCGCCAGTTGCAGTGTGGGGTGAACAGAATCTGCTTCTGGGCGGACAGGAATGGGTTTGTCATCTCGCAGGAAAAGATCGTCTGCGTGCATTTTTGCCGCAGGCGTGGTTTCCACCCAGACCCAGTTCTGCGGTTGGGCTCTGCCGAACTTCCTGTTCTCCCTGAGACCACTTTCTTGGGTGTTCTTTTTGACCGGTCTCTGACCTTTCGCCCACACGTGCAACGCTTGAAAACCTCTTGCACTAAGGCGTTGCGCATTTTGAAGATGCTCTCCAATACATCATGGGGAGCAGATCGAAGCACCATGCTTCACATCTACCGAGCGGTCATTCGTTCTCCGCTGGACTATGGCTGTGTGGTTTATGGTTCGGCCAGGGATTCTATCCTCAAGCCCCTGGACCCTGTGCACCATCAGGCCCTGCGACTCTGCAAGGGGGCGTTCCGAACCTCCCCAGTCGACAGTCTATATGTTGAAGCATATGAACCACCTTTGAGTCTGCGTCGTCTTCAACTGTCGATCCAGTGCTATGTGAAACTGGGGGCTCTCTCTGACCATCCTTTGAGAGACTCCATATTTGAACCCCAGTTCGTTCGCCTGTTTGCGCACCGACCATCCTGTGTTCCGACCTTTGGGATCCGCGTGAGGACTGCGGCCCGGGATGCTGGTTTTGATGTCTCCCTGCTTGGCGACCTGCGGATGGTGGACCAGCCGCCATGGACATCAACCATTCCAGATGTCGATTTGTCCCTCAGCAGAGTTCCAAAATTTTCCTGTCATCCTGTGGAGTTTTGCCAGGGTTTCGCCGAGCACCGTTCTCGCCACCCGGATTTTGTGCCGGCCTTTACTGACGGCTCAAAATCCGTGGGGGTTGTGGGTTCTGCATTTGTGTGTGCGGGCGAAATCCGCCGCGAACGCCTTCCATCGGAAGCTTCAGTGTTCTCTGCTGAGGTGCATGCTATCCTTCTCTGTCTTCGGCATGTCCAGGCGAGACCCCATCGCCGGGTTGTTATTTACGCGGATTCCCTGAGTGTCTTACAGCTGCTGTCATCTGGCGCTGTAAGTGACGAGACGGTGCGGCGTGTTTTGCACCATCTGTCAGAGGCTGGTTTCCACATCCGTTTTTGCTGGATTCCAAGCCACGCTGGTATATGGGGAAACGAGTTGGCAGATATCACTGCCAAGTCTGTCTCCTCTCTCCCTATCTCTGCTCTGCCCCTGTACCATCGTGACTTTAGGCCTGCCATTGCTCGTTACATCCGGCAAAACTGGCAGGATTGCTGGAGCACCCAGACGGCGAATAAGCTTTTTACGATCAAGCCTGAAATCGGATTGTGGACATCCAGCCTCCGTGTCAATCGACGAGAGGAAGTTGTCCTTGCGCGTCTCCGCATCGGGCATTGTCGTTTCACTCACCGCTTTTTGCTGTGTGGCGACACTGCGCCGATGTGCGAGACGTGCAATTGTCGTCTCACCATTCTTCATGTTTTATGTTCTTGTGTGCGTTTTGTGGTCCTCGTCTTCGTTTTTTTCATACCCACCTGTTTGTCGAAGGTGAAGCTGAGCTTCCAGCCATCCTTGGAGACAGATGCGATGCGACCGCTGTCTTCTCATTTCTCAAAGCGATCGATTTCTTTAACCGCATCTAGTGTTTTATTATGCTCACGTCCATTTTTCCTTTTTAGCGAAACAGTCTGTTTTTAACCTTTGTGTGCGTCTTTGAGTGACTTTTGTTTTTCCTTTTGATGTCTTGTGTTTGGCGCTCTTTGGCCAACTATGGCCCTTGCGCCACTAAAACTTATCAACCAACCTTTCAAAGAGACATCATCTGTCGTTTCATTTTCGTAATATAGTTCATTGTCTTGTTGTAGTCGTTTCGTACGGGTTGTTCTAATACCTTCTCTTTTTCTTCCTCCTTAAGCAAGGACACTTTTTTCTTGGCATCATTTTTCTTTGTACATCTCGCGAGAAAAGCTTAGAGTTCTTTTATTGCGGAAAGACTACAAAGTTTTTGTGGCATCGTGGTACTTGGAAATCAGTTTGTCAGTTACACAAAATTCTCTGGGAATTTCTTTCATTTGAACGGGGAGAGACGGGAAAAAAAATTTCTTTCTTTTCAGGGTATCCTCCATTGCTGTCAAGATGGATAACTTGATCCTTTTCTGCTCTTCATTATTCAACACGGGATGGAGTTTCAAGATTGTAGCGTCCACATAACGAATTGCTTCCCTGTGAGCATTCCACGTTTCGGCATTTAATCTAAAACTTTATCTTTCAACGGAGTCAATACTAGATCTGTTTTGTTGTAAGTGTTTCCTATTGTCTCTCTCAAAATCCAAACTTAATTTCTTGGCGTTTAGAAATTCAGGGGCCAAGTTTGTTGCTGTTGTCACTTCTACCGAATCTAATTCTGCCTGCATAACATTAAGTTCCGACGTAAGGTGAAGTTTATGACTGTGATGATGCGTCAGCCATCTTTTCATCGTTTCAAGAACTTCAGTGCGTTTCTGGATTTCCATGATGGTTTTTGAGAAGGGTTGTGACTGAGTGATCATATGTAGAGGATTTTAGGAAGGGAGTATCTGACCCCAGGTCTTAAACAACCCTTAGAAATAGGAAGCTAGGAGATTTGGGCTAGAGTGCCCGATAGGAAAGTGGCACGGAAGCGAAGTAGAAAGGCGCCCTTATTTATTACCGGGGGGACCAGTACCCGAGGTCCGACGGCTCAACGTGCCCATCCGACGCACGGCGGATATTTATTGGATCGAGCGTTCGTACCTGCCTGGGATCGAAACTGAGGTCCTTTCCGTGGTAGTCACGAACGTTGCCCACTAGGCCACCCGCGGTCTGGTTATGACTGAGTTCGTCTTGCTTTGCCTTTTATAGTGTGCAGCGATCCATGCCAGCGCCCTCTCGATCCATGCCACCGTTCTCTCGATCGATGCCGGCGTCCTCTATTTCCCTACTCTTGCAATAACGTCATTCCTTGCAATGTCCTGATTTGATGAAACCAATGGTAAAATGTGTGTTTAAAAAAAAATGGGAAGGTTTACTTTCCCATTTTTTTTGTGTTTATTGTTTCAACAAACATTTTACATACAAAAAATGCTTAGAAAATTAAATAGTTAATATACAATTCAAATATATGTTGGTATGATATATATGAAGTTCTTTTTTGTTTTTGTTTGTTTTACATCACGTTTGTTTCATCCTTACAACATGATCTCTTGCTCCATAATAGGCATTCCAAGTTTGCTCCTCCAATGCTTTCTGTTTCTTTTCTTCCCTTAGTAAGCACACTTTTCTTTTCGGCATTATTTTCCCAAGTTTTCCCTGCCAGATTTTATTGGCATTTTTTCTGTTGATGAAACGCCATAGAGCTTGTCATGTATTATAGTACTTTTCCATTCTTTTGTGAGCAGCTTTAATACTGCTTGGAGTTTTTTTTTTCATTTGCAAAGGCAGAGAAAGGTAGAACACTTTATTATTTGTCAGGGCGTCCTCCATCATGGTGGTGATTTTGTTTGGCGCTCTTTGGCCAACCTTGGCCCTTGCGCCATTAAAATCTACTAACCAACCAACCAACCAACCTTCCATCATGGTGATCCCGCACGGGGATAACTGGTTTTCCAGTTATTTGGGGAGCGGCGCCCCCACGGCCCGAGCTGACCTTGTGACCGGTCAACATCTTGTGGTAGAAAAATATTTTTTTCCAACTTTATTTTCTAATTCGAATGTCTCCTTCGCCGGGACAGCCGTTCACCAGGCTGTTGGGGAGTGGCGCCCCCACGTTTCCCGAGCTGCTGAAGTGACTGACATCGTGGTTCTGTTTTTTTTTTGTATCTTCGTACCAGGCCTCGCCTTGTGTTGCACACCCCGTCCTGTGGAAATAAATTTTGTCCTAACTCCGTCTTTTGCTGCTTTTTTCTCATCTACTCATCCGTAACCCTAACCTCTCAGTCGTAGGTTGCTGAGACCTTTTGTTGGTGCCCCATTCTCAGGGTTTCTTTTTTGTTTTGTTTCGTTTCTTCTTTTCCTGAGTTTGGGATACTAGGCTTACCTGCATGTTTGCCGTGTGTGGTAACCCGTAAGGCGGAAATGGGCTGTCTGGTGGCTGAGGTCACAGGTGGTGAACAAGTGCCACCTCTGTACCAACACTCCTCTTTGACCCCGGCTTCGCTGTAAACGGGCGGCTGGAGACTAGCCCACCTCTAGTCAGTAAATTCTGTGCCGAGTTGTGTGCAGGATTTTAACGGCTTTTGTCGTATAGAACGATAGGGCGAGCCCGGGGGTTGTGGGATCATGCCAAAGGCGTTGGCATGACGGTACTCTGGAGGCCGAAGTGCCCGCCGAGTTCATGTGAACACAACCATTGGACTATATTTGCAGCTAAGCTCTAGAACTGTGTCTTGCGTCATGTTTTTGGCTTGCGGACCTCCAGTTCTCCCCTGTTGGGCTCGATTGTGGGCGGAGTACGTTGCAGACGAATTCTTTCTTACTCCCATGGGGAAACCTAAACCCTCCTCAAAATTAAAAAACAAAAAACCAGAGGATATGGTGATTGATCAGGCACCCAATTTGCCTCAACCACCTCCCAAACATAACACACTGAAGAGAACTTTAGTTGAAGAACGACATCACCGCGACGTAACTTTAGATCCAGGTGTTGAGCCGTCAGCTCAGAAACGTCGCATTACACTTGCAGATTCGATAACTCAAGCTACTTTTCTCGTCATTTCTTCTACTGACCAGACGTTGAGACTTTCCTCCAAGTCTCCTTTTTTCATCTCGAAGGCACTTGCGGGTGTTGCTGGCTCTTTGAAGTCAGTAAAAAAGCTACGCTCTGGAGACCTGCTTGTGGAAACTTGCACTCTCTCTCAGAGCAAATCTCTTATGCAGTTGACCAGACTTCAGGACATTCCTGTTCAAGTGACGGCGCATCCGTATCTCAATACCTCCAAGGGAGTCATTTCTGAGCCCGACTTGTTGGACTGCGATGAAGACGAACTTGTGTGTGAACTTGCTGATCAGGGTGTCATAGCTGCCAGACGCATGACTTTCAGGCGCGATGGCGCTCTGATCAAATCGCGAAATGTTATTTTGACTTTTAACAGTCCGAAGGTACCTACTGAAATAAAGGCTGGTTACTTGTTATGTGCAGTTCGTCCATATATACCAAATCCTCTACGCTGTTTTAAGTGCCAGAGGTATGGACATTCCCAGCGGTCCTGTAACAGTGCTGCGAGGTGTGCAAATTGTGGATCCCGAGACCACGAAGGGACTGGATGCACTTCAGAGCCCTGCTGTGTTAACTGTGGTGACACCCACGCTGCTTATGCCCGGTCCTGTTCAAAGTGGAAAGACGAGAAGGCGATCCAGCGCGTCAAGACTCTGGAGGGCCTCTCATACGTTGCCGCAAAAAACAAGTTATGCATTCCCAATGATCGGCAGCGCACCTTTGCTGCCGTGGTTAAATCTCCGACTGCTACTACACAAACATTGGTACCCCGTCCTTTGCTTCTCCAACGACCTAATCAACCTGCCAAACGGACTACGGTAGAGCAGGGCACGCAAGTGGATTTTTTGGATATTCACATGGATATCCAAGCTGATATTGCAACATGCTCTCCACAGAGGAGCAGCGCTTCCAGTTCTGGGAGGAACGCCTGTACATGTGGAAAAGTTGGGCCAAAATCTGTTAAGGCCTGTAGGCTTCACCCTACACTTGAGGTCCCAGTCACAGGTGCTGAACACTTGCTCGACGTGTCGAGGTCCCCCACCCTCAGCCACTGTAGTGGGAAAAAACTTAGCCGAGGGACCTGATACTTCACGGTCCTTGTCACAATCTCCTGACCGCGATCAGGCGTCAGATGTGAAGAGCGACGAAGAGTTTTAACTTTTCTTTGTTGCTCACCTTTTATTCTTTGCTCTCTTTTAATGGCTGCGTGTATCATCCAATGGAACTGTCGGGGTTCCCGCTCAAATTTCGATGACATTAAACATCTGCTCTCTTCTTCTTCGCCTGTGTGTCTGTGCTTACAAGAAACGAAGCTTCGACCCAGCGATTCGCTCTCGGTCAAGAACTACAGCTTCTTCCGGAAAGATAATTCCAGTGGTGACATTGCGTGTGGAGGAGTGGCGATTCTTGTCCCACACACTGTTCCAGCCTCACATTTTCACATCGATACGCCCCTGCAGGCGGTGGCGATTCGTCTTTCCGTTAACACTGTGCTCACTGTTTGCTGCCTTTACTTACCACCGCACGATTCGTTTAGCGTTGCAGATCTCGAGAGCCTTGTTGCCCAACTACCTTCTCCCGTTCTCCTTGTGGGGGATTTTAATGCCCACAGTCCATTGTGGGGCAGTGATCGGACTGATGGTAGAGGTCGTAGGGTGGAGAGTTTGTTGTCCTCAAGTTCTCTCTGTGTGCTCAACACGGGACACCATACGTACTTTCACGAGCCTAGCAGAACTTTCTCTGCCATTGATCTTGCCCTGGGTTCTCCATCGGTGTCTGCCGATTGGAACTGGAGAGTGTCGCAGGACCCCCTTGGCAGTGATCATTTCCCCATTTATCTTTCCCTGTGCCGAGACGAGTACCATCACCTTTCTCGTCCGCCCCGATGGCGGATTGATCGTGCCAAGTGGGAGGTTTTTACTGCTTCAGCGAATATAACTGAGGACATGGTGAACCAGGAATCGATCGAAACTGCAGTAACAGCGGTCACGGAAAGTATTGTACATGCAGCTGAACTTGCCATCCCTAAGACCTCGGGTAAACTTCCAAAGGTACCAAAACCTTGGTGGAACGATGCATGTCGAGACTCTCGAAAAGCGCAACATCAGGCGTGGGGTAAATTTCGCCGTTACCCAACCCAAACGAACCTTCTAACCTTTAAACGTGCAAAGTCTTATGCCCGTTTGGTTCGGCGACGCAGTAAGAGGGATTCTTGGCGGGATTATATTTCCTCCATTCGTGCAGGTCTTAGTCCCAAGGTTCTCTGGGACCGTATACGTAAGGTTCGGGGCAGTTTTAGCTCTAGCCAGATTTCATTTCTTGAGCACGATGGCGAAGTCGTTGCCGACGTTCCCGGTGTCGTGAACTGTTTGGGGGAAACCTTTGCTTCGGTTTCCAGCAATCTTGCGTACCCAGCATCGTTCCGTGGTGTGAAAGAGCGTGCTGAAAGGCAAAGACTAAATTTTGCGTGTCATCAGCAGTCTGACTATAATAGACCTTTCAGTATCACCGAACTGCAAAGTGCCCTCACTCAATCTGGGAACTCTTCCGTTGGCCATGATGAGATCCACTACGAAATGCTGCGACAGCTATCGCCGTCGTCGCTCGAAAATCTGTTAACACTCTTTAATCGAATCTGGTGTGAGCAATGTTTTCCCGACTCTTGGCGTTTTGCGCTTGTCATTCCTTTCCCAAAGCCGGGTAAAGACCCCAAACTCCCGTCTAGCTACAGGCCTATTGCACTCACAAGCTGTATGTGCAAAGTCCTGGAACGAATGGTCAATGCACGCTTCCTTTTCTTTTTAGAGAGCAACAAGATTTTATCATCATCTCAAAGCGGTTTTCGTCGTCATCGCTGTACCGGTGATCATTTGCTTCGCCTTGAAACGTCGATTCGTGAGGCGTTCGTTAAGAGACAGCACTTTGTTTCGGTCTTTTTCGATCTCGAAAAGGCGTATGATCGTGCATGGCGTTATGGAATTCTCCGTGAACTACATCAGTGTGGGTTACGGGGAAATCTCCCTGTTTTCATTGTTGGTTTCCTCCGCGATCGTGTGTTTCGTGTGCGTCTCGGCACGACTCTCTCTGCTCCTTTTCGACAAGAGCAAGGCGTACCTCAGGGTTCCATATTGTCTACATCCCTTTTCATTTTATGCATTAACCAGGCTTTTAGAGAACTTCCTCCGACAATTTCTAGAACAATGTATGTCGATGACTTGCAGATCTCTTGTGCTTCTTCCAGTATGCGTATGATAGAACGGCAGTTGCAGTGCGGCATTACCAGCATCTGTTCTTGGGCAAACAAAAATGGCTTTCTCATCTCCCAGAATAAGACCGTTTGTGTGCACTTTTGCCGGAAGCGTGGCCTCCACCCGGACCCTGTTCTGCGGTTGGATTCTGGGGAGATTCCTGTTCTCCCAGAGACCACATTCTTAGGCATTACATTCGACCGTGCTCTGACTTTCCGCTCACATGTGCGAATGTTAAAAGTTAAATGCACTAAAGCATTGCGTATCCTGAAGCTGCTCTCTGGCACAACGTGGGGAGCCGATAGAAGCACCATGCTCAGAATCTATCATGCGGTCGTTCGATCAAAACTGGACTATGGCTGTGTGGTGTATGGTTCCGCCAGGAAATCTGTCTTACAGCTACTCGACCCTGTGCATCACCAGGCTTTACGTCTCTGCATGGGAGCGTTCCGAACCTCCCCTGTAGAGAGTTTGTATGTAGAGTCTAATGAGCCGCCTTTGTGTTTCCGTCGTCTTCAGCTGTCCCTCCAGTTTTATGCGAAACTGAGTGCCCTCCGGGATCATCCTTTACAAGAATCGGTCTTTCAACCACAATTTGTCCGTCTCTTTGAACACCGGCCTTCATGTGTACCTACTTTCGGAATCCGTATGCAGACTACAGTGCGGGATGCGGGGCTTGATGTTTCCTTGATTGGCGAGACCAGGACGATTGGCCAGCCGCCCTGGGATCCTGTGGTGGCTGATGTCGATTTGTCCTTTAGCTCCTGTCCGAAATCGTCTTGCTCCGCGGCCGAATATGCTCAACGTTTCGCTGAACACCGGTCTCGTCATCCGGATTTTGTTCCGGTTTACACAGACGGTTCAAAATCCGATGGCGTAGTGGGTTCTGCCTTCGTGTGCATTGACGAGGTATACGCTGAACGTATCCCCTCGGAGGCGACCGTGTTTTCAGCAGAGTTGCATGCCATTTTCCTGTGTCTTCGTCACGTTCAAGCAAAACCCCATCACCGAGTTGTTGTCTACACGGATTCCCTGAGCGCTCTACAGACACTTTCATCTGTGTCTGTTTGCGACCACCCGAGCGTCTATCATGTGAGACGGCTTTTGCGGACTTTAACAGCGAGTGGTTTTCATGTTCGATTTTGCTGGATTCCCGGTCACGTTGGCGTAAGGGAAAATGAATTGGCGGACATTTCTGCTAAGTCAGTGTCTTCTTTGCCCATCACTACTCTGCCCCTGTTTCACAAGGATTTGAAGTCGGCCATTATTCACTACGTTCGCCTTAAGTGGCAGATTCGGTGGAATCAACAGACAGAAAACAAACTCTTTAAATTGAAGCCAGAGATCGGTTTATGGAACTCAAGTCTTCGTGTTCATCGTCGTGAGGAAGTTATCTTGGCACGTCTCCGCATTGGGCATTGTCGCTTCACTCACCGCTATTTGCTGTGTCCCCGCACGGGGCCCCGCACGGGGATAACTGGTTTTCCAGTTATTTGGGGAGCGGCGCCCCCACGGCCCGAGCTGACCTTGTGACGGTTTTTTGCTTTCTTGTTTTTGTGCTTTCACGTTACCGCAGGGACAGCTGTTCATCCAGCTGATGGGGAGTAGCGACCCCACGGCCCCAGCCGACATGTTATGTTTGATTCTTCCCATTACAACTTTGTGTTGCCACCACCTTGACAGCACCCGCCTCAGTTGTTGGTTGCTGAGGTTGTGATTATGCGCCAGCCCTTTCCTTTCCTCTGGCTTTCCTCTCCCTTTCCTGTTTTTACTTTCTTCTCCACTACCTGTTCTTCTTTTCTACTCCATTTTCTACTCGACTTGCTTCTCCATTTTCTGTTCCTCTCTTGTTTTTCCGGGCTGGTTTGCTAGACCTACCTGCACGTTTGCCGTGTGCGGTGACCCGTAAGGTGGAAAAGGGGATGCTGGAGGCTGAGGTTTCTGGTGGCCAGGTTGTTGTTGTCGCCAGTCGCCAACACTCCTCTTTGCCCCCTGCTTCACCCTAAACGGGCGGCTAGGAACTAACCCACTCCTAGTCAATCGGCTTGTTGTTTCGTACAACAGGGTGAGTTTGGGGATAGTGCGGGCATGCCAAAGGGGTGTTACCGAGACCTGGGAAAGTCTCGGTACTCGCCGAGCGCATGTCTGACCTATCAACATGCTATATCCGTTGCTTAACCCTAGAGTCGTGTCCTGCGTCCAATTGGGCTTGCGGACCTCCGGCTCTCCCCTGTTGGGCTCGGTTGTGGGCGGGGAAATCGGCGGACGAACTTTTCAATTCTATTTATGGATAACAAAAAAATTTCCCAAGAACTTCAAACAAAGCGGCCCATTGAGGAAGGGTCACCCCCTCCCAACAAGAAACCTACACCTGATTCTGCCAATGTTCGGTTCTTTTGCATCCACTCCTTGGACGCTTCAAACCCATTAAACACCAGAAGCCCCTTCTGGATAAATAAAGCATTGCAATCAATTGCCAGCTCTCCTAAGAGCGTTAAGAAGCTCCAATCTGGAGATCTTCTTGTCGAGATGTCGAGTCCCAGATATGCTACAGTGCTTTTAAACACCACCTCTTTTTTAGATTGTCCAGTAAAAGTTACCCCTCACGGCTACCTCAATTCCTCACGAGGTGTTATCTCTTCTCAAGACCTTCTGGAGTGTAGTGACCAAGAACTTCTGGAGGAACTGAAAGACCAGCAAGTGAGTGGAGTCCGGCGCATCCTATTTCGGCGAAATGGCCAATCTGTCCCATCTCGAAACGTCATACTGACCTTTAACACCCCATCCCTGCCAACATCAATCAAGGCAGGGTATCTACACCTTGGAAGTGCGCCCCTTCATACCAAGTCCTCTACGATGCTTCAAATGCCAAGCATATGGTCACTCCCAGCAGTCTTGCAGGAGCACTGCCTGGTGTGGGCGTTGTACTGCAACAGACCATACTTTGCAAGATTGCCATGCCGAAGCCGAGCTGTGCTTCAACTGCAAGGGATCTCATGCAGCATCATCGAGAGACTGTCCAAAGTGGAAAGAGGAAAAAGAGATCCAACGCATTAAGACCGTTGAGGGAATCTCCTACCCAGAGGCCAGAAGAAAGGTCGCCCCAAACCAATCAAATCGGCGATCCTATGCATCAGCGGTTGTTGCAAGGACTACAGTCGGTACCCAGACTGATAGCCAAATCCCAGTGAATTGTCCCTACAAGCTAGACGACATCATAGCTGCTGGTCTGGCAGCACTACAATCCCGAGCTAGGGACGCGAAAACTCCAACAACCACTGTGCCTAAACCTGCTGCAACTAACACCAGCACCACCGGAACTTCAACAACCCCAGGAGGAAAGAGAAAAGAAAAAGAAAAGGAGAAGAAATCTCCAAACTCCCATCATAAGAACCAGGATCGGGCAAGATCATCTGCGACACAGGAACCAAAATACCGCCCCATTTTACCACCAGAGACTACAGGGCGTCGGACAAAACAGTCCCAAGCGCAAATGGACATTGCAGACGAAATGATGGAATCGGACAACTTTTAGTTGTCCCAGTTTTTCTCGGGTTTTGTTTTTCGTTTTTTCTTTTTCTCATTCACCACAATTCAAACCATGGATCAAATCGTTCAGTGGAACTGTCGAGGCTTTCGAACAAGACATGACGACGTGAAACATCTGCTTTCGTCATACTCTCCGGTGTGCCTTTGCCTCCAGGAGACAAAACTTAAACCATCAGACCTCCTTTCAGTTCGAGGCTACAGTGCATTTCGGAAAGATAATGTTTCAGGAGATATTGCTTGCGGGGGAGTTGCCATCCTTGTCTCCCACAATGTTCCAGTTTCTCCCGTTGCGGTCTCAACATCTTTACAAGCCGTTGCGGTGCGTATCTCCATGCCTGTGCCTCTAACCGTTTGCAGCATCTATCTGCCGCCGGATGAGGACGTGAGCGTGTCCGTTCTTGAGAGCTTAGTTGGGCAGCTGCCGTCACCTGCTCTTGTTCTGGGTGACTTCAATGCTCATAATCCATTGTGGGGTAGTGTCAGAACAGACACACGAGGCCGTAGGATCGAATCTCTTCTTTCCTCGACCTCTTTGTGCCTGTTTAACACCGGTGCTGACACTTACTTCCACGAGCCTACACGGAGTTTCAGTGCAATCGATTTATCTTTGGGTCAACCATCGGTTATGGCCGCCTGGTCGTGGACGGTGTGTGACGACCTCCATGGAAGCGACCACTTCCCAATTGTACTTAGGTATAATGTGAGCGTACCATCTTCTGCCTCCCGCCCTCCTCGTTGGAGGATGGATCGTGCCAAGTGGGAGGTCTTCACACCGTCCGCAATGATATCTTTTGCCATGGTGACCCGGGGGTCAATTGACGCAGCTGTTACTGATGTCACAACGTGTATCATTCAGGCAGCAGATCTCTCTATCCCAAAAACATCAACGACGCTCCCAAGACGTCCGAAGCCTTGGTGGAACCCTGATTGCGCAGCGGCTAGGAGAGTTCAACATAAGGCCTGGTGTACTTTTCGGCGTTATCCGACCGATGCTAATCTTGTTAAATTTAAAAGAGCAAAATCTTACGCTCGGTTGGTGCGTCGACGAAGCAAGAGGGAGTCTTGGATGAAGTACGTTTCATCTATCAATTCACGTGCCAGTTCAAAAACTGTTTGGGAAAAATTCGTAAGATTCGGGGAAACTATAGTTCCCGCCAAATTTCAATTCTTGAGAATAACGGCTGCACGTATGCTGAAGTTGGGGAGATTGTGGATTGCTTGGGCGAAGCGTTTGCCTCAATTTCTAGTTCTCAGGCGTATCACCCGCCCTTTCAGAGGATTAAAACAACCGCGGAACGCCAGAAATTCTCCTTTGCGCCTTTTTATAACACTGAGTATAACTCCCCCTTCAGCATGGTTGAATTACGGGTGGCTCTGCATCGGTCCGGCGCAACATCTGTCGGTCCCGACGACATCCATTATGACATGATTCGTCATCTCTCGCAGTCGTCTCTCGAGAATCTGTTAGTGCTTTTCAACCGCATTTGGTTGGAGCACAGTTTCCCGGACTCTTGGCGAAGAGCTTTTGTTTTACCTTTTCCTAAGCCTGGCAAAGACCCCAAGTCTCCCTTTAGTTATCGGCCAATTGCCCTCACTAGCTGTCTGTGCAAAATCCTTGAACGAATGGTTAATTCCCGGCTAATTTATTTTCTTGAAGAACATCGAATACTGTCTCCATCACAAAGCGGCTTCCGTCGTCATCGTTCAGCTCCTGACCATCTCCTGCTCCTTGAGACGTCTGTTCGTGAGGCGTGCGTACGTAGGCAGCACCTGGTGTCTGTATTTTTTGACATCGAAAAAGCTTACGATAGAGCGTGGCGTCACGGTATCCTCCGTGACCTCCACGAGAGTGGGTTGCGGGGAAACCTGCCAACCTTCATTGCCAACTTTCTTCGTAACCGTGTGTTCCAGGTGCGCCTGGGTACAACGCTGTCCGCCTTTTTCCATCAAGAACAAGGCGTTCCTCAAGGCAGCATTCTTTCGGTGACTCTGTTCATCCTCCGCATTAATTGTTTGCTTAAAAATCTTCCTCCTACGGTTTCGACTACCATTTATGTTGACGACCTTCACATCTTCTGCTCGTCATCAAGCATGCATTTCATTGAAAGGCAGCTGCAGTCTGCAATTAACCAGATAGTTAAAGCGGCTAACAACAATGGTTTCGTTCTTTCTGCTGAAAAGACAGCGTGTGTACATTTCTGCCGGAGGCGTGGTCTCCACCACGATCCAGAACTCTATTTGGACCATGCAGCCATTCCAGTTTTGCCGGAAACCAAGTTCCTTGGTTTGACCGTCGACCGTGCGCTCACCTTTCGCTCGCACGTTCGACGACTCCGGACTTCCTGTCTAAGAGCTTTGTCAATCCTCAAGATCCTCGCCTCAGTCTCCTGGGGTGCAGACAGGACTTCCCTGTTCCGTATTTACCATTCTCTCATTCGGTCTAAACTGGATTATGGCTGTATGGTGTATGGCTCTGCGCGTCCTTCCGTTCTCCGGCCGTTGGATACCATCCACCATCAAGCGCTGCGTCTTTGTACAGGAGCATTTCGCACGTCACCCATTCCCAGCCTTTATGCCGACGCGAACGAACCGTCGCTTCATATACGCCGTCTGCAGCTGTCTCTTCAATTTTACCTGAAACTTAGATCTCTCTCAGAACATACTTTACACGATGCAGTTTTTCATCCCCAGCATGCTCGTTTGTTCGAGATCCGTCCCTCGTGCATCCGAACCTTCGGTCTTCGTTTGGCGGCCGTAGCTCGTGATGCAGGGCTCGACTTGTCACTCGTTGGAGAGACCAGGGGCTTTGAGGATCCCCCATGGCACCCTCTTGGTGTCATGGTTGATACCAGCTTTACATCTTTTGACAAGTCCTCAACCCCTGCGTCAGTATACCAGCAGCTCTTCGCTGAACACCGTTACGTCAACGCAGACTTTATTCCTGTTTTCACCGATGGATCTAAGGCGGCTGGTGTCGTTGGATGCGCCGCCGTCTGCATTGACGAAGTTTCTGTTGCCCGCATTCCTGCCGAGGCCACGGTGTTTTCGGCGGAGATGCATGCTGTGTATCTTGCACTTGTTCACGTGCAGTCGAGCTCTCATCAGCGTGCTATTGTGTACACTGATTCGTTGAGTGTTGTGCAATCATTGTCATCTTTGGATTTCTCTGGCCACCCACTTCTTTTACCGTACGGAGACTTCTTCGTTCTTTGCTCGAGGCTGATGTCCAGATTCGGTTCTGCTGGATTCCTGGGCATGTTGGGATCCCAGGGAACGAGTCTGCTGATGCTGCTGCTAGATCTGCCTCTTCTTTGGTTGTCACACCGTTGCCACTGTTCCACCGTGATTTTCGCTTTCTTGTTCACGATCATATCAGACGAACGTGGCGGGGTCTGTGGGACCAACAGGTGGAGAATAAACTGCACCGTGTTAAACCCATCCTTGGAGTCTGGAAATCATCGTGTCGCCGGAACCGTAGGGAAGAAGTTGTTCTTGCGCGTCTCCGCATTGGGCATTGTCGCTTCACGCATAGCTATTTGCTGTGTGGCGACGCTGCCCCAATGTGTGAGGCGTGCGACTGTTTACTCACCGTCTCTCATGTATTGTGCAGTTGTGTTCGTTTTCGTCATCATCGGTTTCACTATTTTCAGTCTCACCTGCTGGACGAGGACGCAGCTACGCTTCAAAAGCTTTTGGGCGACCACTGCGACACTTTCGCAGTATTTTCCTTTTTAAAAGAGATTAACATTTTAAAACTTATTTAATAAAAAAAAACAAAAAAAAAGTTTTAATAAATATATTAGTAAATTAATAAAGTTATATATAAACCTGATTAACTAACTGGTCTTCACAACATCTTCCATCATCCTCTTTTCTAGCTTTTACGGAGCCTGTCTGCTCTTGATCATTTCACCCCGCTTTTAAAAAATCATTGGCTGATAGTTCTATGTCTGGCGCTCTTTGGCCAAGCCTGGCCCTTGCGCCACTAAAATTAATTAACTAACTAACTAACCCGCACGGGGATAACTGGTTTTCCAGTTATTTGGGGAGCGGCGCCCCCACGGCCCGAGCTGACCTTGTGACTGGTCAACATCTGATGTCATGCCACCGCTTGTTTTTTGTTTTGGTGCTGTTGGTGTTTGCAGGGACGGCTGTTCATCCAGCTGTTGGGGAGTCGCGTCCCCACGTTCCCGAGCTGGTCTTGTGTCTCGCATTTTCGTTTTTGTTTATTTTCTCCACTGGCTAGTTGCCCGTGTTGTATTCTCTACCTAATCGCTACCACGTTATGTACTAACACCCCGGTCTTGTGGTTTTGTTACCCTCCACCACTAACTGATTTATATTAACCTCTCAGTTCGCAGGTTGCTGAGATTCCGTTTAGGTTCCCTGCCAGGATTTGTCTTCTTTGGATTTCTTTTTTTCCTTTTAGCTGGTTTGGGTGCTAGACCTACCTGCATGTTTGCCGCGTGCGGAGACCCGTGAGGCGGAAATGGGATGTCTGGCGGCTGAGGTCGCAGGAGACCGGTTAAGTGCCTCCTGTGTACCAACACTCCTCTTCGACCCTGGCTTCGCTGTAAACGGGAGGCTAGAGACTAACCCACCTCTAGTCAGAAGTCATGTACCAAGTTGTGTACAGGGCTTTAGCGGCTTTTTTGTCGTATGGCACGGCAGGGTGAGCCCGGGGGCTGTGGGATCATGCCAAAGGCGTTGGCATGACGGTACCAGGAGGCCGAAGTGTCCGCCGAGTGCGTGTGATCACAGCCAACGGACTATATCTGCAACGTATCAGCTCCAGAACTGTGTCTAGCGTCATTTTCTTGGCTTGCGGACCTCCAGTTCTCCCTTGTAGGGCTCGGTGGTGGGTGGAGTAGTCTGCAGACGAATCTTCCTTCTTTTTTCCATGGGTAGAAACAAAAAACAAAACTCCAAATTTCGGACACCTGTGAATATGATAGTTGACAACGACTCTCCTTCGTCTTCTCAACCTACCAAGTCTCATACCCTTAAACGATCTTTAGACCATGACCTGGACCAAGAATGTGGAACCTCTTCTTCGGCAGCTGTACCAGTCGCTCCGAAGCGTCGTCTCCCCTCAATTGCTGTGACTACGCATGCTACTCACTTGCTTGTAGAATCCATCGATCTCCCTTTTTCATTTCTAAAGCTTTGGACGCTGCGGTTGGCCCCTTGAAGTCTGTGAGAAAGCTTCGCTCTGGGGACCTGCTTGTCCAAACTTGCAGTGTTTCTCAGAGTAACACTTTTCTGAACCTCACTAGTCTTCAAGGCATTCCTGTAAAAGTGACACCTCACCCTGTTTCTTAACACCTCTCGGGGTGTTATTTCGGAGTTTGATCTCTTGCCATGCAGTGAAGAAGAATTGGTGACTGAACTTGCAGATCAAGGTGTTATTGCTGCGCGCCGTATGATGTTTCGGCGCGATGGTTCTTTAATTAAGTCTAAAAATGTTATCTTGACTTTTAACTCCCCGAAGGTTCCGACCGAAATCAAGGCTGGCTACTTGGTCTGTGGAGTTCGCCCGTACATTCCCAGTCCTCTGCGCTGTTTCAGGTGCCAGAGGTACGGGCATTCACAACGTTTTTGTAAGAGTTCCGCTCGTTGCGCAAATTGTGGCTCCAGTGAACATGACGGGGAAGGTTGCACTTCTGCGGCCTCCTGTGTTAACTGTGGTGAGGCCCATGCGGCTTACTCCCGCACCTGTATGAAATGGAAGGACGAGATGGCAATCCAGCGCCTCAAGACCCTGGACGGCCTCTCGTACCCTGCTGCCAAAGCCAAGTTGGGTATTCCCAACACCCGACAGCGTAGTTTTGCCGCAGTTGTTCAGTCTCAGCCACCACCCGTGCAGCCCTTTGTTCCGCGCCCTGTAGCTCTCGCCGCACTTGCCAAGCGATCTACAGTTGAACAAGCGACACAGGTGGATTTCACCGAGCTCCAGCTTATTCGACCAGCTGAGTCTGCGCCTTCTCTTTTGAAGACGACCGACTCTTCCAGTTCCCAGCGGAAGGCCTGCACGTGCTGGAGAGCCGGCCCTCAATCCTCTAAGGTGTGCAGTGTCCATCCACATGTCGCGGCCATCATGGCCGACTTTGCAACTGTCTCGGACTCAGCGCGGTCCCCACCCTCAACCAACATTATAGAGGAACATAGGGGGGAGGAGAGTGACAGTTCGTCCCCAGCCTCAAACAACATTGCAGAGGAACATGGGGGGGAAGAGAGTGACAGTTCGTCCCCGCCCTCTGCCAGCATTGCAGAGGAGTGTGGGGGGGAGGAGAGTGACTCATCCTTTGTGTAGTTGTGTTTAAAAAAAAAAAAAAAAAAAAAAAAAAAAGGAAGTTATAATTATAATAGTGAATTAATAAATTTTTCTTATAAACCTACTTAACTACCTTGTCTTCACAGCTTTCATCATGCTCTTTTTCGGCTTTTCCCGGGCCTGTCTGTTCTTGATCATTTTCCACGTTTTTAAAAATCTGTGGCTGATAGTTCTTTGTCTGGCGCTCTTTGGCCAAGCCTGGCCCTTGCGCCAATAAAATCCAACAACCAACCAACCAACCTATTTGCTGTGTGGTGACACTGCCCCTATGTGTGAGACGTGCAACTGCCGCCTTACTCTCATTCATGTTTTGTGTGTTTGTGTTCGTTTTCGTTTGCATCGTTTTCAGCATTTCCGTACTCATCTGTTGGATGATGGCGCAGCTACGCTGCGGAAGATTTTGGGGGACCGGTGCGATACGTTCGCTGTCTTTTCGTTTTTAAAACACATTGACTTTTTAAAACTCATCTAGCTTTTAAAATTGTTTCCTGCATCGGCCAGATTTTAACTATTGTGTCTCGCTTTTAACGTCTTTGCTTTGTTGGTCTCGTGTCTGGCGCTCTTTGGCCATACTTGGCCCTTGCGCCAATAAAACCCATCAACCAACCAACCAACCAACCGTCGGTTGCTGCCGACTGGGAGTGGTCTGTGTCGCAGGACCCCCTTGGCAGTGATCATTTTCCGATTCTTCTCTCTCTGTGCCGTGACGGGTCTCTTCCATCTTCTCGCCCTGCCAGATGGAAAATTGATCATGCCAAGTGGGAGGTTTTCGCCGCCACTGCCGTCGTTACTGAGGCAATGGTGACCCAGGAGCCTCTGGAAGCTGCAGTCTCCGAGGTTTCAGAGTGCATTGTGCGGGCAGCTGACTCTGCCATCCCTAAGACCTCTAGTCAGACTCCGAAGATCCCGAAACCCTGGTGGAATGAAGAATGCAGCGTATCTAGGAAAGCACAGCATAAGGCGTGGGGAAAATTTCGGCGTTTCCCTACGCAGGAACATCTCCTGGCCTTTAAACGTGCCAAGGCTTATGCTCGGTTGGTTCGACGCCGTAGTAAAAGGGATTCTTGGCGGACCTATGTCTCTTCCATCCGTACCGGCTCGAGTCCCAAACTCATCTGGGACCGAATACGCAAGATCAGGGGTAGTTCTCGCTCCAGCCAGATTTCTGTGCTTGAGCGAGACGGCGAAGAGATTGCAGATGTAACTGGCATAGTGGATTGTCTGGGAGAAACATTTGCTTCGGTTTCCAGCAGTGCTGCCTACCCTGCCTCGTTCCGTGGGGTAAAAGAGAGCGCTGAGCGGCAGAAATTAAATTTCTCCGCTCGCGACAGTTCGGATTACAACCGGCCTTTTACTCTCACGGAGCTGCGGGCTGCTCTCCGTCGCTCGGGGAGCACTGCTGTAGGACACGACCAGATCCACTATGAGATGTTGCGGCGCCTCTCGCCGTCCTCGCTCGCTCACCTCCTTGCGCTTTTTAATGGCATCTGGTGCGAGCAACAGTTCCCTGATTCTTGGCGTTTGGCTATTGTCATTCCCATACCTAAGCCCGGTAAGGACCCCAGAATCCCTAGTAACTACAGGCCCATTGCGCTGACCAGCTGCTTGTGCAAAGTCCTAGAACGTATGGTAAATGCACGACTAATCTTTTATCTAGAGAGCAACAACATTTTTTCACCTTTCCAGAGTGGTTTCCGACGTCATCATCATACCGGTGACCATCTTCTTCGCCTTGAGACGTCTGTTCGGGAGGCATTTGTTAAGAGGCAGCACCTAGTTTCCATCTTTTTTGATCTAGACAAAGCATACGATCGTGCTTGGAGGTTTGGCATTCTTCGCGAACTGCACCAGTGCGGTTTGCGAGGAAACCTTCCCATCTTCATTGCCGGCTTCCTTCGCGATCGGGTGTTCCGGGTGCGCCTCGGTACTACCCTCTCTGCTCCTTTTATTCAAGACCAAGGAGTGCCTTAAGGCTCCATTTTATCTGTGTCATTATTCATCCTGTGTGTTAATAAGGCTTTTCGTGACCTTCCTCCGGCAATCTCTGGATCGATGTTTGTGGACGACTTGCAGATCTCTTTGTGCTTCCTCCAATATGCGCATGCTTGAGCGCCAGTTGCAGTGTGGGGTGAACAGAATCTGCTCTTGGGCGGACAGGAATGGGTTTGTCATCTCGCAGGAAAAGACCGTCTGCGTGCATTTTTGCCGCAGGCGCGGTCTCCACCCAGACCCAGTTCTGCGGTTGGGCTCTGCCGAAATTCCTGTTCTCCCTGAGACCACTTTCTTGGGTATTCTTTTTGACCGGTCTCTGACCTTTCGCCCACACGTGCAACGCTTGAAAACCTCTTGCACTAAGGCGTTGCGCATTTTGAAGATGCTCTCCACTACATCATGGGGAGCAGATCGAAGCACCATGCTTCACATCTACCGAGCGGTCATTCGTTCTCGGCTGGACTACGGCTGTGTGGTATATGATTCGGCCAGGGATTCTATCCTCAAGCCCCTGGACCCTGTGCACCATCAGGCCCTGCGACTCTGCACGGGGTCGTTCCGAACCTCCCCAGTCGAAAGTCTCTATGTTGAAGCACACGAACCACCTTTGAGTCTGCGTCGTCTGCAACTGTCGATCCAGTTCTATGTGAAACTGGGGGCTCTCCCTGACCATCCTTTGAGAGACTCCATCTTTGAACCCCAGTTCGTTCGCCTGTTTGAGCCCCCGCACGGGGATAACTGGTTTTCCAGTTATTTGGGGAGCGGCGCCCCCACGGCCCGAGCTGACCTTGTGACCGGTCAACATCTTGTGGCCCGCACGGGGATAACTGGTTTTCCAGTTATTTGGGGAGCGGCGCCCCCACGGCCCGAGCTGACCTTGTGACTGGTCAACATCTGATGTCATGCCACAGCTTGTTTTTTTCTTATTTTGGTGCTGTTGGTGTTTGCAGGGACGGCTGTTCATCCAGCTGTTGGGGAGTCGCTGCCCCACGATCCCGAGCTGGTCTTGTGTCTCGCTTTTTTG
Source organism: Macrothele yani (assembly GCA_039090855.1). Taxonomy (NCBI): domain Eukaryota; kingdom Metazoa; phylum Arthropoda; class Arachnida; order Araneae; family Macrothelidae; genus Macrothele; species Macrothele yani. Next base: position 36,115,216 of record CM077031.1, on the reverse strand, counting down.
TTTTTATTTATTTTCTCCACTGGCTAGTTGCCCGTGTTGTATTCTCTACCTCATCGCTACCACGTTATGAACTAACACCCCGGTCTTGTGGTTTTGTTACCCTCCACCACTAACTGATTTATATTAACCGCTCAGTTCGTAGGTTGCTGAGATTCTGTTTAGGTTCCCTTCCAGGATTTGTCTTCTTTGGATTTCTTTTTTTTCCTTTTAACTGGTTTGGCTGCTAGACCTACCTGCATGTTTGCCGCGTGCGGAGACCCGTGAGGCGGAAATGGGATGTCTGGCGGCTGAGGTCGCAGGAGACCGGATAAGTGCCTCCTGTGTACCAACACTCCTCTTCGACCCCGGCTTCGCTGTAAACGGGAGGCTAGAGACTAACCCACCTCTAGTCAGAAGTCTTGTACCAAGTTGTGTACACGGCTTTAGCGGCTTTTTTGTCGTATAGCACGGCAGGGTGAGCCCGGGGGCTGTGGGATCATGCCAAAGGCGTTGGCATGACGGTACCCGGAGGCCGAAGTGTCCGCCGAGTGCGTGTGATCACAGCCAACGGACTATATCTGCAACGTATAAGCTCCAGAACTGTGTCCAGCGTCATTTTCTTGGCTTGCAGACCTCCAGTTCTCCCTTGTAGGGCTCGGTGGTGGGTGGAGTAGTCTGCAGACGAATCTTCCTCCTTTTTTTCCATGGGTAAAAAGAACAAAAACTCCAAATTTAAGTCACCTGACAAAATGATAGTTGCCAACGACACTCCTTCGTCTTCTCAACCTACCAAGTCTCATACCCTTAAACGGTCTTTAGACCTTGACCTGGACCAAGAATGTGGAACCTCTTCTTCGGCAGCTGTACCAGTCGCTCCGAAGCGTCGTCTCCCCTCAATTGCTGTGACTACGCATGCTACTCACTTGCTTGTAGAATCCATCGATCCGAATGAGAGACTGTCCACCGGATCTCCCTTTTTCATTTCTAAAGCTTTGGACGCTGCGGTTGGCCCCTTGAAGTCTGTGAGGAAGCTTCGCTCTGGGGACCTGCTTGTCCAAACTTGCAGTGTTTCTCAGAGTAACACTTTTCTGAACCTCACTAGTCTTCAAGGCATTCCTGTGAAAGTGACACCTCACCCGTTTCTTAACACCTCTCGGGGTGTTATTTCGGAGTTTGATCTCTTGCCATGCAGTGAAGACGAATTCGTGACTGAACTTGCTGATCAAGGTGTTATTGCTGCACGTCGTATGATGTTCCGGCGTGATGGTTCCATGATTAAGTCAAAAAATGTCATCTTGACTTTTGACTCCCCGAAAGTTCCGACAGAAATCAAAGCAGGCTACTTGGTCTGTGCAGTTCGCCCGTACATTCCCAGTCCTCTGCGCTGTTTCAGGTGCCAGAGGTACGGGCATTCACAACGATTCTGTAAGAGTTCCGCTCGTTGCGCTAATTGTGGCTCCGGTGAACATGACGGGGAAGGTTGCACTTCTGCGGCCTGCTGTGTTAACTGCGGTGAGGCCCATGCAGCTTACTCCCGCAACTGTATGAAATGGAAGGACGAGATGGCGATCCAGCGCCTCAAGACCCTGGAAGGCCTCTCGTACCCTGCTGCCAAAGCCAAGTTGGGTATTCCCAACACCCGACAGCGTAGTTTTGCCGCAGTTGTTAAGTCTCTGCCACAACCCGTGCAGCCCTTTGTTCCGCGCCCTGTAGCTCTCGCAGCGCTTACCAAGCGATCTACAGCTGACCAAGCGACACAGGTGTTTTTCCCCGAGCTCGCGATTTTTCGACTACCTGATTCTGGGCCTTCTCTTTTGCAGCCGACCCTCTCTTCCAGTTTAAAGCAGAAATCCTGCACGTGCGGACGACCCGGCCTTCAATCCGCAAAGGTGTGCAGTGTCCATCCAACTGTCTCGGCCTCAGCGAGGTCCCCACCCTCAACCAACATTATAGAGGAACATAGGGGGGAGGAGAGTGACAGTTCGTCCCCAGCCTCAAACAACATTGCAGAGGAACATGGGGGAGAAGAGAGTGACAGTTCGTCCCCGCCCTCTGCCAGCATTGCAGGGGAGTGTGGGGGGAGGAGAGTGACTCATCCTTTGTGTAGTTCTGTTTAAAAAAAAAAAATTATAATTATAATAGTCAATTAATAAATTTTTATATAAACCTAATTAACTACCTTGTCTTCACAGCTTTCATCATACTCTTTTTCAACTTTTACCAAGCCTGTCTGCTCTTAATCATTTTCCACGTTTTTTAAAAATCTGTGGCTGATAGTTCTTGGTCTGGCGCTCTTTGGCCAAACCTGGCCCTTGCGCCAATAGAATCCAACAACCAACCAACCAACCAACATCTTGTGGTGCAGAAACTATTTTTGTTCTCAACCTTTGGCTTCTATTTCGGCAACGTATACTTCGCCGGGACGGCTCTTCATTCGGCTGTTGGGGAGCAGCGCCCCCACGTTTCCCGAGCTGATGATGTGACTAACATCGTGGTTTCTGTTTTTCTTGTTTCTTCATCCCAGGTCTCTTCCTGTGTTGCGCACCCCGTCCTGTACTAATCTATTTTGTCCTAACTCCGTTTCTTCGCTGCGTTTTTTCTCATGTATTAAACCGTAACCCTAACCTCTCAGTCGTAGGTTGCTGAGACCTTTTGTTGGTGCCCCATTCTCAGGGTTTGTTTTTTGTTTTGTTTCGTTTCTTCTTTTCCTGAGTTTGGGATACTAGGCTTACCTGCATGTTTGCCGTGTGTGGTAACCCGTAAGGCGGAAATGGGCTGTCTGGTGGCTGAGGTCACAGGTGGTGAACAAGTGCCACCTCTGTACCAACACTCCTCTTTGACCCTGGCTTCGCTGTAAACGGGCGGCTGGAGACTAGCCCACCTCTAGTCAGTAAATTCTGTGCCGAGTTGTGTGCAGGATTTTAACGGCTTTTGTCGTATAGAACGATAGGGCGAGCCCGGGGGTTGTGGGATCATGCCAAAGGCGTTGGCATGACGGTACTCTGGAGGCCGAAGTGTCCGCCGAGTGCATGTGAACACAACCATTGGACTATATTTGCAGCTAAGCTCTAGAACTGTGTCTTGCGTCAGGTTTTTGGCTTGCGGACCTCCAGTTCTCCCCTGTTGGGCTCGATTGTGGGCGGAGTACGTTGCAGACGAATTCTTTCTTACTGCCATGGGGAAACATAAACCCTCCTCAAAATTAAAAAAACAACAAGAGGATATGGTGATTGATCAGGCACAAAATTTGCCTCAACCACCTCCCAAACATAACACACTGAAGAGAACTTTCGTTGAAGAACGACATCACCGCGACGTCCCTTTAGATCCAGGTGTTGAGCCGTCAGCTCAGAAACGTCGCATTACACTTGCAGATTCGATAACTCATGCTACTTTTCTCGTAATTTCTTCTACTGACCAGACGTTGAGACTTTCCTCCAAGTCTCCTTTTTTTCATCTCGAAGGCACTTGCGGGTGTTGCTGGCTCTTTGAAGTCCGTAAAGAAGCTACGCTCTGGAGACCTGCTTGTGGAAACTTGCACTCTCTCTCAGAGCAAATCTCTTATGCAGTTGACCAGACTTCAGGATATTCCTGTCCAAGTGACTGCGCATCCGTATCTCAATACCTCCAAGGGAGTCATTTCTGAGCCCGACTTGTTGGACTGCGATGAAGACGAACTTGTGTGTGAACTTGCTGATCAGGGTGTCATAGCTGCCAGACGCATGACTTTCAGGCGCGATGGCGCTCTGATCAAATCACGAAATGTTATTTTGACTTTTAACAGCCCGAAGGTACCTACTGAAATAAAGGCTGTTTACTTGTTGTGTGCAGTTCGTCCTTATATACCAAATCCTCTACGCTGTTTTAAGTGCCAGAGGTATGGACATTCCCAGCGGTCCTGTAACAGTGCTGCGAGGTGTGCTAATTGTGGATCCCGAGACCACGAAGGGACTGGATGCACTTCAGAGCCCTGCTGTGTTAACTGTGGTGACACCCACGCTGCTTATGCCCGGTCCTGTTCGAAGTGGCAAGACGAGAAGGCGATCCAGCGCGTTAAGACGTTGGAAGGCCTCTCGTACCTAGCTGCTAAAACAAAGTTATGCATTCCCAATGATCGGCAGCGCACCTTTGCTGCCCCGCACGGGGATAACTGGTTTTCCAGTTATTTGGGGAGCGGCGCCCCCACGGCCCGAGCTGACCTTGTGGCTGTTTCTGTTTTGATTTCTGTCTTGATACGATGATACCACCGAAGGGACAGCTGTTCATCCAGCTGATGGGGAGTGGCGACCCCACGGCCCGAGCCGACAGTAGTGTTTAAAATCTTTTTCCATTTGTGGTTGTTGTTGTTATCTCGCCACGCTCCCGCCTCAGTCCTGTAGGTTGCTGAGGTTGTGATTATGCGCCAGCCCTTTCCTCTCACTTTCCTGTTTTTGCTTTCTTCTCCACTCCCTTTTTCTCTATTTTCTACTCCTCTTCCTTTTCTTTTTCATTTTCTGTTCCCTCTTCGTTTCTTCGGGCTGGTTAGCTAGACCTACCTGCACGTTTGCCGTGTGCGGTGACCCGTACAGGTGGAAAAGGGGATGCTGGAGGCTGAGGTTACTGGGGGCCAGGCTATAGTTGTCACCAGTCGCCAACACTCCTCTTTGCCCCTTGCTTCACCCTAAACGGGAGGCTAGGAACTAACCTACTCCTAGTCAATCGGCTTGTCATTTCGTACGACGGGGTGAGTTTGGGGATAGTGTGGGCATGCCAAAGGGGTATTACCAAGACCCGGGAAAGTCGCGGTACTCGCTGAGCGCATGTCTGCACGATCAACATGCTATATCCGCCGCCGAACCCTAGGGCCGTGTCCTGCGCCCATGTTGGCCTGCGGACCTCCGGCTCTCCCCTGTTGGGCTCGGTAGTGGGCGGGGAAGCTGGCGGATGAATTTTTTTTCGCATTATATATGGATTCTTCAACTATTCCCCCTTCTGTCAAACTAAAGAAATCTTTGGACACGGATCCTAACCCCACCAATAAGAAACTGCGTACTTTGCCGCCGGACACTGCCCGATTTTTTATCATCCATGCACGGGAAGAATCTCACAAGCTTGGCTCCAAATCTCCCTTCTGGATTCAAAAAGCCCTGCAAGGAGCGGTTGCGTCACCAACTAGTGTGAAGAAGTTAAAATCGGGAGATATATTGGTGGAAATGTCAAGTCCACGCCATGGTTCATTGCTCTTGGGAGTCTCCAACTTGGGTGGTGTCCCTGTGGACATCAAACCTCATCAGTCCCTGAATTCATCCAGAGGTGTCATCTCCGAGCGCGACCTCGTGGATGTTTCAGAGGAAGAATTTCTGGAGGAGCTTGCCAACCAAGGTGTCACAGCGGTTCGTCGGATCAAGTTCCGCCGAAACGGGGAGCTGGTCAACTCCAGAACAGTGATTCTGACCTTTGATCGCCCGACTCTTCCATCTTCCATCCATGCGGGCTATTTGAACTGCTCTGTGCGCCCGTACATTCCTAACCCCCTTCGTTGCTACCGATGCCAAGTGTACGGGCACTCCCAGCAGTCTTGCCGTGGTGCTGCTACTTGCAATCGTTGCGGTTCACACGACCATCTTCAGTCTGACTGCTCTGCTGCAGCTGCCCATTGTGTGAACTGCAAAGGCGACCATGCTGCCAATGCCAAGAACTGTCCGAAGTGGATTGAGGAGCGGAAGATTCAGGAGGTTAAGACACTTGAACACCTGTCCTACCCTGAAGCTCGACGGAAGGTCGTTCCCGCTGCTCCAAGCGCACGCACCTACTCTTCCGTTGTGGCTCCTAAAACATCCATTGCCACTCAGACAGACATCACTATACCAAAAGACTGCCCTTTCTCTCTCGAGGATATTTATGCTGCTGGGCTGAAGGCCCTTCGACTTTCCACCACTGACAGTTTATCTTTGCCACCACAGACCAATGCTCGGGGTCCTGCATCCTCGCCCAAGCGCGCTGTTGCAGAACAGGTTTCCCGTTCTACGAGCCCTGATCCCTCGCCTGCTAGACACAAAGGCAAGGCCAAACAATCCTCAGCCACTAAATCTCAAACAAAGGTTCAAGCCGGAACGAATCAGTCCCGGTCTTCATCCTCCAGACACCCCCCAGTCCTTCCCCCGGTTACCACGCTGCCGAGGGGCACTGCAGACCAGACTGAGGAATTCATGGACTCCGAGGCCTTCTAGGCCTCTTCAGTTCATTTGACCCACGTTTCTTTCTTCCTATCTACCCCTCAAATCATGGTTTCAATCGTTCAATGGAACTGTCGAGGTTTTCGGACAAAATATGACGACGTCAAACATCTGCTTTCGTCGTACTCTCCGGTGTGCCTTTGCCTCCAGGAGACAAAACTTAAACCATCAGACCTGCTCTCAGTTCGAGGCTACAGTGCATTCCGGAAAGATAATGTTTCAGGAGATATAGCTTGCGGGGGAGTTGCCATTCTTGTCCCCCACAGTGTTCCAGTTTCTCCCGTTGTGGTCTCAACATCTTTACAAGCCGTTGCGGTGCGTATCTCCATGCCTGTGCCTCTAACTGTTTGCAGCGTCTATCTGCCGCCGGATGAGGACGTGAGCGTGTCCGTTCTTGAGAGCTTAGTTGGGCAGCTGCCGTCACCTGCTCTTCTTCTGGGTGACTTCAATGCTCATAATCCATTGTGGGGTAGTGTCAGAACAGACGTACGAGGCCGTAGGATCGAATCTCTTCTGTCCTCGACCTCCCTGTGCCTTTTTAACACCGGAGCTGACACTTATTTCCACGAGCCTACACGAAGTTTCAGTGCGATCGATTTATCTTTGGGTTCACCATCAGTTATTGCTGACTGGTCGTGGACGGTGTGCAACGACCTCCATGGGAGCGACCACTTTCCAATTGTACTTGGCTATAATGAGAGCGTGCCATCTTCTGCTTCCCGCCCTCCTCGATGGAGGATGGATCGTGCCAAGTGGGAGGTCTTCACATCGTCCGCAGTGATACCTTCTGTCATGGTGACCCGAGGGTCAATCGATGCAACTGTTACTGATGTCACCACGTGTATCATTCAGGCAGCGGATCTCTCTATCCCAAAGACATCAACGACGCTCCCAAGACGTCCGAAACCTTGGTGGACCTCTGATTGCACAGCGGCTAGGAGAGCTCAACATAAGGCCTGGTGTACATTTCGGCGGTATCCAACCGATGCTAATCTCGTTGAATTTAAAAGAGCAAAATCTTACGCTCGGTTGGTGCGTCGACGAAGCAAGAGGGAGTCTTGGATAAAGTACGTTTCATCGATCAATTCACGTGCCAGTTCAAAAACTGTTTGGGAAAAAATTCGTAGGATTCGGGGAAACTGTGGTTCCCATCAGATCTCTATTCTCGAGAGTAACGGCTGCACGTATGCTGAAGTCGGGGAGATAGTGGATTGTTTGGGTAGGGCGTTTGCCTCTGTTTCCAGTTCTGAGGCGTACCCTCTCTCCTTTCAGAGGACTAGACCAGCTGCTGAGTGCCAGAGACTCTCCTTTGCGCCTTTTCATAACACCGAGTATAACTCCCCCTTCAGCATGGTTGAACTCCGAGTGGCTCTGCATCGGTCCGGTGCAACATCTGTAGGTCCCGATGGCATCCACTATGACATGATCCGTCATCTATCGCAGTCGTCTCTCGAGAATCTGTTAGTGCTTTTCAACCGCATTTGGTTGGAGCACAGTTTCCCGGACTCCTGGCGAAAAGCTTTTGTTTTACCTTTTCCCAAGCCTGGCAAAGACCCCAAGTCTCCCTCTAGTTACCGGCCAATTGCCCTCACTAGCTGTCTGTGCAAAATCCTTGAACGCATGGTTAATTCTAGGCTAATTTACTTCCTAGAAGAACATCAAATTCTGTCGCCATCACAAAGCGGCTTCCGTCGTCATCGTTCAGCTCCTGACCATCTCCTGCTCCTTGAGACGTCTGTTCGAGAGGCATTCGTGCGTAGGCAGCACCTGGTGTCTGTCTTTTTTGACATCGAAAAAGCTTACGATAGAGCGTGGCGTCACGGTATCCTCCGTGACCTCCACGAGAATGGGTTGCGGGGAAACCTGCCAACCTTCATTGCCAACTTTCTTCGTAACCGTGTGTTCCAGGTGCGCCTCGGTACAACGCTCTCTGCCTTCTTCCATCAAGAACAAGGTGTTCCTCAAGGCAGCATTCTTTCGGTGACTCTGTTCATCCTCCGCATTAATTGTTTGCTTAAAAATCTTCCTCCTACGGTTTCGACTACCATTTATGTTGACGACCTTCACATCTTCTGCTCGTCATCAAGCATGCATTTCATTGAAAGGCAGCTGCAGTCTGCAATTAACCAGATAGTTAAAGCGGCGAACAACAATGGTTTCGTTCTTTCTGCTGAAAAGACAGCGTGTGTCCATTTCTGCCGGAGGCGTGGCCTCCACCCCGATCCAGAACTCTATTTGGACCATGCAGCCATTCCAGTTTTGCCGGAAACCAAGTTCCTTGGTTTGACCGTCGACCGTGCGCTCACCTTTCGCTCGCACGTTCGACGACTCCGCACTTCCTGTCTGAGAGCTTTGTCCATCCTCAAGATCCTCGCCTCAGTCTCCTGGGGTGCAGACAGGACTTCCTTGTTCCGTATTTACCATTCTCTCATTCGGTCTAAACTGGATTATGGCTGTATGGTGTATGGCTCTGCGCGTCCTTCCGTTCTCCGGCCGTTGGATACCATCCACCATCAAGCGCTGCGTCTTTGTACGGGAGCCTTTCGTACGTCACCCATTCCCAGCCTTTATGCCGACGCGAACGAACCGTCGCTTCATTTACGCCGTCTGCAGCTGTCTCTTCAATTTTACCTGAAACTTAAATCACTCACAGACCATCCTTTATACGATGCAGTTTTTCATCCCCAGCATGCTCGTTTGTTCGAGATCCGTCCCTCGTGCATTCGAACCTTCGGTCTTCGTATGGCGGCCGTAGCTCGTGATGCAGGGCTCGACTTGTCACTCGTTGGAGAGACCAGGGGCTTTGAGGATTCTCCATGGCATCCTCTTGGTGTCATGGTCGATACCAGCTTTACATCTTTTGACAAGTCCTCAACCCCTGCGTCAGTGTACCAGCAGCTCTTCGCCGAACACCGTTACGTCAATGCAGACTTTATTCCTGTTTTCACCGATGGATCTAAGGCAGCTGGTGTCGTTGGATGCGCCGCCGTCTGCATTGACGAAGTTTCTGTTGCCCGCATTCCTGCCGAGGCCACGGTGTTTTCGGCGGAGATGCATGCTGTGTATCTTGCACTTGTTCACGTGCAGTCGAGCTCTCATCAGCGTGCTATTGTGTACACTGATTCGTTGAGTGTTGTGCAATCTTTGTCATCTTTGGATTTCTCTGGCCACCCACTTCTTTTTACCGTACGGAGACTTCTTCGTTCTTTGCTCGAGGCTGATGTCCAGATTCGGTTCTGCTGGATTCCTGGGCATGTTGGGATCCCAGGGAACGAGTCTGCTGATGCTGCTGCTAGATCTGCCTCTTCTTTGGTCGTCACACCCTTGCCACTGTTTCACCGTGATTTTCGCTTTCTTGTTCACGATCATATCAGACGAACGTGGCGAAGTCTGTGGGACCAACAGGTGGAGAATAAACTGCACCGTGTTAAACCCATCCTTGGAGTCTGGAAATCATCGTGTCGCCGGAACCGTAGGGAAGAAGTTGTTCTTGCGCGTCTCCGCATTGGGCATTGTCGCTTCACGCATAGCTATTTGCTGTGTGGCGACGCTGCCCCAATGTGTGAGGCGTGCGACTGTTTACTCACCGTCTCTCATGTTTTGTGCAGTTGTGTTCGTTTTCGTCAGCATCGGTTTCACTATTTTCAGTCTCATCTGCTGGACGAGGACGCAGCTACGCTTCAAAAGCTTTTGGGCGACCACTGCGACACATTCGCAGTATTTTCCTTTCTAAAACAGATTAACGTTTTAAAACTCATTTAAAAAAAAAAAAAAAAAAAAAGTTATATTATAATGGTAAATTAATAAAGTTATATATAAACCTAATAAACTAACTAGTCTTCACAACATCTTTCATCATCCTCTTTTCTAACTTTTACCAAGCCTGTCTGCTCTTAATCATTTCACCCCGCTTTTTAAAATCTTTAGCTGATAGTTCTGTGTCTGGCGCTCTTTGGCCAGGCCTGGCCCTTGCGCCACTAAAATCAATTAACTAACTAACTAACCTTTGCTGCCGTGGTGAAATCTCCAACTACCAGTGCACAATCATTAGTACCACGTCCTTTGCTTCTCCAACGCCCTAGTCAACCTGCCAAACGTACAACGGCAGAGCAAGGCACGCAGGTCGATTTTTCGGACGTTCAAATGGTAATCACAGCTGAAAATGCAACATGCTCTCCACAGAGGAGCAGCGCCTCCAGTTCTGGGAGGAACGCCTGTACCTGTGGGAAAGTTGGGCCAAAATCTGTAAAGACCTGTAGACTTCACCCTACACTTGAGGTCCCAGTGACAAGTCCTGAAAACTTGCTCGACGTGTCAAGGTCCCCACCCTCAGCCACTGTAGTGGGGAAAAACTTGGACGAGGGACGAGATACCTCTCGGTCCTTGTCCCAATCTCCTGACCGCGACCAGACGTCGGATGTGAAGAGCGACGAAGAGTTTTAAGTTGTTCTTTGTTGCTCACCTTTTATTCTTTGTTGATCTCTTTTAATGGCTGCGTGTATCATCCAATGGAACTGTCGGGGTTCCCGTTCAAATTTCGATGACATTAAGCATCTGCTCTCTTCTACTTCGCCTGTGTGTCTGTGCCTACAAGAAACGAAGCTTCGACCCAGCGATTCGCTATCGGTCAAGAACTACAGCTGCTTCCGGAAAGATAATTCCAGTGGTGACATTGCGTGTGGATTAGTGGCGATTCTAGTCCCACACACTGTTCCAGCCTCACATTTTCTCATCGATACGCCCCTGCAAGCTGTAGCAGTTCGTCTTTCTGTTAACACTGTGCTCACTGTTTGCTGCCTTTACTTACCACCGCACGATTCGTTTAGCGTTGCAGATCTCGAGAGCCTTGTTGCCCAACTACCTTCTCCCGTTCTCCTTGTGGGGGATTTTAATGCCCACAGTCCATTGTGGGGCAGTGATCGGACTGATGGTAGAGGTCGTAGGGTGGAGAGTTTGTTGTCCTCCAGTTCTCTATGTGTGCTCAACACGGGAGACCATACGTACTTTCACGAGCCTAGCAGAACTTTCTCTGCCATTGATCTTGCCCTGGGTTCTCCATCGGTGTCTGCCGATTGGAACTGGAGAGTGTCGCAGGACCCCCTTGGCAGTGATCATTTCCCCATTTATCTTTCCCTGTGCCGAGACGAGTACCATCACCTTTCTCGTCCGCCCCGATGGCGGATTGATCGTGCCAAGTGGGAGGTTTTTACTGCTTCAGCGAATATAACTGAGGACATGGTGAACCAGGAATCGATCGAAACTGCAGTAACAGCGGTCACGGAAAGTATTGTACATGCAGCTGAACTTGCCATCCCTAGGACCTCGGGTAAACTTCCAAAGGTACCAAAACCTTGGTGGAGCGATGCATGTCGAGACTCTCGGAAAGCGCAACATCAGGCGTGGGGTAAATTTCGCCGTTACCCAACCCAAACGAACCTTCTAGCCTTTAAACGTGCAAAGTCTTATGCCCGTTTGGTTCGGCGACGCAGTAAGAGGGATTCTTGGCGGGATTATATTTCCTCCATTCGTGCAGGTCTTAGTCCCAAGGTTCTCTGGGACCGTATACGTAAGGTTAGGGGAAGTTTTAGCTCTAGCCAGATTTCATTTCTTGAGCGCGACGGCGATGTCGTTGCCGACGTTCCCGGTGTCGTGAACTGTTTGGGGGAAACCTTTGCTTCGGTTTCCAGCAATCTTGCGTACCCAGCATCGTTCCGTGGTGTGAAAGAGCGTGCTGAAAGGCAAAGACTAAATTTTGCGTGTCATCAGCAGTCTGATTATAATAGACCTTTCAGTATCGCCGAACTGCAGAGTGCCCTCACTCAATCTGGGAACTCTTCCGTTGGCCATGATGAGATCCACTACGAAATGCTGCGACAGCTATCGCCGTCGTCGCTCGAAAATCTGTTAACGCTCTTTAATCGAATCTGGTGTGAGCAATGTTTTCCCGACTCTTGGCGTTTTGCGCTTGTCATTCCTTTCCCAAAGCCGGGTAAAGACCCCAAACTCCCGTCTAGCTACAGGCCTATTGCACTCACAAGCTGTATGTGCAAAGTCCTGGAACGAATGGTCAATGCACGCTTCCTTTTCTTTTTAGAGAGCAACAAGATTTTATCATCATCTCAAAGCGGTTTTCGTCGTCATCGCTGTACCGGTGATCATTTGCTTCGCCTTGAAACGTCAATTCGTGAGGCGTTCGTTAAGAGACAGCACTTTGTTTCGGTCTTTTTCGATCTCGAAAAGGCGTATGATCGTGCATGGCGTTATGGAATTCTCCGTGAACTACATCAGTGTGGGTTACGGGGTAATCTCCCTATTTTCATTGTTGGTTTCCTCCACGATCGTGTGTTTCGTGTGCGTCTCGGTACGATCCTCTCTCCTCCTTTTCGACAAGAGCAAGGCGTACCTCAGGGTTCCATATTGTCTACATCCCTTTTCATTTTATGCATTAACCAGGCTTTTAGAGAACTTCCTCCGACAATTTCTAGAACAATGTATGTCGATGACTTGCAGATCTCTTGTGCTTCTTCCAGTATGCGTATGATAGAACGGCAGTTGCAGTGCGGCATTACCAGCATCTGTTCTTGGGCAAACAAAAATGGCTTTCTCATCTCCCAGAATAAGACCGTTTGTGTGCACTTTTGCCGGAAGCGTGGCCTCCACCCGGACCCTGTTCTGCGGTTGGATTCTGTGGAGATTCCTGTTCTCCCAGAGACCACATTCTTAGGCATTACATTCGACCGTGCTCTGACTTTCCGCTCACATGTGCAACTGTTAAAAGTTAAATGCACTAAAGCATTGCGTATCTTGAAGATGCTCTCTGGCACAACGTGGGGAGCCGATAGAAGCACAATGCTCAGAATCTATCATGCGGTCATTCGATCAAAACTGGACTATAGCTGTGTGGTGTATGGTTCAGCCAGAAAATCTGTCTTACAGCTACTCGACCCTGTGCATCACCAGGCTTTACGTCTCTGCATGGGAGCGTTCCGAACCTCCCCTGTAGAGAGTTTGTATGTCGAGTCTAATGAGCCGCCTTTGTGTTTCCGTCGTCTTCAGCTGTCCCTCCAGTTTTATGCGAAGCTGAGTGCCCTCCGGGATCATCCTTTACAAGAATCTGTCTTTCAACCACAATTTGTCCGTCTCTTTGAACACCGGCCTTCATGTGTACCTACTTTCGGAATCCGTATGCAGACTACAGTGCGGGATGCGGGGCTTGATGTTTCCTTGATTGGCGAGACCAGGACGATTGGCCAGCCGCCCTGGGATCCTGTGGTGGCTGATGTCGATTTGTCCGTTAACACGTGTCCAAAATCGTCTTGCTCTGCTACTGAATATGCTCAACGTTTCGCTGAAGACCGGTCTCGTCATCCAGATTTTGTTCCGGTTTACACAGACGGTTCAAAATCCGATGGCGTAGTTGGTTCTGCCTTCGTGTGCATTGACGAGGTTTACGCTGAGCGTATTCCGTCGGAGGCGACCGTGTTTTCCGCTGAGTTGCATGCCATTTTCCTGTGTCTTCGTCACGTTCAAGCACAACCCCATCACCGAGTTGTTGTGTACACGGATTCCCTGAGCGCTCTACAGACACTTTCATCTGTGTCTGTTTGCGACCACCCGAGCGTCTATCATGTGAGACGGCTTTTGCGGACTTTAACAGCGAGTGGTTTTCATGTTCGATTTTGCTGGATTCTCGGTCACGTTGGCATAAGGGGAAATGAATTGGCGGACATTTCTGCTAAGTCGGTGTCTTCTTTGCCCATCACTACTCTACCCCTGTTTCACAAGGATTTGAAGTCAGCCATTGTACACTACGTTCGCCTTCAGTGGCAGAATCGGTGGAACGAACAGACAGAGAACAAACTCTTTAAATTGAAGCCAGAGATCGGTTTATGGAAATCAAGTCTTCGTGTTCATCGTCGTGAGGAAGTTATCTTGGCACGTCTCCGCATTGGGCATTGTCGCTTCACTCACCGCTATTTGCTGTGTGGTGACACTGCCCCTATGTGTGAGACGTGCAACTGCCGACTTACTCTCATTCATGTTTTGTGTGTTTGTGTTCGTTTTCGTTTGCATCGTTTTCAGCATTTCCGTACTCATCTGTTGGATGATGGCGCAGCTACGCTGCGGAAGATTTTGGGGGACCGGTGCGATACGTTCGCTGTCTTTTCGTTTTTTAACCACATTGGCTTTTTAAAACTCATCTAGCTTTTAAAATTGTTTCCTGCATCGGCCTGATTTTAACTATTGTGCCACGCTTTTAACGTCTTTGTTTTGTTGGTCTCGTGTCTGGCGCTCTTTGGCCATACTTGGCCCTTGCGCCAATAAAACCCATCAATCAATCAATCAATCAACCTGTTTGAGCACCGACCATCCTGTGTGCCGACCTTGGGAATCCGCGTGGGGACTACAGCCCGGGATGCTGGGATTGATGTCTCCCTTATTGGTGAGCTACGGCTGTTTGACCAGCCGCCATGGACTCGTTTCTTTCCGGACGTAGACTTGTCCCTCAGCAGAGTTCCGAAATCATCCTGCCACCCTGTTGAGTTTTGCCAGCGCTTCGCCGAGCACCGTTCTCGCCACCCAGATTTTGTGCCGGCTTTTACTGACGGCTCGAAGTCCGTGGGGGTTGTGGGTTCCGCATTCGTGTGCGCGGACGTCATCCACGGCGAGCGCCTTCCGTCGGAAGCTTCGGTGTTCTCTGCTGAGGTACATGCTATCTTACTTTGTCTCCGTCATGTCCAGGCGAGACCCCATCGCCGGGTTATTCTTTATGCGGATTCCTTGGGTGTCTTACGGCTTTTGTCATCTGGCACCGACAGTGATCATCCAGGCGTTCAGGCAGTGCGCCGTGTTTTGCACCATCTGACCGAGGCTGGTTTTCGTATCCGATTTTGTTGGATTCCAAGTCACGTTGGTATCCGAGGAAATGAGTTGGCGGATATTACTGCCAAATCTGCCTCATCTCTTCCTGTCTCTGATCTGCCCCTGTACCATCGTGACTTCAAGCCTGCCGTTGTTCGCTATATCCGGCAACAATGGCAAACTCGCTGGAGCGCCCTGACGGCGAACAAACTTTTTCACTTGAAGCCAGCCATTGGATTGTGGAATTCCAGCCTTCGAGTCAATCGTCGTGAGGAGGTTGTCCTTGCACGTCTCCGCATTGGACATTGTCGCTTCACTCACCGCTTTTTGCTGTGTGGCGACCCTGCGCCGATGTGCGAGACGTGTAACTGTCGTCTTACTGTTGTTCATGTTTTGTGTTCGTTTTTGTGGTCCTCGTCTTCGTCTTTTTCATGCTCATCTGTTGGTTGAAGACGAAACTTCGCTGCAGGCCATCCTTGCAGACAAATGCGATGCGACCGCAGTTTTTTCATTCTTCAAAGCGGTCGATCTTTTTAATGATATCTAGTTTTACTCTGCTCATGAACATCTTTCACTTTTAGCCAATCAGTCTGTTTTAAACCTTTGTGTACGGTTTTCAGTATTTTTGTTTTCTTTTTGTGTGTCTTGTGTTTGGCGCTCTTTGGCCAACTATGGCCCTTGCGCCACAAAAATTTATTTACCAACCAACCAATCCCAGTTTTTCTCGGGTTTTGTTTTTCGTTTTTTCTTTTTCTCATTCACCACCCCATTTTGCCACCAGAGACTACAGGGCGTCGGACAAAACAGTCCCAAGCGCAAATGGACATTGCAGACGAAATGATGGAATCGGACAACTTTTAGTTGTCCCAGTTTTTCTCGGGTGTTGTTTTTCGTTTTTTCTTTTTCTCATTCACCACAATTCAAACCATGGATCAAATCGTTCAGTGGAACTGTCGAGGCTTTCGAACAAGACATGACGACGTGAAACATCTGCTTTCGTCATACTCTCCGGTGTGCCTTTGCCTCCAGGAGACAAAACTTAAACCATCAGACCTCCTTTCAGTTCGAGGCTACAGTGCATTTCGGAAAGATGATGTTTCAGGAGATATTGCCGCACGGGGATAACTGGTTTTCCAGTTATTTGGGGAGTGGCGCCCCCACGGCCCGAGCTGACCTTGTGACTGGTCAACATCTGATGTCATGCCACAGCTTGTTTTTTTTCTTATTTTGGTGCTGTTGGTGTTTGCAGGGACGGCTGTTCATCCAGCTGTTGGGGTGTCGCGGCCCCACGATCCCGAGCTGGTCTTGTGTCTCGCTTTTTTTGTTTTTATTTATTTTCTCCACTGGCTAGTTGCCCGTGTTGTATTCTGTACCTAATCGCTACCACGTTATGTACTAACACCCCGGTCTTGTGGTTTTGTTACCCTCCACCACTAACTGATTTATATTAACCGCTCAGTTCGTAGGTTGCTGAGATTCCGTTTAGGTTCCCTGCCAGGATTTGTCTTCTTTAGATTTCTTTTTTTCCTTTTAGCTGGTTTGGGTGCTAGAAATACCTGCATGTTTGCCGCGTGCGGAGACCCGTGAGGCGGAAATGGGATGTCTGGCGGCTGAGGTCGCAGGAGACCGGATAAGTGCCTCCTGTGTACCAACACTCCTCTTCGACCCCGGCTTCGCTGTAAACGGGAGGCTAGAGACTAACCCACCTCTAGTCAGAAGTCATGTACCAAGTTGTGTACAGGGCTTTAGCGGCTTTTTTGTCGTATGGCACGGCAGGGTGAGCCCGGGGGCTGTGGGATCATGCCAAGGGCGTTGGCATGACGGTACCCGGAGGCCGAAGTGTCCGCCGAGTGCGTGTGATCACAGCCAACGGACTATATCTGCAACGTATAAGCTCCAGAACTGTGTCCAGCGTCATTTTCTTGGCTTGCAGACCTCCAGTTCTCCCTTGTAGGGCTCGGTGGTGGGTGGAGTAGTCTGCAGACGAATCTTCCTCCTTTTTTTCCATGGGTAAAAAGAACAAAAACTCCAAATTTAAGTCACCTGACAAAATGATAGTTGACAACGACTGTCCTTCGTCTTCTCAACCTACCAAGTCTCATACCCTTAAACGGTCTTTAGACCTTGACCTGGACCAAGAATGTGGAACCTCTTCTTCGGCAGCTGTACCAGTCGCTCCGAAGCGTCGTCTCCCTCGATTGCTGTGACTACGCATGCTACTCACTTGCTTGTAAAATCCATCGATCCGCATGAGAGACTGTCCACCAGATCTCCCTTTTTCATTTCTAAAGCTTTGGACGCTGCGGTTGGCCCCTTGAAGTCTGTGAGGAAGCTTCGCTCTGGGGACCTGCTTGTCCAAACTTGCAGTGTTTCTCAGAGTAACACTTTTCTGAACCTCACTAGTCTTCAAGGCATTCCTGTAAAAGTGACACCTCACCCGTTTCTTAACACCTCTCGGGGTGTTATTTCGGAGTTTGATCTCTTGCCATGCAGTGAAGACGAATTCGTGACTGAACTTGCTGATCAAGGTGTTATTGCTGCACGTCGTATGATGTTCCGGCGTGATGGTTCCATGATTAAGTCAAAAAATGTCATCTTGACTTTTAACTCCCCGAAAGTTCCGACCGAAATCAAGGCTGGCTACTTGGTCTGTGGAGTTCGCCCGTACATTCCCAGTCCTCTGCGCTGTTTCAGGTGCCAGAGGTACGGGCATTCACAACGTTTCTGTAAGAGTTCCGCTCGTTGCGCAAATTGTGGCTCCAGTGAACATGACGGGGAAGGTTGCACTTCTGCGGCCTGCTGTGTTAACTGCGGTGAGGCCCATGCAGCTTACTCCCGCAACTGTATGAAATGGAAGGACGAGATGGCGATCCAGCGCCTCAAGACCCTGGAAGGCCTCTCGTACCCTGCTGCCAAGGCCAAGTTGGGTATACCCACCACCCGACATCGTACTTTTGCCGCAGTAGTTCAGTCTCTGCCACAACCCGTGCAGCCCTTTGTTCCGCGCCCTGTAGCTCTCGCCGCCCTTGCCAAGCGATCTACAGCTCACCAAGCGACACAGGTGTTTTTCCTGGAGCTCGAAATTTTTCGAATACCTGATTCTGGGCCTTCTCTTTTGCTGCCGACCGTCTCTTCCAGTTTCCAGCAGAAGGCCTGCACGTGCGGAAGACCCGGCCCTCAATCCGCAAAGGTGTGCAGTGTCCATCCAACTGTCTCGGCCTCTGCGAGGTCCCCACCCTCAACCAACATTATAGAGGAACATAGGGGGGAGGAGAGTGACAGTTCGTCCCCAGCCTCAAACAACATTGCAGAGGAACATGGGGGGGAAGAGAGTGACAGTTCGTCCCCGCCCTCTGCCAGCATTGCAGAGGAGTGTGGGGGGAGGAGAGTGACTCATCCTTTGTGTAGTTGTGTTTAAAGAAAAAAAAATATATATGTATATATGTGTATATATATATATATATAATTATAATAGTCAATTAATAAATTTTTATATAAACCTAATTAACTACCTTGTCTTCACAGCTTTCATCATACTCTTTTTCAACTTTTACCAAGCCTGTCTGTTCTTAATCATTTTCCACGTTTTTAAAAAATCTGTGGCTGATAGTTCTTTGTCTGGCGCTCTTTGGCCAAACCTGGCCCTTGCGCCAATAAAATCCAACAACCAACCAACCAACCGATACTTACTCACGTTGTCTGATCTTTTTATACTCTCTCTCAGTCACGTGGGTAGGGCGCAGGCGTGCGGCGATAGAATGGGACCGGCTTTGATAACCCGTCCTATGGCCCGTTTCTCTAGAGTACTGTCAGTTTTGCTAAATACACACAATAAATTTCAAGTCAACCCTCCACAAAAAACAGAAGGAGTTCTTCAAAATAGATCTGAACGCTGATTCCAGCTAAGTGAAGAATGAGATGACTCAAAAAGTTCCCAAGCGCTGTACACTGAGTGGCCACTTTATTATGACCACCTGACAATTTAAAGCAATGAGTTATGGCTGCACGCTGTTGCAGCCAGATGGCAAGGCTAGTATAGAAAGGGAAAGCTTAGTGCTTGCGACAGTAGTAGAAGTGATTTTTGGGTGACGAGATGGGTAAAAAATACGATTTGACAGACTTTTAACGTGGAATGTTCCAGAGCAGCTGTAGTGTTTAATGTCAGCCAAAAAACTGGGTCGTGGTCGACTGCTCGGGCGGAAGTGTCCAGACAACAGAAGGGCAACAGGGCAGCAAATTACAGACCGTCCCCTCAAATGATCCCTTCGCTGTCTGCAGTTAACAAGACAAAATGGTTCGCTCAAGAATATTGGAAACAAATTATGTGGTCCGATGAATTCAGTTGCACCATGTCGAAGTGAGAATATGGCGGAAAGTTACGACCTTTCAAGCTGGTGGAGGCAACGTTATGGTTTGGGGAATGTTTTTCCTGTTGGGCCCTTTAATTCGTGTTGATCAACATCTGACTGGAATCTAAACATCGTTGCGGACCAAGTGCATCCTGTCATGTGGATGGTTTATCCCAATGGCTACTTTTAACAAGATAATGCCATAGTGCTCGTATGGTTTCAGGAACACGCCGT
The DNA here is from genome assembly GCA_039090855.1 of Macrothele yani. Taxonomy (NCBI): domain Eukaryota; kingdom Metazoa; phylum Arthropoda; class Arachnida; order Araneae; family Macrothelidae; genus Macrothele; species Macrothele yani. Next base: position 36,095,577 of record CM077031.1, on the reverse strand, counting down.
GAGTTTACTTTGCTTAGGAGGCCCCCACAATCTCCAGACCCCATTGAGAATTTGTGGAATGAACGAGCCATCAGACAGCTGGCTCCACAACCCTGCAATCTCACACTCCTGGAAAGTGCTATTCATGGTCTCAGATTCCACCTATCAACATCTCGTGAAGTCCATACCACGAAGAATCGACGCAGTATTAAAGGCAAAAGGTGGCCCAACAAAGTACTGAAGGGGTGGTCATAATAAAGTGGCCACTCAGTGTATAATATTTTCAAAAATATTCTATTCAATAACAGACATGTTGCGAGATGGGTTTCAACGTGTAAATTTTATGTAACAGACATCAACGTAATCTTGTAACATACATCAACGTACATACTAAAGCCATTTTATTCCGCAGGGACAGCTGTTCATCCAGCTGATGGGGAGTAGCGACCCCACGGCCCCAGCCGACATGTTATGTTTGATTCTTCGCATTACAACTTTGTGTTGCCACCACCTTGACAGCACCCGCCTCAGTTGTTGGTTGCTGAGGTTGTGATTATGCGCCAGCCCTTTCCTTTCCTCTGGCTTTCCTCTCCCTTTCCTGTTTTTACTTTCTTCTCCACTACCTGTTCTTCTTTTCTACTCCATTTTCTACTCGACTTGCTTCTCCATTTTCTGTTCCTCTCTTGTTTTTCCGGGCTGGTTTGCTAGACCTACCTGCACGTTTGCCGTGTGCGGTGACCCGTAAGGTGGAAAAGGGGATGCTGGAGGCTGAGGTTACTGGGGACCAGGTTGTAGTTGTCACCAGTCGCCAACACTCCTCTTTGCCCCCTGCTTCACCCTAAACGGGCGGCTAGGAACTAACCCACTCCTAGTCAATCGGCTTGTCGCTACGTACGGCGGGGTGAGTTTGGGGATAGTGTAGGTATGCCAAAAGGGTGTTACCAAGACCTGGGAAGATCGCGGTACTCGCTGAGCGCATGCTTGCACTTTCAACCTGCTATATCCGCTGCTTAGCCCCAGAGCCGTGTCCTGCGTCCAATTGGGCTTGCGGACCTCCGGCTCTCCCCTGTTGGGCTCGGTTGTGGGCGGGGAATTCAGCGGATGAATTATCTTTTGCTCTTCATGGATTCAATAAACTCTTCCCCTTTGAAAAATAAAAATGCTTTGGACTCGGAGCCTAACTCCACAAATAAAAGAATGAGAACATTATCGGGACACAATGCACGATTTTTTATCATTCATGCCAGAGAGGATACCCACAAACTCAGTTTGAAGTCCCCTTTCTGGATTCAAAAAGCCATCCAGGGTGCTGTTGAGTCGCCAAAGAATGTCAAGAAATTGCCATCTGGAGATCTGTTGGTGGAGATGTCAACTCCCGGCACGGTGCACTACTTTTGAATATTTCCAACTTAGGTGATGTGCAAGTGGACATAAAACCTCACCATTCTCTGAATTCATCCCGAGGTGTCATCTCTGATCGAGAACTCGTGGATGTCTCAGAGGATGAACTACTTAAAGAGCTTGCCGATCAAGATGTCACAGCAGTCCGACGAATCAAGTTTCGGAGGAATGGGGATCTGGTAAATTCCAGAACTATTATTCTTACATTTAATCGCCCGGCTATTCCATCCTCCATCTATGCAGGGTATTTAAGATGTGACGTGCGTCCCTACATTCCCAACCCACTTCGTTGCTTTAGATGCCAAAGGTATGGTCACTCTCAGCAGTCATGCCGTGGAGCTGCAACTTGCAGCCGCTGTGGCTCTCACGACCATCTTCAGAACGATTGCTCTGCCGCAGCCCCCCACTGTATTAACTGTAACGGAGACCACGCAGCCAATGCTAAAGACTGCCCGAAGTGGGTTGAGGAAAGAAAATCCAGGAAGTGAAGACCCTTGAACACCTCTCCTACCCGGAAGCAAGGAGGAAGGTTGTTCCTGCTACTCCGGGAGGACGCACCTACTCTTCAGTCTTGTCTTCCAAAACGTCTGTTTCCACCCAGACGGATATAAGCATTCCAAAGAACTGTCCCTTTTCACTGCAAGAAATATATGCTGCTGGTCTAAAAGCCCTTAATGCTTCCACCACCGAACCTTTGCCTTCCCAACAGCAGCCCACCGTTGGAAAACCTTCTGCAGCCTCGCTTAGGCGGGTGGCTCCTGCACAGGCGAATCGTGCTGCACAGCCCGATTCTTTGACTAGTAAGAACAAAGGAAAGAACCAGACTCAAGCAGCCACTCAGACTCAAACCGGAACAAATCGATCCCAGCCCTCCTCTCGGAAACGTACACCAGTACTCCCCCCAGACAACCCGCCGGCTAAAAGTGCTGCAGAGCCACCTGAGGAAATGATGGACTCCGACACCTTTTAAGTGTCCCATTTCCTTCTCCAAACTTCACATTCTCTCATCATGAATCTCATCATACAGTGGAATTGCCGTGGCCTCCGTTCACGATTTGAAGGGCTTGCTCTCTTCACACACCCCACTCTGCGTGTGCCTCCAAGAGACAAAGCTCCGCTTTACCGATACTTTTTCGGTGCGAAGATACAGTACATTTCGCAAAGACCATACGCGCGGAGCTATCGCATGTGGAGGAGTGGCCATTCTCGTTCCTCATGGTGTCCCAGTCACAGCGATTGTTCTGCGCACGAATCTGCAAGCAGTTGCAGCAAGACTATCCGTTAACACTCTGATCACAGTATGTTGCATTTACTTACCACCAGATGAAGCTGTTAGCCCTTCAGACTTGGAAGATTTGGTTGACCAGCTACCGCCTCCGTTTTTCCTTCTCGGAGATTTCAATGCACACAATCCGTTGTGGGGAGACCGCAGTCGTGATCCCAGGGGCCGCGTTATCGAGTCCCTGCTGTACAACACATCACTCTGCCTCCATAACACGGGAGCAAATACCTACTTCCACGAACCCAGCCGCTCGTACTCGGCCATTGATCTGTCGCTGTGTTCACCATCCTTATTTCCTGACTGGTCTTGGAGCGTGTCTGGTGATCCCCTTGGCAGCGATCACTTTCCAATTTTTCTTCGGCTCGCTGGTGACGGCTACCGCCATCCTACCCGTCCCCCTAGATGGGATATTGATCGAGCCAAGTGGGACGCATTCAGTGCTACAGCGATAATTACTTCTACTATGGTGGCCACAGGTACGATCAACGATGCGGTTGCAGCGGTCACAGATTGTATTGTGCAAGCGGCAGAACTCACCATTCCTAAAACGTCAACTAAACTTCCAAGTTGCCCAAAGCCATGGTGGAATTCGAAATGCAAGGCAGCACGTCAGGCCCAGCATAGGGCTTGGGGCAAATTTCGTCGCTATCCCACCGACGCTAACCTTCTTGCTTTCAAGAAGGCCAAGGCTTATGCAAGACTGGTTCGTCGTCGCCATAAACGGGAATCCTGGATCCAATATGTATCGGGCATCAACACATCTGCAAACTCCAAAATGGTTTGGGACAGGATTCGCAAGATTCGGGGAAAGTACCCATCTGGCGAGATCTCCATCCTCGAGAGTGGTGGAGGAATGGTTGCCGACGCTCGGGGTATCGCTGACTGTCTTGGCACAGCGTTTGCTTCAGTTTCCAGCAACTGCAATTATCCTCCTTCTTTCCAAGAGCTTCAGTCACGGCTGGAGAGAAAACGAATGTCCTTTCGACCGTTTTCCTCGGAGGACTATAACAGCCCGTTGACAGCGGTGGAACTAAGGATTGCCCTAAATCGCTCTGGCCGAACATCTGCAGGACCTGATAACATCCTTTACGAAATGCTGAAGCACCTTTCTCCATCATCTCTCGACTGTCTGCTAATCCTGTTTAACAGGATTTGGCAAGAACACGTTTTCCCCGATTCTTGGCGCACAGCTATTGTGATACCTGTTCTCAAACCTGGTAAAGATCCGAAAAACCCGTTCAACTACCGACCAATTGCCATGACAAGCTGCCTCTGCAAGGTGCTTGAACGCATCATCAATTTCCGCTTGATCTTCCACTTGGAAACCCATCACCTTTTGTCACCCCATCAAAGTGGACACCGTCGTTTTCGCTCCACAACTGACCACCACCTTCGCCTTGAGACATCGATCAGAGAGGCGTTTGTTCGACGACAGCACATGGTCTCCGTGTTCTTTGATATGGAAAAAGCGTATGATCGGACTTGGAGATACGGCATTCTCCGTGATCTGCACGACTGTGGATTACGGGGAAATTTACCAACTTTCATTGCCGGTTTTCTCCAGAACCGGATGTTCCATGTGCGCGTCGGGTCGACATTCTCCGCGATGTACCCGCAGGAGCAGGGTGTCCCTCAGGGCTCCATCTTATCGGTCACTCTCTTCATCCTTCGGGTGAATCATATCTTCAAGTTACTTCCTCCGATGGTTCGCGGCACTATGTATGTGGACGATCTTCAGATTTCGTGTGCTTCCGTCAACATGCGCACCATTGAGAGACAGTTGCAATCGTCTATTAACAAGATCTCTTCCTGGGTCTCACGCAACGGCTTTGGCTTCTCGTCACAGAAGACTGTTTGCGTACATTTCTGCCGCAAACGCGGTCTTCATCCAGACCCCCACCTCCGTCTGGGGAACACCACCATTCCAGTTGTGACTGAGGTCAAATTCTTGGGATTGACTTTTGACCGCGCACTCACCTTCCGGCCTCACATTCATTCCTTAAAGGTGAAGTGCACAAAGTCATTGAGTATCCTGAAAGTCCTCTCCGGAACATCTTGGGGGGCCGACAGGTGCTCAATGCTTCGCATTCATCACTCCCTTGTCCGGTCAAAGTTAGAGTATGGCTGTATAACCTACGGATCTGCACGGCCTTCGGTATTAAAGCTCCTCGATCCAGTCCACCACCAAGCTTTACGCCTGTGCATCGGTGCTTTCCGTACGTCTCCTGTCCACAGCCTGTATGTCGAATCTCATGAGCCACCGTTATGCCTCCGCCGTAAGCAACTGTCTCTCCAGTTCTACATCAAGCTGAAATCTCTCCCTGATCACCCACTTCATGATTCCATCTTCACGCCACAATGTGCTCGCCTATTTTCCAACCGCCCTTCTTGTGTTCCCACCTTCGGAATTCGGATGTCAGACATAGTGCGAGATGCCGGCATAGACTTGTCGTTAATCGGTGTGACCCGTGCCTTTAACGATCCACCTTGGCAGCCAGTTCAGGCAGTGACTGACCTCTCTCTTTCTGGATGGCCTAAGTCCTCAACACCTGCACTGGTGTACCAGAAACTTTTTGCTGAACACCTTTCCCTCTATCCCGATTTCGTGCCTGTCTTCACCGATGGTTCGAAATCCGGTGATTTTGTGGGTTCCGCCTTTGTTTGTGCGGATGAGACTTATGCTGAGAGGATTCCGCCGGTTGCGACAGTCTTTACAGCAGAGATGCATGCGGTGCACCTCGCGTTGCGCCACATTCATTCCAAACAACTTCGTCGCACTATGATTTGTATTGATTCTCAATCCGTTATTAAAGCCTTATTCTCCCCGGAGAATAGTGACTCACCAATCACCAGAGATGTCCGTCGGCTCTTGGGAACTTTGACGGGTTCTGGGTACCTGGTCCGATTCTGTTGGATCCCCGGCCATGTTGGGATTCGGGGTAACGAGCTAGTCGACACCGCAGCCAGATCTGTTCCATCCTTGGCAATCACCCGACTGCCACTATTTTTTCGAGATTTTCACCCGTGCATCCGCAAATTTATCATGGAGGAGTGGCAGTCCCTGTGGACCCAACAGAGCAGCAACAAACTTCTTTCCATCAAACCGCAGATCGGACTATGGCAATCTGGGTTGCGGAAGAATCGTCGCGAGGAAGTGGTTCTTGCGCGTCTGCGCATTGGGCATTGTCATTTCACCCACCGCTTCTTGCTGTGCGGCGACACTGCCCCAATGTGCGAGACGTGTAACAGTCGTCTCAGTGTCCTTCATGTCTTGTGTACTTGTGTCCGCTTTCGTGACAACCGTTTTCAATATTTCCGAGCTTATTCTTTGGAAGACAATTCAGCTTCCCTTCAAAGAATCTTAGGTGACTGTTGTGATACGTTCGCAGTTTTTTCATTTTTCAGGCAAATTGACTTTCTTAAACTAATCTAAATTACCAAGCTTTTATCGTTCTTGTTTTTCAGTTGTCCTACTCCGCCGTGCTTCTTATTACTCTTCCTAGCTTTTAACTTGTTTTCTTTAATTGCTTCGTGTTTGGCGCTCTTTGGCCAGACCTGGCCCTTGCGCCATTAAAATACACCAACCAACCAACCAACCAACCATGTAAGTTTGCAAAACTATGTTTCAGAGACACATGTTTGCAAAACTGTGTTTCAGAGACACATGTTTGTAAAACTGGGTTTCAACGACACGTGTTTGCGAGTTTTAATGTACTTGTCAACAGCTTACATGACGGTGGATATTTGGAAATCTTCTTCGTTCGAATTCTCTGAAGGTAATTTCAATTGCCAGCGCTTAAATACCGATGCTACGTCATGTAAGTTTTTGTGCTCTCCTAATGCTGGGGGTACCTCAACACGCACCTTTTGCAAACACAGACGAGTTAATGCTTCAAGTACGAAGAGTAAGTCGTGCTATTGAAATGCAATATAAGAGCTCCGTCTTAACACGATTTATTTTATTTAAAAAACGAACATATATGTACAATTAAAAGCAATTAGCGCCTTCAGATGATCTATGTTGCTGTATTATACAGCTATATATATATACAGAGTCACGTGGGACATTACGTAGCTGAACTAATTGTCTTTCATGATTTACACGGTGTTATATCACATAGATCTGTTGCCACAAAAAATAGTGAAAAAACTATACACAAATGTTATAATTCAATGATTTCACTAAGTGTTTCCAAAATTCAGGTAAATCGACAGGGTAATAGTCATTACAACATTTCGTATCTAATGCCGTGATAAAAACACTTTCTGCTATCAATAGAGCATGAACAGAGGAAGGAGTCTGGAGTATGCTGGCATTGCACCAATCAGGGATAAATATGCCATTATTTACATTTCGTGCAAGTGCTGTATTATAAAGGTGCGCTTTATTGCTATATTTGTGTTCATTCACTCGCAACTCCAAATTCCTCCTTGTAGTACCTACGTAATTACTAACATGCTGTTTTGTAACCGGGTCTAAAAGTGGAATATTGTAAACGCCCCAACTTTGCAAAATATCAAGTTTATCTCGGTCTCGTCTGAGTTGTGCAAGCAAATTGTTACACCTAATGCCTAGTTGTAGATGAATGTGAGTAAGCTCTCCTAAAGTAAAAATCAATGAGTTATACGGAATGATAGAACAAACATAAGATGGTTTTCGATAAACAGAAAATGATAACTCATGGGTGGTGGAGTTACGAATAATACAAATATCCGGAAACGGTAAAACATAGTTACACTGTTAATGGCTCAACATTATGTCTGGTTTTAATTAATATTGCAAGAGGTGCACCTATGCCTCTGTTATCTACAAAATTTGCCGTTAGCGGATACCTGTTTTTTTTTATGAATTTCGTCAAGATAAGGCACGTAATTTTTGATTGACATTATTTTTTGGCACATATATAGACATGTACCCAAATCTTGGTAACACTATGCCATTCTGAACGCAGTTATAAATAGACTGTCATCTAAGTAGACTGCTGGTTCAGATAAAATTTCTTTCACTATGTATTTTTTTTCGTGTCACGCGAGAAAAAGTCGTGAAAGGATCGTAGCAGGGTGTTTATTTGTTCCTCCAAGCGAAGATAAATATTGTTCCGTTTCTGGCAACCTAACAAAATCTATACCTTCAAATATCAGTAAATTTCTATTTTTCAGAAAATGTAAATATACGGTTGCTTTCCTATTTTTCAGAACATTACATCCATAGATATCTAATCTTGAAGACAAAGGTAAAATGTTTCTACGATCATAGAATTTGGGAGTTCTTCCATTCAAGTCAACTAAATTAATATCTGCTCCGAAATTAAGCAAGAGATCAATTTCGTTTTCCGGCGCTGAAAATTTTGTGGCTGTGAAAATTGCGCTGTGTTTGAATGCATTCTGTTGGTTTAAATTAATTCTCATTTCCAGCAGTCTCAAAAGAAGCGTCGCGTCGCGTACTTCTTTGAGAAATTAATAATGTAAGGCGTTATTGCCAAGATGATTGCAGACAGTGGGGTCAAACCCCGTTTGACTCATCATACAATCTAGAAAAGTGTGAGTCAACACAGTAAACTGGGGTCTAAAAGCAGGTATCCATTTGACATTCGCTTAAAACTCTGTCACCAAATATATCTCCCCGCACGGGGATAACTGGTTTTCCAGTTATTTGGGGAGCGGCGCCCCCACGGCCCGAGCTGACCTTGTGACGGTTTTTTGCTTTTTTGTTTTTGTGCTTTCACGTTACCGCAGGGACAGCTGTTCATCCAGCTGATGGGGAGTAGCGACCCCACGGCCCTAGCCGACTTGTTATGTTTGATTCATCCCATTTGAACTTTGTGTTGCCACCACCTTGACAGCACCCGCCTCAGTTGTTGGTTGCTGAGGTTGTGATTATGCGCCAGCCCTTTCCTTTCCTCTGGCTTTCTCTCCCTTTCCTGTTTTTACTTTCTTCTCCACTACCTGTTCTTCTTTTCTACTCCATTTTCTACTCGACTTGCTTCTCCATTTTCTGTTCCTCTCTTGTTTTTCCGGGCTGGTTTGCTAGACCTACCTGCACGTTTGCCGTGTGCGGTGACCCGTAAGGCGGAAAAGGGGATGCTGGAGGCTGAGGTTTCTGGTGGCCAGGTTGTTGTTGTCGCCAGTCGCCAACACTCCTCTTTGCCCCCTGCTTCACCCTAAACGGGCGGCTAGGAACTAACCCACTCCTAGTCAATCGGCTTGTTTTTTCGTACAACAGGGTGAGTTTGGGGATAGTGCGGGCATGCCAAAGGTGTGTTACCGAGACCTGGGAAAGTCTCGGTACTCGCTGAGCGCATGTCTGACCTATCAACATGCTATATCCGTTGCTTAACCCTAGAGTCGTGTCCTGCGTCCAATTGGGCTTGCGGACCTCCGGCTCTCCCCTGTTGGGCTCGGTTGTGGGCGGGGAAATCGGCGGACGAATTCCCCGCCCACAACCGAGCCCAACAGGGGATAACAAAAAATTTCCCAAGAACTTCAAACAAAGCGGCCCATTGAGGAAGGGTCACCCCCTCCCAACAAGAAACCTACACCTGATTCTGCTAATGTTCGGTTCTTTTGCATCCACTCCTTGGACGCTTCAAACCCATTAAACACCAGAAGCCCCTTCTGGATAAATAAAGCATTGCAATCAATTGCCAGCTCTCCTAAGAGCGTTAAGAAGCTCCAATCTGGAGATCTTCTTGTCGAGATGTCGAGTCCCAGATATGCTACAGTGCTTTTAAACACCACCTCTTTTTTAGATTGTCCAGTAAAAGTTACCCCTCACGGCTACCTCAATTCCTCACGAGGTGTTATCTCTTCTCAAGACCTTCTGGAGTGCAGTGACCAAGAACTTCTGGAGGAACTGAAAGACCAGCAAGTGAGTGGAGTCCGGCGCATCCTATTTCGGCGAAATGGCCAATCTGTCCCATCTCGAAACGTCATACTGACCTTTAACACCCCATCCCTGCCAACATCAATCAAGGCAGGGTATCTACACCTTGAAGTGCGCCCCTTCATACCAAGTCCTCTACGATGCTTCAAATGCCAAGCATATGGTCACTCCCAGCAGTCTTGCAGGAGCACTGCCCGGTGTGGGCGTTGTACTGCAACAGACCATACTTTGCAAGATTGCCATGCCGAAGCCGAGCTGTGCTTCAACTGCAAGGGATCTCATGCAGCATCATCGAGAGACTGTCCAAAGTGGAAAGAGGAAAAAGAGATCCAACGCATTAAGACCGTTGAGGGAATCTCCTACCCAGAGGCCAGAAGAAAGGTCGCCCCAAACCAATCAAATCGGCGATCCTATGCATCAGCGGTTGTTGCAAGGACTACAGTCGGTACCCAGACTGATAGCCAAATCCCAGTGAATTGTCCCTACAAGCTAGACGACATCATAGCTGCTGGTTTGGCAGCACTACAATCCCGAGCTAGGGACGCGAAAGCTCCAACAACCACTGTGCCTAAACCTGCTGCAACTAACACCAGCACCACCGGAACTTCAACAACCCCAGGAGGAAAGAGAAAGAAAAAAGAAAAGGAGAAGAAATCTCCAAACTCCCATCATAAGAACCAGGATCGGGCAAGATCATCTGCGACACAGGAACCAAAATACCGCCCCATTTTACCACCAGAGACTACAGGGCGTCGGACAAAACAGTCCCAAGCGCAAATGGACATTGCAGACGAAATGATGGAATCGGACAACTTTTAGTTGTCCCAGTTTTTCTCGGGTTTTGTTTTTCGTTTTTTCTTTTTCTCATTCACCACAATTCAAACCATGGATCAAATCGTTCAGTGGAACTGTCGAGGCTTTCGGACAAGACATGACGACGTGAAACATCTGCTTTCGTCATACTCTCCGGTGTGCCTTTGCCTCCAGGAGACAAAACTTAAACCATCAGACCTCCTTTCAGTTCGAGGCTACAGTGCATTTCGGAAAGATAATGTTTCAGGAGATATTGCTTGCGGGGGAGTTGCCATCCTTGTCCCCCACAATGTTCCAGTTTCTCCTGTTTGCGGTCTCAACATCTTTACAAGCCGTTGCGGTGCGTATCTCCATGCCTGTGCCTCTAACCGTTTGCAGCATCTATCTGCCGCCGGATGAGGACGTGAGCGTGTCCGTTCTTGAGAGCTTAGTTGGGCAGCTGCCGTCACCTGCTCTTGTTCTGGGTGACTTCAATGCTCATAATCCATTGTGGGGTAGTGTCAGAACAGACACACGAGGCCGTAGGATCGAATCTCTTCTTTCCTCGACCTCTTTGTGCCTGTTTAACACCGGTGCTGACACTTACTTCCACGAGCCTACACGTAGTTTCAGTGCAATCGATTTATCTTTGGGTCAACCATCGGTTATGGCCGCCTGGTCGTGGACGGTGTGTGACGACCTCCATGGAAGCGACCACTTCCCAATTGTACTTAGGTATAATGTGAGCGTACCATCTTCTGCCTCCCGCCCTCCTCGTTGGAGGATGGATCGTGCCAAGTGGGAGGTCTTCACACCGTCTGCAATGATATCTTTTGCCATGGTGACCCGGGGGTCAATTGACGCAGCTGTTACTGATGTCACAACGTGTATCATTCAGGCAGCAGATCTCTCTATCCCAAAAACATCAACGACGCTCCCAAGACGTCCGAAGCCTTTGTGGAACCCTGATTGCGCAGCGGCTAGGAGAGTTCAACATAAGGCCTGGTGTACTTTTCGGCGTTATCCGACCGATGCTAATCTTGTTAAATTTAAAAGAGCAAAATCTTACGCTCGGTTGGTGCGTCGACGAAGCAAGAGGGAGTCTTGGATGAAGTACGTTTCATCTATCAATTCACGTGCCAGTTCAAAAACTGTTTGGGAAAAAATTCGTAAGATCCGGGGAAACTATAGTTCCCGCCAAATTTCAATTCTTGAGAATAACGGCTGCACGTATGCTGAAGTTGGGGAGATTGTGGATTGCTTGGGCGAAGCGTTTGCCTCAATTTCTAGTTCTCAGGCGTATCTCCCGCCCTTTCAGAGGATTAAAACAACCGCGGAACGCCAGAAATTCTCCTTTGCGCCTTTTTATAACACTCAGTATAACTCCCCCTTCAGCATGGTTGAATTACGGGTGGCTCTGCATCGGTCCGGCGCAACATCTGTCGGTCCCGACGACATCCACTATGACATGATTCGTCATCTCTCGCAGTCGTCTCTCGAGAATCTGTTAGTGCTTTTCAACCGCATTTGGTTGGAGCACAGTTTCCCGGACTCTTGGCGAAGAGCTTTTGTTTTACCTTTTCCCAAGCCTGGCAAAGACCCCAAGTCTCCCTCTAGTTATCGGCCAATTGCCCTCACTAGCTGTCTGTGCAAAATCCTTGAACGAATGGTTAATTCCCGGCTAATTTATTTTCTTGAAGAACATCGAATACTGTCTCCATCACAAAGCGGCTTCCGTCGTCATCGTTCAGCTCCTGACCATCTCCTGCTCCTTGAGACGTCTGTTCGTGAGGCGTTCGTACGTAGGCAGCACCTGGTGTCTGTATTTTTTGACATCGAAAAAGCTTACGATAGAGCGTGGCGTCACGGTATCCTCCCCCGCACGGGGATAACTGGTTTTCCAGTTATTTGGGGAGCGGCGCCCCCACGGCCCGAGCTGACCTTGTGACTGGTCAACATCTGAACCCGCACGGGGATAACTGGTTTTCCAGTTATTTGGGGAGCGGCGCCCCCACGGCCCGAGCTGACCTTGTGACGGTTTTTTTGCTTTCTTGTTTTTGTGCTTTATCGTTACCGCAGGGACAGCTGTTCATCCAGCTGACGGGGAGTAGCGACCCCACGGCCCCAGCCGACATGTTTTGTTTGATTCTTCTCATTACAACTTTGTGTTGCCACCACCTTGACAGCACCCGCCTCAGTTGTTGGTTGCTGAGGTTGTGATTATGCGCCAGCCCTTTCCTTTCCTCTCGCTTTCCTCTCCCTTTCCTGTTTTTACTTTCTTCTCCACTACCTGTTCTTCTTTTCTACTCCATTTTCTACTCGACTTGCTTCTCCATTTTCTGTTCCTCTCTTGTTTTTCCGGGCTGGTTTTGCTAGACCTACCTGCACGTTTGCCGTGTGCGGTGACCCGTACAGGTGGAAAAGGGGATGCTGGAGGCTGAGGTTTCTGGTGGCCAGGTTGTTGTTGTCGCCAGTCGCCAACACTCCTCTTTGCCCCCTGCTTCACCCTAAACGGGCGGCTAGGAACTAACCCACTCCTAGTCAATCGGCTTGTTGTTTCGTACAACAGGGTGAGTTTGGGGATAGTGCGGGCATGCCAAAGGAGTGTTACCGAGACCTGGGAAAGTCTCGGTACTCGCTGAGCGCTTGTCTGCACTGTCAACATGCTATATCCGTTGCTTAACCCTAGAGTCGTGTCCTGCGTCCAATTGGGCTTGCGGACCTCCGGCTCTCCCCTGTTGGGCTCGGTTGTGGGCGGGGAAATCGGCGGACGAACTTTTTACTTCTTTTCATAAATAACAAAAAAATTTCCCAAGAACTTCAAACAAAGCGGCCCATTGAGGAAGGGTCACCCCCTCCCAACAAGAAACCTACACCTGATTCTGCCAATGTTCGGTTCTTTTGCATCCACTCCTTGGACGCTTCAAACCCATTGAACACCAGAAGCCCCTTCTGGATAAATAAAGCATTGCAATCAATTGCCAGCTCTCCTAAGAGCGTTAAGAAGCTCCAATCTGGAGATCTTCTTGTCGAGATGTCGAGTCCCAGATATGCTACAGTGCTTTTAAACACCACCTCTTTTAGATTGTCCAGTAAAAGTTACCCCTCACGGCTACCTCAATTCCTCACGAGGTGTTATCTCTTCTCAAGACCTTCTGGAGTGCAGTGACCAAGAACTTCTGGAGGAACTGAGAGACCAACAAGTGAGTGGAGTCCGGCGCATCCTATTTCGGCGAAATGGCCAATCTGTCCCATCTCGAAACATCATACTGACCTTTAACACCCCATCCCTGCCAACTTCCCCCGCACGGGGATAACTGGTTTTCCAGTTATTTGGGGAGCGGCGCCCCCACGGCCCGAGCTGACCTTGTGACTGGTCAACATCTGATGTCATGCCACAGCTTGTTTTTTTCTTATTTTGGTGCTGTTGGTGTTTGCAGGGACGGCTGTTCATCCAGCTGTTGGGGAGTCGCGGCCCCACGATCCCGAGCTGGTCTTGTGTCTCGCTTTTTCGTTTTTATTTATTTTCTCCACTGGCTAGTTGCCCGTGTTGTATACTTTACCTAATCGCTACCACGTTATGCACTAACACCCCGGTCTTGTGGTTTTGTTACCCTCCACCACTACCTGTATTATATTAACCGCTCAGTTCGTAGGTTGCTGAGATTCCGTTTAGGTTCCCTTCCAGGATTTGTCTTCTTTGGATTTCTTTTTTTCCTTTTAGCTGGTTTGAGTGCTAGACCTACCTGCATGTTTGCCGCGTGCGGAGACCCGTGAGGCGGAAATGGGATGTCTGGCGGCTGAGGTCTCAGGAGACCGGATAAGTGCCTCCTGTGTACCAACACTCCTCTTCGACCCCGGCTTCGCTGTAAACGGGAGGCTAGAGACTAACCCACCTCTAGTCAGAAGTCTTGTACCAAGTTGTGTACACGGCTTTAGCGGCTTTTTTGTCGTATAGCACGGCAGGGTGAGCCCGGGGGCTGTGGGATCATGCCAAAGGCGTTGGCATGACGGTACCCGGAGGCCGAAGTGTCCGCCGAGTGCGTGTGATCACAGCCAACGGACTATATCTGCAACGTATAAGCTCCAGAACTGTGTCCAGCGTCATTTTCTTGGCTTGCAGACCTCCAGTTCTCCCTTGTAGGGCTCGGTGGTGGGTGGAGTAGTCTGCAGACGAATCTTCCTCCTTTTTTTCCATGGGTAAAAAGAACAAAAACTCCAAATTTAAGTCAAATGACAAAATGATAGTTGACAACGACTGTCCTTCGTCTTCTCAACCTACCAAGTCTCATACCCTTAAACGGTCTTTCGACCTTGACCTGGACCAAGAATGTGGAACCTCTTCTTCGGCGGCTGTACCAGTCGCTCCGAAGCGTCGTCTCCCCTCGATTGCTGTGACTACGCATGCTACACACTTACTTGTAGAATCCATCGATCTGAATGAGAGACTGTCCACCAGATCTCCATTTTTTATTTCTAAAGCTTTCGACGCTGCGGTTGGCCCCTTGAAGTCTGTGAGGAAGCTTCGCTCTGGGGACCTGCTTGTTCAAACTTGCAGTGTTTCTCAGAGTAACACTCTTTTGCTCCTTACTAGTCTTCAAGGCATTCCTGTCAAAGTGGCACCTCACCCGTTTCTTAACACCTCTCGGGGTGTTATTTCGGAATTTGATCTCTTACCATGCAGTGAAGAAGAATTGGTGTCTGAACTTGCAGATCAAGGTGTTCTTGCTGCACGTCGTATGATGTTCCGGCGCGATGGTTCTTTGATTAAGTCTAAAAATGTGATCTTGACTTTTAACTCCCCGAAAGTTCCGACCGAAATAAAGGCTGGCTACTTGGTCTGTGGAGTTCGCCCGTACATTCCCAGTCCTCTGCGCTGTTTCAGGTGCCAGAGGTACGGGCATTCCCAACGTTTCTGTAAGAGTTCCGCTCGTTGCGCTAATTGTGGCTCCAGTGAACATGACGGGGAAGGTTGCACTTCTGCGGCCTCCTGTGTTAACTGTGGTGAGGCCCATGCAGCTTACTCCCGCAACTGTATGAAATGGAAGGAAGAGATGGCGATCCAGCGCCTCAAGACCCTGGAAGGCCTCTCGTACCCTGCTGCCAAAGCCAAGTTGGGTATTCCCAACACCCGACAGCGTAGTTTTGCCGCAGTTGTTAAGTCTCTGCCACAACCCGTGCAGACCTTTGTTCCGCGCCCTGTAGCTCTCGCCGCACTTGCCAAGCGATCTACAGTTGAACAAGCGACACAGGTGGATTTCACCGAGCTCCAGCTTATTCGACCAGCTGAGTCTGCGCCTTCTCTTTTGAAGACGCCCGCCTCTTCCGGTTCCCAGCAGACAGCCTGCACGTGCGGAAGATCCGGCCCTCAATCCGCAAAGGTGTGCAGTGTCCATCAAACTGTCTCGGCCTCTGCGAGGTCCCCACCCTCACCCAACATTATAGAAGAACACGGGGGAGGAGAGTGACAGTTCGTCCCCAGCCTCTACCAGCATTGCAGAGGAACATGGGGGGGAGGAGAGTGACAGTTCGTCCCCGCCCTCTGCCAGCATTGCAGAGGAGTGTGGGGGGAGGAGAGTGACGGTTCGTCCTTTTCCATTAGTAAATATGTTACTTTTAATAAACTTCATTAACTACCTTTTCTTCACTGCTTTCTTCATACTCTTTTTCAACTTTTACCAAGCCTGTCTGATCTTAATCATTTTGCACGTTTTTAAAAATCTGTGGCTGATCGTTCTTTGTCTGGCGCTCTTTGGCCAAACCTGGCCCTTGCGCCAATAAAATCCAACAACCAACCAACCAACCCTGCCAACTTCAATCAAGGCAGGGTATCTACACCTTGAAGTGCGCCCCTTCATACCAAGTCCTCTACGATGCTTCAAATGCCAAGCATATGGTCACTCCCAGCAGTCTTGCAGGAGCACTGCTCGGTGTGGGCGTTGTACTGCAACCGACCATACTTTGCAAGATTGCCATGCCGAAGCCGAGCTGTGCTTCAACTGCAAGGGATCTCATGCAGCATCATCGAGAGAATGTCCAAAGTGGAAAGAGGAAAAAGAGATCCAACGCATTAAGACCGTCGAGGGAATCTCCTACCCAGAGGCCAGAAGAAAGGTCGCTCCAAACCAATCAAATCGGCGATCCTATGCATCAGCGGTTGTTGCAAGGACTACAGTCGGTACCCAGACTGATAGCCAAATCCCATTGAATTGTCCATACAAGCTAGATGACATCATAGCTGCTGGTCTGGCAGCACTACAATCCCGAGCTAGGGACGCGAAAGCTCCAACAACCACTGTGCCCATTGAATTGTCCATACAAGCTAGATGACATCATAGCTGCTGGTCTGGCAGCACTACAATCCCGAGCTAGGGACGCGAAAGCTCCAACAACCACTGTGCCTAAACCTGCTGCAACTAACACCAGCACCACCGGGACTTCAACAACCCCGGGAGGAAAGAGAAAGGAAAAAGAAAAGGAGAAGAAATCTCCAAACTCCCATCATAAGAACCAGGATCGGGCCAGATCATCTGCGACTCAGGAACCAAAATACCGCCCCATTTTACCACCAGAGACTACAGGGCGTCGGACAAAACAGTCCCAAGCGCAAATGGACATTGCAGACGAAATGGTGGAATCGGACAACTTTTAGTTGTCACAGTTTTTCTCGGGTTTTGTTTTTCGTTTTTTCTTTTTCTCATTCACCACAATTCAAACCATGGATCAAATCGTTCAGTGGAACTGTCGAGGCTTTCGGACAAGACATGACGACGTGAAACATCTGCTTTCGTCATACTCTCCGGTGTGCCTTTGCCTCCAGGAGACAAAACTTAAACCATCAGACCTCCTTTCAGTTCGAGGCTACAGTGCATTTCGGAAAGATAATGTTTCAGGAGATATAGCTTGCGGGGGAGTTGCCATCCTTGTCCCCCACAGTGTTCCAGTTTCTCCCGTTGCGGTCTCAACATCTTTACAAGCCGTTGCGGTGCGTATCTCCATGCCTGTGCCTTTAACTGTTTGCAGCGTCTATCTGCCGCCGGATGAGGACGTGAGCGTGTCCGTTCTTGAGAGCTTAGTTGGGCAGCTGCCGTCACCTGCTCTTCTTCTGGGTGACTTCAATGCTCATAATCCATTGTGGGGTAGTGTCAGAACAGACACACGAGGCCGTAGGATCGAATCTCTTCTTTCCTCGACCTCTTTGTGCCTGTTTAACACCGGTGCTGACACTTACTTCCACGAGCCTACACGAAGTTTCAGTGCAATCGATTTATCTTTGGGTCAACCATCGGTTATGGCCGACTGGTCGTGGACGGTGTGTGACGACCTCCATGGAAGCGACCACTTCCCAATTGTACTTAGGTATAATGTGAGCGTACCATCTTCTGCCTCCCGCCCTCCTCGTTGGATGATGGATCGTGCCAAGTGGGAGGTCTTCACACCGTCTGCAGTAATATCTTTTGCCATGGTGACCCGGGGGTCAATTGACGCAGCTGTTACTGATGTCACAACGTGTATCATTCAGGCAGCGGATCTCTCTATCCCCAAAACATCAACGACGCTCCCAAGACGTCCGAAGCCTTGGTGGAACCCTGATTGCGCAGCGGCTAGGAGAGTTCAACATAAGGCCTGGTGTACTTTTCGGCGTTATCCGACCGATGCTAATCTTGTTAAATTTAAAAGAGCAAAATCTTACGCTCGGTTGGTGCGTCGACGAAGCAAGAGGGAGTCTTTGATGAGGTACGTTTCATCTATCAATTCACGTGCCAGTTCAAAAACTGTTTGGGAAAAAATTCGTAAGATCCGGGGAAACTATAGTTCACGCCAAATTTCAATTCTTGAGAATAACGGCTGCACGTATGCTGAAGTTGGGGAGATTGTGGATTGCTTGGGCGAAGCGTTTGCTTCAGTTTCTAGTTCTCAGGCGTATCTCCCGTCCTTTCAGAGGATTAAAACAACCGCGGAACGCCAGAAAATCTCCTTTGCACCTTTTTATAACACTGAGTATAACTCCCCCTTCAGCATGGTTGAACTACGGGTGGCTCTGCATCGGTCCGGCGCAACATCTGTCGGTCCCGACGGCATCCACTATGACATGATTCGTCATCTCTCGCAGTCGTCTCTCGAGAATCTGTTAGTGCTTTTCAACCGTATTTGGTTGGAGCACAGTTTCCCGGACTCTTGGCGAAGAGCTTTTGTTTTACCTTTTCCCAAGCCTGGCAAAGACCCCAGGTCTCCCTCTAGTTATCGGCCAATTGCCCTCACTAGCTGTCTGTGCAAAATCCTTGAACGAATGGTTAATTCCCGGCTTATTTATTTTCTTGAAGAACATCGAATACTGTCTCCATCACAAAGCGGCTTTCGACGTCATCGATCAGCTCCTGACCATCTCCTGCTAACTCTATGCCATCAAACCACAGATCGGACTTTGGATGTCTAGTTTGCGGAAGAACCGTCGTGAGGAAGTTGTTCTTGCACGTCTCCGCATTGGGCACTGTCGTTTTACTCACCGCTTTTTGCTGTGTGGCGAGAGTGTCCCGGTGTGTGAGGCGTGCGACTGTCGTCTCACTGTCCTTCATGTTTTGTGTACTTGTGTTCGGTTTTGTGATCATCGTTTTCGTCATTTTCACTCCCATCTGTTGGACGAAGGAGCAGCTACGCTGCAGACAATTATTGGCGAAGCCTGCGACATGAAAGCAGTGTTTTCGTTTTTACAGGATATTGACTTTTTTAAACTTATCTAGATTTTAACTTGTTCACTATCATATTTCATTTTTACTACATCAGCCTGTTTTTAACCTTGTGTACGTTTTTATTGCTTTAGTTTTGTTTTTGATGTCTTTTGTTTTGGCGCTCTTTGGCCAACCATGGCCCTTGCGCCATTAAAATATATTAACCAACCAACCAACCATCTCCTGCTCCTTGAGACATCTGTTCGTGAGGCGTTCGTACGTAGGCAGCACCTGGTGTCTGTATTTTTTGACATCGAAAAAGCTTACGATAGAGCGTGGCGTCACGGTATCCCCCCGCACGGGGATAACTGGTTTTCCAGTTATTTGGGGAGCGGCGCCCCCACGGCCCGAGCTAACCTTGTGACGGTTTCTATTGCCTCTGCGGCTTTGACGATTACATCACCGAAGGGACAGCTGTTCATCCAGCTGATGGGGGATGGCGTCCCCACGGCCCGAGCCGATTTTCTCTTATTGTTTTGCTTTTTTCGTCTTATGTTCATATTTTGACATGTACCCGCCTCAGTTGTAGGCTGCTGAGGTTGTGATGAGGCGCCAGCTCCGGGTTTTGTTCCTCGTTCTCTTCCCTGTCTTTTCTTTTTTATGTTACATTTTCTGTTTTTCCGGAGCTGGTTAGCTTAGACCTACCTGCATGTTTGCCGTGTGCGGTGACCCGTACCGGTGGAAATGAGGATGCTGGAGGCTGAGGTATTTGGGGGCCGGGTTGTAGTGTCTCCAGATGCCAACACTCCTCTTTGCCCTCTGCTTCACCCTAAACGGGAGGCTGGGAGCTAACCCACTCCTCGTCAGGAAGTCTGTGGCCGAGTGGTGTCCAGACTTCTAGCGGCTTGTCGTTCTGTTCGGCTGGGTGAGTTGGGGGTAGGGTGGGCATGCCAAAGGGGTGTTCTCCGGGCACGGGAAAGTCTGGGTGCGCGCTGAGCGTGTGTCTGCCCTACCAACTTGCTATATCCGCTGACTATCCCTAGAGCCGTGTCCTGCGTCCTCTTGGGCTTGCGGACCTCCGGCTCTCCCTCGTTGGGCTCGGTAGTGGGTGGGGAGGTTGGCGGACGAATCTTTTCACTTCTTCATGGAACACAAAAGTGTTTCCCATGCTACAAATTTAAAGCGCCCTGTGGAGGAAGATCCACCTTCCTCAACAAAGAAACTTGTCTCTCCTAATTGCAATGCTCTGTTTCTGTTACTCAAATCTGGTGACTCTTCCCAGTCACTCAGTAGCAAGAGTCCTTTCTGGATCAATAAGGCTTTGCAGGCAGTTGCTGGCTCTCCAAAGAGTGTGAAGAAGCTCCCTTCAGGGGATCTTCTTGTGGAAACTTCTAATCCACGCCACAGTGCCACCTTGCTGGAAACGACCGTTTTGCTTGGCATTCCTGTCCAGGTTTCTCCACACGGTTACCTCAATTCCTCTCGCGGTGTTGTCAACTCCCGCGACCTGCTTGAATGCAGCGATGAGGAATTGCTGGAGGAACTTGGTGAACAGCATGTCATTGGGGTTCGAAGGATTCTTTTTAGGCGGGATGGGAAATCTATTCCCTCCCGTAACATCATCCTAACGTTTGACTCCCCAAACCTGCCTACTTCCATCAAGGCAGGTTATTTACGGCTTGATGTTCGACCGTACATCCCGAACCCCTTGCGATGTTTCAGGTGCCAGCATTACGGTCACTCCCAGCAGTCTTGCCGTAATGTTGCAAAGTGTGGCCGCTGTGGTTCCACAGAACACTCTTTGGCGGATTGCTCTGCAGAGTCTGATCATTGTGTCAACTGCGAAGGGACTCATCCTGCTTCTTCTAAGCAGTGTCCAAAGTGGATAGAGGAACAGGCAATCCAACGCCTGAAGACAACTGAGCATCTCTCATATCCCGAGGCTAGACGGCGGATCGCCCCTTTACAACCAGGCCGGCGGTCCTATGCTTCAGTTGTGGTGCGGAAGGCTTCAGTGGCGGTCCAGACTGAGGTGTCCATCCCAGCGGGGTGTCCTTATGATTTTGGGGACATCGTCACTGCT
This sequence comes from Macrothele yani, assembly GCA_039090855.1. NCBI lineage: Eukaryota > Metazoa > Arthropoda > Arachnida > Araneae > Macrothelidae > Macrothele > Macrothele yani. Next base: position 36,074,488 of record CM077031.1, on the reverse strand, counting down.
GGTATGGAAGCACTGAAGTCTCGCCGTATTGCATCCAAGGCGACATCAACATCGTCGCCTAAACCTACCTCCATGCCGAAACCATCTACGGCCATCACAGGGACCCAGGTCCAGGGCACTGGTAAGAAGAAGCCGGAAAAGGTAAAACCGGGTTCATCCTCCCCGAAACAGAGCGAGCAAAAACCATCTCTCAACACAGGGGTAAACACAGCCCTGTGTTACCTCCCGACACTGCGGATGGATTGGAGGTGATGGACGACAGTGAGACGTTCTAGTCGTCTGTCTTTTTCATTCTTTCATTACATTTTTCATTATGGCCACGCTCATTCAGTGGAATTGCCGAGGTCTGCGTTCACGCATTGACGATTTAAAAGGCTTACTGTCTTCGCACACACCTGTGTGCGTGTGTCTCCAGGAGACAAAGCTTCGCATGACGGACACTCCTTCGCTGCGGAGACATTCCCTTTTCCGCAAAGATCACCAGGACGGCGTAATTGCCTGCGGAGGAGTGGCCGTCGTTGTTCCTCATGGTGTCCCTGTCACTGCGGTTGCCCTTCGGACGCCTTTGCAGGCAGTGGCAGTGAGACTGTCTGTGAACACTCTGCTCACGGTGTGTTCCATCTACATACCACCAACTGAAGCTGTAAGCCTTTCGGATCTGGAAGATTTAGTTGACCAGCTGCCGCCTCCTTTCTTCATCTTTGGAGATTTTAATGCTCACAATCCGTTGTGGGGTTCTACAACTCGAGACTCCAGGGGCCGTGTTGTTGAGTCCCTTCTCTCCAACACGTCCCTATGTCTCCACAACACCGGAGTTGCTACTTATTTTCATGAACCCACCCGTTCGCACTCAGCCATTGATCTGTCTTTGAGTTCACCATCCTTATATCCTGACTGGTCCTGGAGCGTGTCTGGTGATCCCCTTGGCAGCGATCACTTTCCCATCTTTCTCCGTCTAGCGGGTGGCGGGTACCGTTACCCTACTCGCCCTGCTAGATGGAATATTGATCGTGCCAAGTGGGACGCATTCACGGCTTCAGCGATTATTACTCCAGCTATGGTGACCTCAGGAACGGTCAGTGACGCTGTTGCGGCGGTAACGGATTGTGTTGTGCATGCGGCAGAACTTACCATCCCCAGGACGTCGACTAAACTTCCACGTTGCCCAAGACCTTGGTGGAATTCCACTTGCATGGCAGCTCGTCAGGCCCAACATCGGGCTTGGGGTAGGTTTCGTCGGTACCCCACCGACGCGAACCTACTTGATTTCAAGAAGGCCAAGTCCTACGCGCGATTGGTTCGTAGGCGTAGTCAATGGGAGTCCTGGATACGTTACGTATCCGGGATTAACTCCGCTACCAGCCCTAAGATCGTTTGGGACAGGATCCGTAAGATTCGAGGACAGTACCCATCTGGGGCAATCTCCATTCTTGAGAGTGATGGAGGAACGGTTGCTGACGCTCAGGGTATTGCTGACTGTCTGGGCGCCGCTTTTTCTTCGGTGTCCAGCAGCAGCAATTACCCTGCTTCGTTCCGGCAGTTACAGCCGCGGCTTGAACGGTCCAAGATTTCTTTTGGACCGTTCTCTTCCGCAGATTATAACAGCCCGCTGACTGCCGTGGAGCTGAAGACCGCTCTGAATCGGTCCGGCCGGACATCTGTCGGACCAGATAACATCCATTACGAAATGCTGAAGCACCTTTCTCCGTCCTCTCTTGAATGTCTGCTAATCCTGTTTAACAGGATTTGGCTAGAGAATGCCTTTCCCGAGTCTTGGCGTACGGCCATTGTCGTTCCTGTTCCCAAACCTGGTAAAGATCCCACCAACCCGTTGAACTACCGGCCAATTGCTATGACGAGCTGCCTTTGCAAAGTACTCGAGCGCATCATTAACCTTCGTCTCATTTTTTATTTAGAATTTCATCACATTTTTTCGCCTCATCAGAGTGGATTTCGTAGATCTCGATCCACCACCGATCATCATCTTCGCCTTGAGGCTTCTGTCAGGGAGGCGTTTGTCCGGCGTCAGCACATGGTCTCCGTCTTCTTCGACATGGAGAAAGCCTATGATCGTACCTGGAGATACGGCATTCTCCGTGATCTGCACGAGTGCGGATTGCGGGGAAACTTACCATCTTTCATCGCCGGATTTCTCCAGGACCGGAGTTTCCGTGTGCGCGTCGGGTCGACCCTCTCTGCGGTGTACCCGCAAGAACAGGGTGTACCTCAGGGCTCCATTCTTTCCGTTACGTTGTTCATCCTTCGTGTTAACCATATTTTCCAACTGCTTCCTCCCACGGTTCGTGGAACCATGTACGTGGATGATCTGCAGATCTCTTGCGCCTCTGTAAACATGCGTACCATCGAGAGACAGCTCCAGTCTGCCATTACCAAGATCTCTCACTGGGCTTCCCAAAATGGATTTGGCTTCTCGCCGCAGAAGACCGTTTGCGTGCATTTTTGCCGCAAACGGGGTCTTCACCCAGACCCCAGCCTCCGTCTGGGGTGCTCTACCATCCCCGTGGTGTCTGAAGTCAAGTTCCTTGGGTTAACTTTTGACCGAGCGCTAACCTTCCGGCCTCACATCCAGTCTTTGAAGGTGAAGTGCACGAAGTCATTGAGTATCCTGAAGGTCCTCTCTCGAACATCTTGGGGCCGACAGGTGCTCAATGCTTCGCATTTACCATTCTCTGATTCGGTCAAAGTTAGACTTCGGATGCATTACTTACGATTCAGCGCGTCCATCGGTTTTAAAGCCTTTGGACCCCGTCCATCACCAGGCTCTGCGGCTATGCACTGGTGCTTTCCGCACCTCTCCCGTGCATAGCCTGTATGCGGAGGCTCATGAGCCGCCGTTATGCATCCGTCGTAAGCAGCTGTCTCTTCAGTTTTATACAAAACTGAAGTCTTTTCCTGATCATCCACTGTATGGTTCCATCTTCCAACCGGACTGTGTCCGTTTGTTTTCCAACCGCCCCTCCTGTGTTCCGACGTTCGGGATTCGGATGTCTGCCATAGTGCGCGATGCTGGTCTAGACTTGTCAAGGATTGGTTTGACCCGGTTCTACAATGAACCGCCTTGGCAGCCGGTTCAAGCAACGGCTGACCTTTCTCTTTGTGTGTGGCCAAAGTCTTCCACTCCTGCTCTGGTGTACCAGCAGCTCTTTGCTGAAAAACTGTCAGTCTACCCGGATTTCGTGCCTGTATTCACCGATGGCTCGAAGTCCGGGGATGTCGTTGGCTCCGCTTTTGTGTGTGGCGAAGCCTCACATGCTGAGCGGCTTCCGCCTGAATCCACCGTCTTTTCGGCGGAGATGCGTGCGGTGCACCTCGCTTTGTGCCACATACAGTCTCGATCACTTCGTCGCGCTATGGTTTGCTCTGATTCCCAGTCCGTCATCCATGTTTTATCTTCTCCAGAGGACACGGACTCACCTGTCATCCGTGATGTCCGTCGTCTTCTTGGAACTTTGGAGGGTGATGGCTTCCTGGTCCGATTCTGTTGGGTTCCTGGCCATGTTGGGATCCGGGGTAACGAGCTGGCAGATCTCTCTGCCAGGTCTGTTTCCTCCATGTCGCCAGCTCGGCTGCCACTGTCTTTCCGAGATTATCGGCCGTTGATCCGGAAATTTGTTATGGATGAGTGGCAGTCCCTGTGGTCTCAGCAGGGCAGCAATAAACTCTATGCCATCAAACCACAGATCGGACTTTGGATGTCTAGTTTGCTGCAGAACCGTCGTGAGGAAGTTGTTCTTGCACGTCTCCGCATTGGGCACTGTCGTTTTACTCACCGCTTTTTGCTGTGTGGCGAGAGTGTCCCGGTGTGTGAGGCGTGCGACTGTCGTCTCACTGTCCTTCATGTTTTGTGTACTTGTGTTCGGTTTTGTGATCATCGTTTTCGTCATTTTCACTCCCATCTGTTGGACGAAGGAGCAGCTACGCTGCAGACAATTATTGGCGAAGCCTGCGACATGAAAGCAGTGTTTTCGTTTTTACAGGATATTGACTTTTTTAAACTTATCTAGATTTTAACTTGTTCACTATCATATTTCATTTTTACTACATCAGCCTGTTTTTAACCTTGTGTACGTTTTTATTGCTTTAGTTTTGTTTTGATGTCTTTTGTTTTGGCGCTCTTTGGCCAACCATGGCCCTTGCGCCATTAAAATATATTAACCAACCAACCAACCGTCACGGTATCCTCCGTGACCTCAACGAGAGTGGGTTGCGGGGAAACCTGCCAACCTTCATTGCCAACTTTCTTCGTAACCGTGTGTTCCAGGTGCGCCTGGGTACAACGCTGTCCGCCTTTTTCCATCAAGAACAAGGCGTTCCTCAAGGCAGCATTCTTTCGGTGACTCTGTTCATCCTCCGCATTAATTGTTTACTCAAAAATCTTCCTCCTACAGTTTCGGCTACCATTTATGTTGACGACCTTCACATCTTCTGTTCGTCATCCAGCATGCATTTCGTTGAAAGGCAGCTGTAGTCTGCAATTACCCAGATTGTTAAAGCCGCTAACAATAATGGGTTTGTTCTTTCTCCCGACAAGACAGCGTGTGTCCATTTCTGCCGGAGGCGTGGCCTCCATCCTGATCCAGAGCTCTATTTGGACCGTGCAGCCATTCCAGTTTTGCCGGAAACCAAGTTCCTTGGTTTGACCGTTGACCGTGCTCTCACCTTTCGACGGCTAAGGACTTCCTGTCTGAGAGCCTTGTCAATCCTTAAGATCCTTGCCTCAGTCTCCTGGGGTGCAGACAGGACTTCTTTGTTCCGTATTTACCATTCTCTCATTCGGTCTAAGCTGGATTATGGCTGTATGGTGTATGGCTCTGCGCGTCTTACCGTTCTCCGGCCGTTGGATACCATCCACCATCAAGCGCTGCGTCTTTGTACGGGAGCATTTCGCACGTCACCCATTCCCAGCCTTTATGCCGACGCGAACGAACCGTCGCTTCATTTACGCCGTCTGCAGCTGTCTCTTCACTTTTACCTGAAACTTAAATCACTCACAGACCATCCTTTATACGATGCAGTTTTTCATCCCCAGCATGCTCGTTTGTTCGATATCCGTCCCTCGTGCATTCGAACCTTCGGTCTTCGTATGGCGGCCGTAGCTCGTGATGCAGGGCTCGACTTGTCCCTCGTTGGAGAGACCAGGGGCATTGAGGACCCCCCATGGCATCCTCTTGGTGTCATGGTTGATACCAGCTTTACATCTTTTGACAAGTCCTCAACCCCTGCGTCAGTGTACCAGCAGCTCTTCGCTGAACACCGTTACGTCAATGCAGACTTTATTCCTGTTTTCACCGATGGATCTAAGGCGGCTGGTGTTGTTGGATCCGCCGCCGTCTGCGTTGACGAAGTTTCTGTTGCCCGCATTCCTCCTGAGGCCACGGTTTTTTCGGCGGAGATGCATGCTGTGTATCTTGCACTTGTTCACGTGCAGTCGAGCTCTCATCAGCGTGCTATTGTGTACACTGATTCGTTGAGTGTTGTGCAATCATTGTCATCTTTGGATTTCACTGGCCACCCACTTCTTTTTGCCGTTCGGTGACTTCTTCGTTCTTTGCTCGAGGCTGATGTCCAGATTCGGTTCTGCTGGATTCCTGGGCATGTTGGGATCCCAGGGAACGAGTCTGCCGATGCTGCTGCTAGATCTGCCTCTTCTTTGGTCATCACACCCTTGCCACTGTTTCACCGCGATTTTCGCTTTCTTGTTCACGATCATATCAGACGAACGTGGCGGGGTCTGTGGGACCAACAGGTGGAGAATAAACTGCACCGTGTTAAACCCATCCTTGGAGTCTGGAAATCATCGTGTCGCCGGAACCGTAGGGAAGAAGTTGTTCTTGCGCGTCTCCGCATTGGGCATTGTCGCTTCACGCATAGCTATTTGCTGTGTGGCGACGCTGCCCCAATGTGTGAGGCGTGCGACTGTTTACTCACCATCTCTCATGTTTTATGTAGTTGTGTTCGTTTTTGTAATCATCGGTTTCACTATTTTCAGTCTCATCTACTGGATGACGGCGCAGCTACACTGCAGAAGCTTTTGGGCGACCACTGCGACACTTTCGCAGTATTTTCGTTCTTAAAGCAGATTGACTTTTTAAAACTTATTTAAATAAAAAAAAAAAAAATAATAATAATAATAATAATAATTTATAATGATTATAACAGTGAATTAAATTTATTTATAAACCTAATTAACTAACTAGTCTTCACAGCTTTTATCATTCTCTTTTCTAACTTTTACCAAGCCTGCCTGCTCTTAATCATTTCACCCCGCTTTTAAAAATCTTTAGCTGATAGTTCTGTGTCTGGCGCTCTTTGGCCAAGCCTGGCCCTTGCGCCACTAAAATCAATTAACTAACTAACTAACCACGGTATCCTCCGTGACCTCCACGAGAGTGGGTTGCGGGGAAACCTGCCAATCTTTATTGCCAACTTTCTTCGTAACCGTGTGTTCCAGGTGCGCCTGGGTACAACGCTGTCCGCCTTTTTCCATCAAGAACAAGGCGTTCCTCAAGGCAGCATTCTTTCGGTGACTCTGTTCATCCTCCGCATTAATTGTTTACTCAAAAATCTTCCTCCTACGGTTTCGGCTACCATTTATGTTGACGACCTTCACATCTTCTGTTCGTCATCCAGCATGCATTTCGTTGAAAGGCAGCTGCAGTCTGCAATTACCCAGATTGTTAAAGCGGCTAACAATAATGGGTTTGTTCTTTCTCCCGACAAGACAGCCTGTGTCCATTTCTGCCGGAGGCGTGGCCTCCATCCTGATCCAGAGCTCTATTTGGACCGTGCAGCCATTCCAGTTTTGCCGGAAACCAAGTTCCTTGGTTTGACCGTTGACCGTGCTCTCACCTTTCGCTCGCACGTTCGACGGCTAAGGACTTCCTGTCTGAGAGCCTTGTCAATCCTTAAGATCCTTGCCTCAGTCTCCTGGGGTGCAGACAGGACTTCTTTGTTCCGTATTTACCATTCTCTCATTCGGTCTAAGCTGGATTATGGCTGTATGGTGTATGGCTCTGCGCGTCCTACCGTTCTCCGGCCGTTGGATACCATCCACCATCAAGCGCTGCGTCTTTGTACGGGAGCCTTTCGTACGTCACCCATTCCCAGCCTTTATGCCGACGCGAACGAACCGTCGCTTCATTTACGCCGTCTGCAGCTGTCTCTTCAGTTTTACCTGAAACTTAAATCACTCACAGACCATCCTTTATACGATGCAGTTTTTCATCCCCAGCATGCTCGTTTGTTCGAGATCCGTCCCTCGTGCATTCGAACCTTCGGTCTTCGTATGGCGGCCGTAGCTCGTGATGCAGGGCTCGACTTGTCACTCGTTGGAGAGACCAGGGGCTTTGAGGATCCCCCATGGCATCCTCTTGGTGTCATGGTTGATACCAGCTTTACATCTTTTGACAAGTCCTCAACCCCTGCGTCAGTGTACCAGCAGCTCTTCGCTGAACACCGTTACGTCAATGCAGACTTTATTCCTGTTTTCACCGATGGATCTAAGGCGGCTGGTGTTGTTGGATCCGCCGCCGTCTGCGTTGACGAAGTTTCTGTTGCCCGCATTCCTCCTGAGGCCACGGTGTTTTCGGCGGAGATGCATGCTGTGTACCCGCACGGGGATAACTGGTTTTCCAGTTATTTGGGGAGCGGCGACCCCACGGCCCGAGGTGACCTTGCGACTGGTCAACATCTGATGTCATGCCACAGCTTGTTTTTTTCTTATTTTGGTGCTGTTGGTGTTTGCAGGGACGGCTGTTCATCCAGCTGTTGGGGAGTCGCGTCCCCACGTTCCCGAGCTGGTCTTGTGTCTCGCTTTTTCGTTTTATTTATTTTCTCCACTGGCTAGTTGCCCGTGTTGTATTCTCTACCTAATCGCTACCACGTTATGTACTAACACCCCGGTCTTGTGGTTTTGTTACCCTCCACCACTAACTGATTTATATTAACCGCTCAGTTCGTAGGTTGCTGAGATTCAGTTTAGGTTCCCTGCCAGGATTTGTGTTCTTTAGATTTCTTTTTTTCCTTTTAGTTGGCTTGGGTACTAGACCTACCTGCATGTTTGCCGCGTGCGGAGACCCGTGAGGCGGAAATGGGATGTCTGGCGGCTGAGGTCGCAGGAGACCGGATAAAGTGCCTCCTGTGTACCAACACTCCTCTTCGACCCCGGCTTCGCTGTAAACGGGAGGCTAGAGACTAACCCACCTCTAGTCAGAAGTCATGTACCAAGTTGTGTACCGGGCTTTAGCGGCTTTCTTGTCGTATGGCACGGCAGGGTGAGCCCGGGGGCTGTGGGATCATGCCAAAGGCGTTGGCATGACGGTACCAGGAGGCCGAAGTGTCCGCCGAGTGCGTGTGATCACAGCCAACGGACTATATCTGCAACGTATAAGCTCCAGAACTGTGTCTAGCGTCATTTTCTTGGCTTGCGGACCTCCAGTTCTCCCTTGTAGGGCTCGGTGGTGGGTGGAGTAGTCTGCAGACGAATCTTCCTTCTTTTTTCCATGTGTAAACCCAAACATAAACACTCCAAATTTAAGTCACCTGAAAAAATGATAGTTGCAACCGACTCTCCGTCTTCTCAACCTACCAAGTCTCATACCCTTAAACGGTCTTTAGACCTTGACCAAGAATGTGGAACTTCTTCTTCGGCTGCTGTACCAGTCGCTCCGAAGCGTCGTCTCCCCTCGATTGCTGTGACTACGCATGCTACACACTTACTTGTAGAATCCATCGATCCGAATGAGAGACTGTCCACCAGATCTCCATTTTTTATTTCTAAAGCTTTGGACGCTGCGGTTGGCCCCTTGAAGTCTGTGAGGAAGCTTCGCTCTGGGGACCTGCTTGTTCAAACTTGCAGTGTTTCTCAGAGTAACACTCTTTTGCTCCTTACTAGTCTTCAAGGCATTCCTGTCAAAGTGGCACCTCACCCGTTTCTTAACACCTCTCGGGGTGTTATTTCGGAATTTGATCTCTTACCATGCAGTGAAGAAGAATTGGTGTCTGAACTTGCAGATCAAGGTGTTCTTGCTGCACGTCGTATGATGTTCCGGCGCGATGGTTCTTTGATTAAGTCTGAAAATGTGATCTTGACTTTTAACTCCCCGAAAGTTCCGACCGAAATAAAGGCTGGCTACTTGGTCTGTGGAGTTCGCCCGTACATTCCCAGTCCTCTGCGCTGTTTCAGGTGCCAGAGGTACGGGCATTCCCAACGTTTCTGTAAGAGTTCCGCTCGTTGCGCAAATTGTGGCTCCAGTGAACATGACGGGGAAGGTTGCACTTCTGCGGCCTCCTGTGTTAACTGTGGTGAGGCCCATGCGGCTTACTCCCGCACCTGTATGAAATGGAAGGACGAGATGGCAATCCAGCGCCTCAAGACCCTGGACGGCCTCTCGTACCCTGCTGCCAAAGCCAAGTTGGGTATTCCCAACACCCGACAGCGTAGTTTTGCCGCAGTTGTTCAGTCTCAGCCACCACCCGTGCAGCCCTTTGTTCCGCGCCCTGTAGCTCTCGCCGCACTTGCCAAGCGATCTACAGTTGAACAAGCGACACAGGTGGATTTCACCGAGCTCCAGCTTATTCGACCAGCTGAGTCTGCGCCTTCTCTTTTGAAGACGACCGACTCTTCCAGTTCCCAGCGGAAGGCCTGCACGTGCTGGAGAGCCGGCCCTCAATCCTCTAAGGTGTGCAGTGTCCATCCACATGTCGCGGCCATCATGGCCGACTTTGCAACTGTCTCGGACTCAGCGCGGTCCCCACCCTCAACCAACATTATAGAGGAACATAGGGGAGGAGAGTGACAGTTCGTCCCCAGCCTCAAACAACATTGCAGAGGAACATGGGGGGAAGAGAGTGACAGTTCGTCCCCGCCCTCTGCCAGCATTGCAGAGGAGTGTGGGGGGAGGAGAGTGACTCATCCTTTGTGTAGTTGTGTTTAAAAAAAAAAAAAAAAAAAAAAAAAAAGGAAGTTATAATTATAATAGTGAATTAATAAATTTTTCTTATAAACCTACTTAACTACCTTGTCTTCACAGCTTTCATCATGCTCTTTTTCGGCTTTTACCGGGCCTGTCTGTTCTTGATCATTTTCCACGTTTTTAAAAATCTGTGGCTGATAGTTCTTTGTCTGGCGCTCTTTGGCCAAGCCTGGCCCTTGCGCCATTAAAATCCAACAACCAACCAACCAACCAACCAGTTCGTATGTTGCTGAGATTCCGTTTAGGTTCCCTTCCAGGATTTGTCTTCTTTGGATTTCTTTTTTTCCTTTTAGCTGGTTTGGGTACTAGACCTACCTGCATGTTTGCCGCGTGCGGAGACCCGTGAGGCGGAAATGGGATGTCTGGCGGCTGAGGTCGCAGGAGACCGGATACGTGCCTCCTGTGTACCAACACTCCTCTTCGACCCCGGCTTCGCTGTAAACGGGAGGCTAGAGACTAACCCACCTCTAGTCAGAAGTCATGTACCGAGTTGTGTACAGGGCTTTAGCGGCTTTTTTGTCGTATGGCACGGCAGGGTGAGCCCTGGGGCTGTGGGATCATGCCAAAGGCGTTGGCATGACGGTACCAGGAGGCCGAAGTGTCCGCCGAGTGCGTGTGATCACAGCCAACGGACTATATCTGCAACGTATAAGCTCCAGAACTGTGTCCAGCGTCATTTTCTCGGCTTGCGGACCTCCAGTTCTCCCTTGTAGGACTCGGTGGTGGGTGGAGTAGTTTGCAGACGAATCTTCCTCCTTTTTTCCATGGACAAAAACAAAAAGAAAACCTCCAAATTTAAGTCACCTGCGGACATGTTTGTTGACAACGACTCTCCTTCGTCTTCTCAACCTACCAAGTCTCATACCCTTAAACGGCCTTTAGACCTTGACCAAGAATGTGGAACCTCTTCTTCGGCTGCTGTACCAGTCGCTCCGAAGCGTCGTCTCCCCTCGATTGCTGTGACTACGCATGCTACACACTTACTTGTAGAATCCATCGATCCGAATGAGAGACTGTCCACCAGATCTCCATTTTTCATTTCTAAAGCTTTGGACGCTGCGGTTGGCCCCTTGAAGTCTGTGAGGAAGCTTCGCTCTGGGGACCTGCTTGTTCAAACTTGCAGTGTTTCTCAGAGTAACGCTTTTCTGCACCTCTCTAGTCTTCAAGGCATTCCTGTCAAAGTGACACCTCACCCGTTTCTTAACACCTTTCGGGGTGTTATTTCGGAGTTTGATCTCTTGCCATGCAGTGAAGAAGAATTAGTGACTGAACTTGCAGACCAAGGTGTTATTGCTGCACGTCGTATGATGTTCCGGCGTGATGGTTCTTTAATTAAGTCTAAAAATGTCATCTTGACTTTTAACTCCCCGAAAGTTCCGACCGAAATCAAGGCTGGCTACTTGGTCTGTGGAGTTCGCCCGTACATTCCCAGTCCTCTGCGCTGTTTCAAGTGCCAGAGGTACGGGCATTCACAACGATTCTGTAAGAGTTCCGCTCGTTGCGCTACTTGTGGCTCCGGTGAACATGACGGGGAGGGTTGCACTTCTGCGGCCTGCTGTGTTAACTGTGGTGAGGCCCATGCTGCTTACTCCCGCAACTGTATGAAATGGAAGGACGAGATGGCGATCCAGCGTCTCAAGACCCTGGAAGGCCTCTCGTACCCTGCTGCCAAAGCCAGGTTGGGTATACCCACCGTCCGTCAGCGTAGTTTTGCCGCAGTGGTTAAGTCTCTGCCACCACCCGTGCAGCCGTTTGTTCCGCGCCCTGTGGCTCTCGCCGCACTTGCCAAGAGATCTACCGTTGAACAGGCGACACAGGTGGATTTCACCGAGCTCCAGCTTATTCGACCAGCTGAGTCTGCGCCTTCTCTTTTGAAGACGCCCGCCTCTTCCGGTTCCCAGCAGACAGCCTGCACGTGCGGAAGACCCGGCCCTCAATCCGCAAAGGTGTGCAGTGTCCATCAAACTGTCTCGGCCTCAGCGAGGTCCCCACCCTCAACCAACATCATAGAGGAACATGGGGGGAGGAGAGTGACAGTTCGTCCCCAGCCTCAACCAGCATTGCAGAGGAACATGGAGGGGAGGAGAGTGACAGTTCGTCCCCGCCCTCTGCCAGCATTGCAGAGGAGTGTGGGGGGAGGAGAGTGACTTTTCGTGTCCCTCAATTAGTGAATTTCGTTATAAATCTGATTAACTACCTTGTCTTCCCAGCTTTCATCGTACTCTTTTTCAACTTTTAACAAGCCTGTCTGCTCTTACTCATTTTCCACGCTTTTACGTTTCTGTGGCTGTTCGTTCTTTGTCTGGCGCTCTTTGGCCAAACCTGGCCCTTGCGCCACTAAAATCCACTAACCAACCAACCAACCATGCTGTGTATCTTGCACTTGTTCACGTGCAGTCGAGCTCTCATCAGCGTGCTATTGTGTACACTGATTCGTTGAATGTTGTGCAATCATTGTCATCTTTGGATTTCACTGGCCACCCCTTCTTTTTACCGTACGGAGACTTCTTCGTTCTTTGTTCGAGGCTGATGTCCAGATTCGGTTCTGCTGGATTCCTGGGCATGTTGGGATCCCAGGGAACGAGTCTGCTGATGCTGCTGCTAGATCTGCCTCCTCTTTGGTTGTCACACCGTTGCCACTGTTCCACCGTGATTTTCGCTTTCTTGTTCACGATCATATCAGACGAACGTGGCGGGGTCTGTGGGACCAACAGGTGGAGAATAAACTGCACCGTGTTAAACCCATCCTTGGAGTCTGGAAATCATCGTGTCGCCGGAACCGTAGGGAAGAAGTTGTTCTTGCGCGTCTCCGTATTGGGCATTGTTGCTTCACGCATAGCTATTTGCTGTGTGGCGACGCTGCCCCAATGTGTGAGGCGTGCGACTGTTTACTCACCATCTCTCATGTTTTATGTAGTTGTGTTCGGTTTTGTAATAATCGGTTTCACTATTTTCAGTCTCATCTGCTGGACGAGGACGCAGCTACGCTTCAAAAACTTTTGGGCGACCACTGCGACACTTTCGCAGTATTTTCCTTTTAAAACAGATTAACTTTTTAAAACTTATTTAAAAAAAAAAAAAAAAAAAAAAGTTACATAATAAATATAATAGTAAACTAATAAAGTTATATATAAACCTAATTAACTAACTAGTCTTCACATCTTTCATCATCCTCTTTTCTAACTTTTACTAAGCCCGTCTGCTCTTAATCATTCTCCACGCTTTTAAAAATCTTTAGCTGATAGTTCTGTGTCTGGCGCTCTTTGGCCAAACCTGGCCCTTGCGCCTCTAAAATCAACTAACTAACTAACTAACTAACCAAATATATCTCTAAAGGATGTTTGGCAAATAATGTTGTCACTTGAAGATTTGTCGGTCTACAAAGTTGGACCCATTGGATAACCACATTTTGTTTCTATACAATATGGGCTTTTAGTAACAACATTATTTAAAACCCAAGCTCTTTCCTTCTAACAAATTTCCTGTGAGAATATTTGAAAATTTTCATTTATTTTATCCAGTAATGCAAGACATTTTTAATCTTCAAACACCCTTTTTCTGTATAAATCGTTGAAATGTTTGATATACGTGTCCATCATCACCTGAGGTGATAATGGCTGCATTGTTAATGCATCAGTCACCTCCATGTGATCAGTCACTCCATGGTCACTTCAGTATCCAAATGTTGAGTCCCTCCATGGTCATTTCAGTATCCATATGGTCAGTAACCTCCATGGGGGCCAGTCTCCATGCCCCGCACGGGGATAACTGGTTTTCCAGTTTTTTGGGGAGCGGCGCCCCCACGGCCCGAGCTCACCTTGTGACGGAGTACTTTTCGTTTACTCTTGAACGATACCATCACCGAAGGGACAGCTGTTCATCCAGCTGATGGGGGATGGCGTCCCCACGGCCCGAGCCGATTTTCTCTTATTGTTTTGCTTTTTTCGTCTTAAGTTCATATAATGACATGTACCCGCCTCAGTTGTAGGCTGCTGAGGTTGTGATGAGGCGCCAGCTCCGGGTTTTTGTTCCTCGTTCACTTCCCTGTCTTTTCTCTTTTCTGTTATATTTTCTGTTTTTCCGGAGCTGGTTAGTTTAGACCTACCTGCATGTTTGCCGTGTGCGGTGACCCGTACAGGTGGAAATGAGGATGCTGGAGGCTGAGGTGTTTGGGGGCCGGGTTGTAGTGTCTCCAGAGGCCAACACTCCTCTTTGCCCTCTGCTTCACCCTAAACGGGAGGCTGGGAGCTAACCCACTCCTGGTCAGGAAGTCTGTGGCCGGGTTGCGTCCAGAATTCTAGCGGCTTGTCGTTCTGTTCGGCTGGGTGAGTTGGGGGGTAGGGTGGGCATGCCAAAGGGGTGTTCTCCGGGCACGGGAAAGTCTGGGTGCACGCTGAGCGTGTGTCTGCCCTACCAACTTGCTATATCCGCTGACTATCCCTAGAGCCGTGTCCTGCGTCCTCTTGGGCTTGCGGACCTCCGGCTCTCCCTCGTTGGGCTCGGTAGTGGGTGGGGAGGTCGGCGGATGAATCTTTTCTCTTCTTAATGGCAAACAAAAGTGTTTCCCATGCTGTTCCTTTGAAGCGCCGTGTGGAGGATGGGTCGCCCTCCTCCACTAAGAAACTACTCAGTTCCAACTGCAACGCTCTGTTTCTTCTTATTCATTCTGTTGATCCAGCACAATCCCTCGGTTCGAAGAGTCCTTTCTGGATTAATAAGGCTCTTCAGGCCGTTGCGGGCTCACCTAAGAGTGTCAAGAAGCTCCCGTCAGGGGATCTTCTTGTGGAGACTTCCAATCCTCGTCACAGTGCCACCTTGCTGGAGACGACCGTTCTGCTGGACGTTCCAGTCCAAATATCTCCCCATGGTTACCTCAATTCCTCTCGCGGTGTTATCAACTCTCGCGACCTGCTGGAATGCAGCGATGAGGAATTGCTGGAAGAACTTGGGGAACAACATGTCACTGGGGTTCGCCGCATTCTTTTCCGGCGGGATGGGAAGTCTATTCCCTCCCGGAACATCGTGCTCACTTTTGACTCCCCTACCCTGCCGACTTCCATCAAGGCGGGGTATTTGCGGCTCGATGTTCGCCCGTACATTCCGAACCCCTTGAGATGTTTCAAGTGCCAGCATTACGGTCACTCCCAGCAGTCTTGCCGTAATGTAGCGAAGTGTGGACGCTGTGGGTCGCCTGAACACTCTTTGGCGGACTGCTCCGCTGAGGCGGATCATTGTGTCAATTGCGAGGGTTCTCACCCGGCTTCTTCTAAGCAGTGCCCAAAGTGGATCGAGGAGCAGGCTATCCAACGCCTGAAGACGACAGAACATCTGTCTTATCCTGAAGCCAGACGGCGGATAGCTCCTCTACCAACAGGCCGGCGCTCCTATGCATCGGTTGTGGTCCAGAAGGCTACTGTTGCGGTGCAGACTGATGTGTCCCTCCCAGCGCGGTGTCCTTATGATTTTGGGGACATCGTTGCTGCCGGAATGGAGGCTCTGAAGTCTCGCCGCATTGAATCCAAGGCGCCATCAACATCGACGCCTAAAACATCCTCTGTGCAGACAACATCCTCTGCCAGCACTGGGACACAGTCCCAGGGCGCATCTAGGAAGAAGCCGGCAAAGGTAAAACCAGGATCGTCCCCCTCGAAACAGAGCGGGGTAACACCACAAAGACCCCGGTAGCGCGGCCCTGTGTGAGTAAGCACAGCCCTGTGTTGCCTCCGGACATTGCAGATGGTCAGGAGCTGATGGACGACTCGGAGACATTCTAGTCGTCTGTCATTTTCGTTTTTCATCCTTTCCTTTTATTTTTCATTATGGCTACGCTCGTTCAGTGGAATTGCCGAGGTCTGCGACCTAGAATTGATGATCTGAAAGGTTTACTGTCTTCGCACACACGTGTGTGCGTTTGCCTCCAGGAAACTAAGCTTCGAACAACGGACACTTTTCCGCTGCGCAGATATTCCATTTTCCGCAAAGATCATGAGGAAGGTGTCATCGCCTGCGGAGGAGTGGCCGTTGTTGTTCCTCATGGTATTCCTGTCACTGCAGTTGTCCTTCGGACATCTTTGCAGGCAGTGGCAGTGAGACTGTCTGTGAACACACTGTTCACAGTGTGTTCCATTTACATGCCACCGAATGCAGCAGTGAGCCTTTCGGATCTGGAAGATTTAGTCGACCAGCTGCCGCCTCCTTTCTTCATCTTCGGAGATTTCAATGCACACAATCCGTTGTGGGGCTCTACCACTCGTGACTCCAGGGGCCGTGTTGTTGAGTCCCTTCTCTCCAACACGTCCCTCTGTCTCCACAACACCGGGGCAGTCACTTATTTTCATGAACCCACCCGCTCGTACTCAGCCATTGATCTGTCCTTGAGTTCGCCATCGTTATCTCCTGACTGGTCCTGGAGCGTGTCTGATGATCCCCTTGGCAGTGATCATTTTCCCATCTTTCTCCGTCTAGCAGGTGACGGGTACCGTCATCCTACTCGCCCTGCTAGATGGGCTATCGATCGCGCCAAGTGGGACTCATTCACGGCTTCAGCGACCATTACTCCAGACATGGTGACCTCGGGTACGATCGATGATGCTGTTGCGGCGGTTACGGATTGTATTGTGCTCGCGGCAGACTTTACCATCCCTAAGTCTTCGACTACACTTCCACGTTGTCCGCGACCTTGGTGGAATTCCACTTGCAAGGCAGCTCGTCAGGCCCAACATCGGGCTTGGGGTAGGTTTCGTCGGTACCCCACCGACGCGAACCTACTTGCTTTCAAGAGAGCCAAATCTTACGCGCGTTTGGTCCGTCGTCGTAGCCAACGGGAATCTTGGATACGATACGTATCCGGGATTAACACCACTACCAGCTCTAAGATCGTTTGGGACAGGATCCGCAAGATTCGGGGTAGGTACCCTTCTGGGGAAATCTCCATTCTTGAGAGTGGTGGAGGAACGGTTGCTGACGCTCAGGGTATTGCTGACTGTCTGGGCGCCGCATTTTCTTCGGTGTCCAGCAGCCGCAATTACGCTGCTTCGTTCCGGCAGGTACAGCCGCGGCTTGAACGGTCCAAGGTTTCCTTTGGCCCGTTTTCCGCTGCCGATTATAACAGCCCGCTGACTGCCGTCGAACTGAAGATTGCCCTGAATCGGTCCGGCCGAACATCTGTCGGACCGGACAACATCCATTATGACATGCTGAAGCACCTTTCTCCGTCCTCTCTTGAATGTCTGCTGGTCCTGTTTAACAGGATCTGGCACGAGCGTAACTTTCCCGAATCTTGGCGCACTGCCATTGTCGTTCCTGTTCTCAAACCTGGTAAAGATCCCGCTAACCCGTTGAACTACCGACCAATTGCTATGACGAGCTGCCTCTGCAAAGTTCTAGAGCGCATCATCAATTTTCGTTTCGTTTTTTATTTGGAATCACGTCACCTTCTTTCGCCTCATCAGAGTGGTTTTCGGAAATTCCGTTCCACCTCCGATCATCATCTTCGCCTTGAGACATCTGTCCGGGAGGCGTTTGTCCGGCGTCAGCACATGGTCTCCGTGTTCTTCGACATGGAAAAAGCTTACGATCGAACCTGGAGATACGGCATTCTCCGTGATCTGCGTGACTGCGGATTGCGGGGAAATTTGCCGACCTTCGTTGCCGGATTTCTCCAGAACCGGATGTTCCGTGTGCGCGTCGGATCGACCCTCTCTGCGTTATACCCACAAGAGCAGGGTGTCCCTCAAGGCTCCATTCTTTCTGTGACATTGTTCATCCTTCGTGTAAATCATATTTTCACTCTACTTCCTCCGTCGGTTCGTGGCTCCATGTACGTGGATGATCTGCAGATCTCTTGCGCATCTGTCAACATGCGCACCATTGAGCGGCAGCTGCAGTCGGCCATTAATAAGATCTCTACCTGGGCCTCCCACAATGGATTTGGCTTCTCGACCCAGAAGACCGTTTGCGTGCATTTTTGCCGCAAACGGGGTCTTCACCCAGACCCTAACCTCCGTCTGGGGTGTTCAACCATCCCTGTGGTGTCAGAAGTCATGTTCCTTGGGCTAACATTTGACCGAGCACTCACCTTCCGACCTCACATCCAGTCTTTAAAGGTGAAGTGCACGAAGTCCTTGAGTATCCTGAAGGTCCTCTCTCGAACATCTTGGGGGGCCGACAGGTGCTCAATGCTTCGCATTTACCATTCTCTGATTCGGTCAAAGTTAGACTTCGGTTGCATAACGTACGGTTCGGCACGTCCTTCCGTGTTGCGGCCTCTGGATCCTGTCCATCACCAGGCTCTGCGGCTATGCACTGGTGCTTTCCGTACCTCTCCCGTGCATAGCCTGTATGTCGAGGCCTATGAACCGCCGTTGTGCATCCGACGTAAGCAGCTGTCTCTTCAATTCTTCACCAAGTTGAAGTCTCTTCCTGATCATCCACTGCATGGCTCCATTTTCCAACCACAATGTGTCCGCCTATTCTCACACCGGCCTTCCTGTGTTCCGACGTTTGGGATTCGGTTGTCGACCTTGGTGCGCGATGCTGGTCTAGACTTGTCAAGGATTGGTTTGACCCGGTTCTACACTGAACCGCCTTGGCAGCCGGTTCAAGCAACGGCTGACCTTTCCCTTTGTGTGTGGCCAAAGTCTTCCACTCCTGCTCTGGTGTACCAGCAGCTCTTTGCCGAGATACTGTCTCTCTTCCCGGATTTTGTGCCTGTATTTACTGACGGGTCGAAATCCGGTGAGGTTGTTGGATCCGCATTCGTGTGTGGCGATGCCTCCCATGCTGAGAGGCTTCCGCCTGAATCCACCGTCTTTTCGGCAGAGATGCGTGCGGTACACCTCGCTTTGTGTCACATACAGTCTAGATCTCATCGTCGCGCTTTGATTTGCTCCGATTCCCAGTCCGTCATCCAAGTTTTATCTTCTCCGGAGGACACGGACTCTCCTGTCATCCGTGATGTCCGTCGTCTTCTTGGAACTTTGGAAGGTGCTGGATTCCTGGTCCGATTCTGTTGGGTTCCTGGCCATGTTGGGATCCGGGGTAACGAGCTGGCAGATCTATCTGCCAGGTCTGTTTCCTCCATGTCGCCAGCTCGGCTGTCACTGTCTTTCCGAGATTATCGGCCTTTGATCCGGGAATTTGTTCTGGATGAGTGGCAGTCCCTGTGGTCTCAGCAGGGCAGCAATAAACTCTATGCCATCAAACCACAGATCGGACTATGGAAGTCTAGTTTGCGGAAGAACCGTCGTGAGGAAGTTGTTCTTGCACGTCTCTGCATTGGGCACTGTCGTTTTACTCACCGCTTTTTGCTGTGTGGCGAGAGTGTCCCGGTGTGTGAGGCGTGCGACTGTCGTCTCACTGTCCTTCATGTTTTGTGTACTTGTGTTCGGTTTTGTGATCATCGTTTTCGTCATTTTCACTCTCATCTGTTGGACGAAGGAGCAGCTACGCTGCAAACCATTATTGGCGAAGCCTGCGACATTAAAGCAGTGTTTTCGTTTTTACAAGATATTGACTTTTTTAAACTTATC
Organism: Macrothele yani; assembly: GCA_039090855.1. Taxonomy (NCBI): domain Eukaryota; kingdom Metazoa; phylum Arthropoda; class Arachnida; order Araneae; family Macrothelidae; genus Macrothele; species Macrothele yani. Next base: position 36,054,963 of record CM077031.1, on the reverse strand, counting down.
TAGATTTTAACTTGTTCACTATCATTTTTCATTTTTACCACATCAGCCTGTTTTTAACCTTGTGTACGTTTTTTATTGATTTAGTTTTGTTTTGATGTCTTTTGTTTGGCGCTCTTTGGCCAACCTTGGCCCTTGCGCCATTAACATCAATTAACCAACCAACCATCTGTTGCTACAAGTTTCATTTGTCCCTCTAGAGACTTTATGTGGAGACTCAAAAACACGTCCGGGTGTTAGGTTGTTTAACATTTCCCAGGATTCTATTTTTTAAATCGTTGAAGCTACTCTTCACAGATGAACTACTGCAAGTTTGGGGACCGAAACCGAAAACTGGTACCATCACAGCTGACAATAAGGGCAACCGTTTTACCAAATGAATGCAACATTTAACTGAAGGAACTGCAAGTTATCATGGTCACCATCTTCCTGTTGAACTTTCAACAGACACTCGTTACTGAGTCTCTTTGCCCATAAGCCAAAATCGGAATCTTCTTCCGTCCAAGGCATTGTGCCGCTGTTGTCCATTTCTGATAAACTGTAGCTTGAATCTTCCAGAAAATTTGTAAAATCAGTCTCCAGTGGCAATACGTCTTTTCAGATTATGTTTAGAAATTTCTCAGAAAGTTACTCTTTGAGTTTTGTTGTCGAATCCTTCAGTTTCGCTCTGTGACACCGTAAATATATCTTTAAGAAGATCTTTAATGTCTTGAACATTAGGCGATAGTAATACTTGCGCTATGGAGCGAATGTAAAAATTTCGCGTTCGGTTGCCTTTGTTACACAAAGAATTCCACGTGGCCACAATTTTTATGGTGTGAGCTACATCACACCGGATAAAAGTTCGAGGTTTGTCAACTTGCTTTGTGTGAAATATTAAATGAAAGCAAGCATCTAAATAGTCCTTTAATCCACTATATTGGGTAAAGGCCTGAACAGCAGCTGCAAGTATGGCTGTGGAGTGGTCGCAGGATATCTCCTTTGGTAGCACACTGGCTTCTTTCAGCCAGACGGCCAGCCAATGATAAATGGTGATTTTGTCGTGCGTTTCTGATATCATATTACTGACACAAAATTGTTTCGGACTATCGTTAACAGTAGCCTCGTACAGAAATATATGTGAAGATTTATTTCCACATGGTCTTTTGAGTCGTTTAATTATACTGCCCGTAGCATCAATACTGATTTTTGGTACCGGCTCCTTCTTACAGTACGCCCGATAGACTTGAATTTGTGAGGGCATCCAATACAAGGCATAAAATGGATCGTAACTAATCCATCGAATGGATCCTTGGTACTGGCTGTCATACATCATATTGTTTATCCGTATTATAGGATCTTCATGGGTAAAGTCTTTTTTAGTTGTTTAGATTTCAGAACACGCAAAGCATTAGCTGTAGGCAACTGACTAGTCAAAGAATTGCCAAACTGCATGATTTTCCTCGCTTGGAGCCTCCGATATACTACCGCAGATTACCCTTCTTCAACCATAGCCGTAGCAGCAAGACGTTTAGGTGATCCTACTAGTCGACGTTTCAGAGAGGACTCACATTTAGAAAAATTTCCCGAGTACTCGCAGTATATGAGAACTCTTGATCCGTCGGTCGGCTCTTTCTCTATATGTCCATGCAGTTGAGATTGACACGTTGAACACTGGGCCGAAATTTGGACAAAATGTTCTTCTGTGGGATGAACTTTATCCCGCTTGAATGCTAAACAGCATCTAAGTGATGTATGCTCCCAGAAATTGTCATTTATTATGGATGCCCAAGCGTTGGGAGGCAAAACCTGGTAGTCACGTGACAATCTTTCAGGCTTACCCTTCTCCAAACATTTATACATACCTTTTTGCGGCCTCACATTTATCCATTCGGCAGGGTACAGAGTTATCCTAAATGTTACACACCGGGATGATGGTGCATTATCCGAGGAATAATCATCAGTTGAGGTCTCATTTGATCGTGTAGCGTCTGGTAACGTTTCCTTTTCACTATTAGTTACACCCAATAAATTCCAAAGATTGTACCGATTGAGTTTGACAATTACATACAAGTACTTACTTGAGTACTTAAATTCAAGGCTTTCGCTTATCCGAAGCCAAATATCTGACGATGGGGGTTTAATATTTCCATTAGGTAACACAATATCTTCCTTAGCCCTGACTATCATATCAACCAAATGCTGTCTATCCACAGCAGGTCTTTTAGGCATTTTGAGGCTACTTGATTCCACTTTGTTATCACCACTATCCTCTCTAACTATCTGATACGTAGTACATGAAAACGAACACAAAAATTTTCTGCGATTCAACCGATCTATCTAAATGCCAAAAGATCTTGAAGGCTTGTTCTCCTTTTTTGAGTGACTAAGTTCCTGCAGTGTGACGTCTTCTAATATCAAAGTTAAGTTTAAGTATTAAAATCTGAGTAATTAAAACAGATGCTATTTTTCAGTTTGCTGTTTTATATTTGTTCAATCCCTAGCCCCTGACGAATGCTCTGTGAAACCGAAAAAAAAAAAAAAACTAGCTCGGGAGAACCGAAACTATAAACACACCTTAGTTATTTCTTCAACGAGTTTATAAGCGCATAAAAGAAAAAAAATCTTATATAAAAAAAATTAATTCAGGGCCACTGTAATCTGTTTTTGATGCAGTTTGTTTATAAAAATAACGGCATTTACTCATCAGATATGCAGCAATAAAGAAGCCACTTAAGATTCTGTCTTCAGCTAAGGAATTCTTTCATTTCTCCATTCGTGATATTTCGTAGTTAGAGATTTCTCCCAGAATTTAATACTTCTGTTTACTACTGAATGAAAACCGTTATACAAGTTGGATAGGCTGTGGAGTGGATTTACAAATTTCCTTACGAACTGGGAAGTATTTGTAAACAACCTTTAAAGCTTTCGTGCAGTTCACACAAAGCGTGTTGCTGTTGAAAAAAAGGAAGAGCAATAAAATTATTGTTGCGTACCCTATAGCGGATGTACTTAATAGTTGAGAGGCGTGAGACTGTAACGGAAATCTCAACTACGCTAGTTAAAGAACATTAATGAACTAATTCGGAGCCATGCAGAAAAGATTTTCCCTTTCAGCATAAACATACATATTCACAACAATAAGGAATAAATAACGGAAATGCTTAAAGAAATTATTGGTGATTATCTATCTCGAAGCTTTACGCTAATGAGCAGGAAAACAGTATTGGATGTCATTCATGGTATGTATACTGTGTTTAGCAAAATTACAGCTCAGCTTCTAAGATCGACTTGAGTTCAAATAAATTTTAGTTGGATGCCGCGGCAAGATAGGAATAAAATAGGAAGTTTTACTCACCGTATGGGTGTGTAATTCGATATCCTGAAAGTTTTCACTGTTTAAGTTGTGCCTGTAACACGTTTTACAAACACACTAGTACACGATTTGTTATCTTCACACTAATTGCTTGCTGAAATGATAATCACTTTATGACAGAGGGGGCTTTCCTTACCGCCCCCGAAATACTCACACTTCGATATAGCCCGTAAAAGGGCTGACCAGATGGGGGATGTCCGAGGCGATTTACTATCTCCGTGCCAATTTCGAAGTTTGTTGACCAGGGTGGGATGAATTACCGTCACTGCTCCTTCGCGGAATTCCGGGGTAAGGGTTCCACAAACACACTCACACACTAATAAATGTTATCGTCCAAATATTTTGAGTGAGTCCTGGTCGTTTTTCCGATAGCTTTCCGTCCCGAATCACCGTTTCTCGGTGTTGGGGATTGCTGTTTATATACGGTTAACAGTAGTAAAGCTTCTATACTACTGTAGTCTTATCATGCGTAACATACTAGATTTACTATTAACAGGCTCTTGATAACTACTTCTTTCGGTACGTTTCCCCTCTGGTTAAACTTTCCTCGGATTACGAGCACCGATCTAGCTAACTTTCAAAACTTTTCTTTCCGTGCGGGCGGCGGCCTCGCAAAAATTGACAAATCCTCTCAAAATAAGATAAATTATCACCTGCGAGAGATCTTCACATTTTCGGGATTAAAATGCAAATTATCCTCAAATTGACAGCCTCGAGAGGATCTGCAGTTATTCCTCATCGTTCGGAATTTTGAATGCGACTAGAACTCTTGCTTTGTGTGGACTTGATTCGCATTTCTCTGAACCTCCTTCGCGTCTGGTTAATGTCAACTAGCTGAGTGGATTCTCATTCAGCACAGATTCGACGCTAAAACTGTTTTTCTCGGGTGACCTCTTCACCCCCATTATCGTAAGTTGTCGTTCTAAAAGTCAGATTCTGAAGCCTAGGTCTCATGGTATACGACAAATTATGGGGTTGCTTATCTCTTGCGAAGAATTCCTTGCTGTTCGTCTGGTCTTCCATCGTCGTCAACCCTCTCACGGGGACCTCTGTGGTACACATAGAGCGTTTGGCGTTTGAGAACAAGGGAGGGGAATGAACGTCTTCTGATCCCTTCTAACCTTATCTCTTCTTTTTCCTTTTCGTATTTCCACTCACTAACCCATTTTACAATAAATATTCTCTGAATTAACCTGAACAATTTTCGTAATTTATCCAAACATTTTTTCTGAATTATCTCTGTTTCCCCTCTAAGCTAATTACTTAAGCAGGGGACCAATTTTTCAAACTATTATGACATGATGTGGAAATGCATTGAATTTGTCAATCGTTATCTCAACAGGCTGCATTGTAGGAGCGAGAAAAAACATAAAGCTGCGGAAAATACATTAACTGGGTCTGGACACTTTTACGCCCGGGAGAGTGCTACAAGAAATCTAGCAACACTCAACGTCTTCGAAAAAACAAACCCTGCATCAAAGGAAGGAAGGGGATAGTATGAACCCAAGCCTTTTCTATGGGTCTGAATACTTTTACGCCCGGGAAAGCGCTACAAGAAATCTAGCAACACTCAACGTCTTCGAAAAAACAAACCCTGCATCAAAGGAAGGAAGGGGATAGTATGAACCCAAGCCTTTTCTATGGGTCTGAATACTTTTACGCCCGGGAAAGCGCTACAAGAAATCTAGCAACACTCAACGTCTTCGAAAAAACAAACCCTGCATCAAAGCAAGGAAGGGGATAGTATGAACCCAAGCCTTTTCTATGGGTCTGAATACTTTTACGCCCGGGAAAGCGCTACAAGAAATCTAGCAACACTCAACGTCTTCGAAAAAACAAACCCTGCATCAAAGGAAGGAAGGGGATAGTATGAACCCAAGCCTTTTCTATGGGTCTGGATACTTTTACGCCCGGGAAAGCGCTACAAGAAATCTAGCAACACTCAACGTCTTCGAAAAAACAAACCCTGCATCAAAGGAAGGAAGAGGATAGTATGAACCCAAGCCTTTTCTATGGGTCTGGACACTTTTACGCCCGGGAGAGTGCTACAAGAAAACTAGCAACACTCAACGTCTTCGAAAAAACAAACCCTACATCAAAGGAAGGAAGGGGATAGTGTGACCCTAAGCCTTTTCTATGGGTCTGGACACTTTACGCCCGGGAAAGTGCTACAAGAAATCTAGCAACACTCAACGTCTTCGAAAAAACAAACCCTGCATCAAAGGAAGGGAGGGGATAGTATGACCCCAAGCCTTTTCTAAATTGCCGATAAAGAAAAAGAAGCACCTAAAAAGAAAAAAAAAGCGATCCTGTCTAACTTAATTTCAAAAAACGTATCCACGACTACGAAATTATTTACGTACAGCAAACGTTCAATATCGAATTTCTCTTCACCTTTTCAAATAGGTTTTAAAATTATTCACACTCTTTAAGCAAAGAAAATGAAAAATGTTCTATCATATCAGTAAAATGTGAGACCGCTTACAATTTACAGCGCACACACACTGTAACTATTAGGTTGTTGCACCTAACTAACTTGCACATGGAATGGCGGAATATTGATGGGAACTTGAAAAACCCAAATTCCGTTGTAAAATATGCATCATCGATCTAAATAATCACATCTAGCAGAAGGTTTTGCCATCGAGAAACAAAATTTCGTAGCCGTCGTAGAAATGTCGATCTATGGGATGCGACAGACCAACGAAATTCGCGTTCAATTGATGTTCGCGAAACGATTGACTGTGTAGAAATGTGCCCAGGTACTTGAAGAAGTGGAAATCCGTAGAGGACATATCAGATGAAAGACTGATCAGGTAATGTTTTGCAACACAGCTGGTGAAGCTTCTGGATCGCCTTACGTGCAACATGGGGTCTCGCGTTATGATGGAGAACTATCGGCTCAGGGCGATTGATTAATGCCGGCTGTTTAATGGAAATTGTATGGCTGTTAGGTGGACAATACATATACACCTAAGGCCAAAACGTTATACATAACAAAGCAAATGCAAGTAAACAATGACGCGTGTGAAGGCCATGAAACGCTATATCACCTGATATTCACCTCCGTTACTCAGGTTATTCTTGTTCTTCGCATGGGAAAAACAGCGAACTTTAGCGAGTTTGACAAAGGGCAAATTGTAATGACCACATGATTCGGTCAGAGCATTTCTCAGAGAGCAAGGTTTGTGGGGTGCCCACGATCATCTGTGGTTTGTAAATTCAAATGGGTTTATTAAACCAGGAACCAACGGCACGGTGTACGCCGAACACGGCTCATCGATACTAAAAGGTGAGCGAAGGCTATCTCGAATGGTACAAGCCAACAAAAGAGATTTGAGTGCTATTGACGAGAGTATGATGCCTTAACACATAATTAATCGAACCGTACTGAAAACAAACGTGCGTAGCCATAGGCTGAATACACAGTATACGTATATTAGAGGTCTGCATGGGCCTTAATTTGGAAAGCCCAGCCCGGCCCGGCCCGTAAAATTTCAACAATTACCAAAATACGAATTTCACATTTGGTACACTCGGTCATTCGACTCCTGAAGAGTTTTGGTTTTCTTAATTGCTCCACGTATTCTATTACAATAAACGTTAATTCAGCATATTTCTGAGACTCTGTATAAGTCACGTGACGTCCGAGGAGGGGGTTGTATACTAAAAAATATTGCATTAAAGGGACAATTTCAATGCCTTTCAAATTTTCTGGGTTTTCATATTATCATTCCCTACCACGGAAATATCCTTGGGGATAAGAGGGGGGGGTAATTCGAAAAGTACGAAACATCCAGAATTATGAGTACGATCGGTCTACTGGGAGAAGATTATATGGCTTTATAAACTGCACCTATCTCTACTGGCATATCATATCGCTGGAACCCAATATGTCTCTCGTGTGGGGGGGGGGGACACATTTGTGCCGCTTAGAATGCGATGTTCCAGATTTTGTGCTATCGTAACTCAAAACGTTTTTGCATTTACTGCACTGCACAACGTTTCCCGGCCAACTAGTTTCAGAACGGAACAGTAATTTAAAATATATCCAAATATCGCTTTTCCCCTTTACATTGTCTACAAGCACATATTCTCCGGAAGTTATTTTTTCGCGAAAATCGTTCGCTTTCTTAAACTCCATAGTAAGTATTGAAGAGTATTTATCAGCAACACTGAACTGAGCATGTGCTAAGGTAAAACAAAGACAGACTGCCCAGCTATTCAGTGACACAGAAATTTTGAAAATGGCTGCTTGAGAGTACAGATGGGGAAAATACTGCAAAGATTTATACACAGAAGTAAGTTCCTGCCAAGTCATTTCCCCGCACGGGGATAACTGGTTTTCCAGTCATTTGGGGAGCGGCGCCCCCAAAGCCCGAGCTGACCTTGTGTCGGATCATTTTGTCATTTCGTCTTGTATGATTACATCACCGAAGGGACAGCTGTTCATCCAGCTGCTGGGGGATGGCGTCCCCACGGCCCGAGCCGACATGTACTAAATGTGATGCCCCGCACGGGGATAACTGGTTTTCCAGTTATTTGGGGAGCGGCGCCCCCACGGCCCGAGCTGACCTTGTGACTGGTCAACATCTGATGTCATGCCACCGCTTGTTTTTTATTTTGGTGTTTGCAGGGACGGCTGTTCATCCAGCTGTTGGGGAGTTGCGGCCCCACGTTCCCTAGCTGGTCTTGTGTCTCGCTTTTTTGTTTTTATTTATTTTCTCCACTGGCTAGTTGCCCGTGTTGTATTCTCTACCTAATCGCTACCACGTTATGTACTAACACCCCGGTCTTGTGGTTTTGTTACCCTCCACCACTAACTGTTTTATATTAACCGCTCAGTTCGTAGGTTGCTGAGATTCCGTTTAGGTACCCTTCCAGGATTTGTCTTCTTTGGATTTCTTTTTTCCTTTTAGCTGGTTTGGGTGCTAGACCTACCTGCATGTTTGCCGCGTGCGGAGACCCGTGAGGCGGAAATGGGATGTCTGGCGGCTGAGGTCGCAGGAGACCGGTTCAGTGCCTCCTGTGTACCAACACTCCTCTTCGACCCCGGCTTCGCTGTAAACGGGAGGCTAGAGACTAACCTACCTCCAGTCAGAAGTCTTGTACCAAGTTGTGTACAGGGCTTTAGCGGCTTTTTTGTCGTATAGCACGACAGGGTAAGCCCGGGGGCTGTGGGATCATGCCAAAGGCGTTGGCATGACGGTACCAGGAGGCCGAAGTGTCCGCTGAGTGCGTGTGATCACAGCCAACGGACTATATCTGCAACGTATAAGCTCCAGAACTGTGTCCAGCGTCATTTTCTTGGTTTGCAGACCTCCAGTTCTCCCTTTTAGGGCTCGGTGGTGGGTGGAGTAGTTTGCAGACGAATCTTCCTTCTTTTTTCCATGGGTAGAAACAAAAAACAAAACTCCAAATTTAGGTCACCTGTGAATATGATAGTTGACAACGACTCTCCTTCGTCTTCTCAACCTACCAAGTCTCATACCCTTAAACGATCTTTAGACCATGACCTGGACCAAGAATGTGGAACCTCTTCTTCGGCAGCTGTACCAGTCGCTCCGAAGCGTCGTCTCCCTCGATTGCTGTGACTACGCATGCTACACACTTAGTTGTAGAATCCGTCGATCCGAATGAGAGACTGTCCACCAGATCTCCATTTTTCATTTCTAAAGCTTTGGACGCTGCAGTTGGCCCCTTGAAGTCTGTGAGGAAGCTTCGCTCTGGGGACCTGCTTGTCCAAACTTGCAGTGTTTCTCAGAGTAACACTCTTATGCACCTCACTAGTCTTCAAGGCATTCCTGTCAAAGTGGCACCTCACCCGTTTCTTATCACCTCTCGGGGTGTTATTTCTGAGTTTGATCTCTTGCCATGCAGTGAAGAAGAATTGGTGACTGAACTTGCAGATCAAGGTGTTATTGCTGCACGTCGTATGATGTTCCGGCGCGATGGTTCTTTAATTAAGTCTAAAAATGTTATCTTGACTTTTAACTCCCCGAAGGTTCCGACCGAAATCAAAGCTGGCTACTTGGTCTGTGGAGTTCGCCCGTACATTCCCAGTCCTCTGCGCTGTTTCAGGTGCCAGAGGTACGGGCATTCACAACGTTTTTGTAAGAGTTCCGTTCGTTGCGCAAATTGTGGCTCCAGTGAACATGACGGGGAAGGTTGCACTTCTGCGGCCTGCTGTGTTAACTGCGGTGAGGCCCATGCAGCTTACTCCCGCAACTGTATGAAATGGAAGGACGAGATGGCGATCCAGCGCCTCAAGACCCTGGAAGGCCTCTCGTACCCTGCTGCCAAGGCCAAGTTGGGTATACCCACCAACCGACAGCGTACTTTTGCCGCAGTAGTTCAGTCTCTGCCACAACCCGTGCAACCCTTTGTTCCGCGCCCTGTAGCTCTCGCCGCACTTGCAAAGCGATCTACAGCTGACCAGGCGACACAGGTGTTTTTCCCCGAGCTCCAGATTTTTCGAATAGCTGATTCTGAGCCTTCTCTTTTGAAGCCGACCGTCTCTTCCAGTTTCCAGCCGAAAGCCTGCACGTGCGGAAGACCCGGCCCTCAATCCGCAAAGGTGTGCAGTGTCCATCCAACTGTCTTGGCCTCAGCGAGGTCACCTCGCTGAGGCCGAGACAGTTCCTCTATAATCCTCTATAATGTTGGTCACCCTCAACCAACATTATAGAGGAACATGGGGGGGAGGAGAGTGACAGTTCGTCCCCAGCCTCAACCAGCATTGCAGAGGAACATGGGGGGAGGAGAGTGACAGTTCGTCCCCGCCCTCTGCCAGCATTGCAGAGGAGTGTGGGGGGGCAGGAGAGTGACGGTTCGTCCCCCTCAATTAGTAAATTTTTTATAAACCTAATTAACTACCTTGTCTTCACAGCTTTCATCATACTCTTTTTCAACTTTTACCAAGCCTGTCTGCTCTTACTCATTTTCCACGCTTTTAAAAATCTGTGGCTGATAGTTCTTTATCTGGCGCTCTTTGGCCAAACCTGGCCCTTGCGCCACTAAAATCCACTAACCAACCAACCAACCTAAATGTGATGATTTTCACATTTCTTATGTTTTTTTGTTTTTTCACTTGACACACTCCGCCTCAGTTGTAGGTTGCTGAGGTTGTGATTATGCGCCAGCTCAGGATTTTAGTTTCTCGTTTTCTTTCCTGTCTTCTCCATTTCATGTGCCTTTCTTTGTTTTTCCGAGCTGGTTAGCTAGACCTACCTGCACGTTTGCCGTGTGTGGTGACCCGTAAGGTGGAAAAGGGGATGCTGGAGGCTGAGGTTTCTGGAGGCCTGGGTGTTGTTGTCGCCAGTTGCCAACACTCCTCTTTGCCCCCTGCTTCACCCTAAACGGGCGGCTGGGAACTAACCCACTCCTAGTCAATGAGGTCTGTGGCCGAGTGGAGCCCAGACCTCTAACGGCTTGTCGTTTCGCACGACAGGGTGAGTCTGGGGATAGCGTGGGCATGCCAAAGGGGTGTTCCCCAGGCATGGGAAAGTCTGGGTGCACGCCGAGCGCATGTCTGCCCTATTAACCTGCTATCCCTAGAGCCCGCACGGGGATAACCGGTTTTCCGGTTATTTGGGGAGCAGCTCCCCCACGGCCCGAGCTCACCTTGTGACGGAATACATTTCGTTTACTCTGGAACAATAACATCACCGAAGGGACAGCTATTCATCCAGCTGATGGGGGCCCCGCACGGGGATAACTGGTTTTCCAGTTATTTGGGGAGCAGCGCCCCACGGCCCGAGCTGACCTTGTGACGGATCATTTTGTCATTTCGACTTGAAGAATTACATCACCGAAGGGACAGCTGTTCATCCAGCTGATGGGGGATGGCGTCCCCACGACCCGAGCCGACATGTACTAGATGTGAATTTTCACATTTTTTATGTTTTTTGTTTTTTCACTTGACACGCTCCCGCCTCAGTTGTAGGTTGCTGAGGTTGTGCTTATGCGCCAGCTCCGGATTTTAGTTTCTCGTTTTCTTTCCTGTCTTCTCCATTTCATGTTTCTTTCTTTGTTTTTCCGAGCTGGTTAGCTAGACCTGCCTGCACGTTTGCCGTGTGCGGTGACCCGTAAGGTGGAAAAGGGGATGCTGGAGGCTGAGGTTTCTGGAGGCCTGGGTGTTGTTGTCGCCAGTTGCCAACACTCCTCTTTGCCCCCTGCTTCACCCTAAACGGGCGGCTGGGAACTAACCCACTCCTACTCGGTGAGTCTGGGGATAGGGTGGGCATGCCAAAGGGGTGTTCCCCAGGCATGGGAAAGTCTGGGTGCTCGCCGAGCGCATGTCTGCCCTATCAACTTGCTATATCCGCTTGCTATCCCTAGAGCCGTGTCCTGCGTCCACTTGGGCTTGCGGACCTCCGGCTCTCCCTCGTTGGGCTCGGTTGTGGGTGGGGAAGTCGGCGGATGAATTCTAAAAACTTTTTATGGCTCTAAATGATATTTCCCACGAACCTAAACCCAAAAGAGGTATTAAGGAAGGCTTAGCTCCTTCCGCTAAAAAGCATGTGCCCGATTGTTCGAATGCCAGATTCTTTTTTGTGCACTCATTGGACCCTTCAAAGCCTTTGAGTGCCAAAAGTCCATTTTGGATCAATAAAGCACTCCAATCCATAGCAAGCTCTCCCAAGAGCGTAAAGAAGCTCCAATCTGGAGATCTTCTGGTAGAAATGTCCACTGTGGCCTACAGCTCTACACTTCTTAACACCACCACGCTGCTTGAGACTCCGGTAAAAATAACACCTCATGGATACCTAAATTCATCTCGAGGTGTTGTCTCCTCTCAGGACCTCGTTGAGTGTGCTGAGGAAGAATTACTTGAAGAACTGAGGAGTCAACACGTTACGGGTGTGCGGCGTATTCTATTCATGCGGAATGGGCAGTCCGTCCCATCCCGAAACATCATTTTAATTTTTGATAGCCCTTCCCTGCCTACATCCATCAAGGCAGGGTATCCCCACCTCGAGGTACGCCCGTACATCCCTAACCCTTTGAGATGTTTTAGGTGCCAGTCTTATGGCCATTCTCAGCAGTCGTGCAGGAGCAATCCCCGATGTGCACGCTGTGGTGCCACAGAACATCTTCTGCAGGAATGTGTGGCCGAGGCTGAGTTTTGTGTGAACTGCAAGGGTTCACACGCGGCATCAGCCAAAGATTGTCCCAAGTGGAAGGAGGAGAAGGAAATCCAAAGGATCAAAACGGTGGGAAATATTTCCTATCCTGAGGCCAGAAGAAAAGTGGTTCCTGTTACATCTGATCGGCGATCATACGCTTCAGTGGTGGTTGCCAAATCTACGGTTGCCATTCAGACTGACATTCTGATCCCCCTTAAATGTCCATTCAATGTTAACGACATCATCGCAGCCGGACTGGAGGCACTCCAGTCTCGAGCTAGGGGTCTGAAAGCGCCACCCACCACTTCGCCGAAGCAGACTCATCCCACCACCAACAAGGGAAGTGAGGCCACTTCTTCTAACAAAAAGACCAAAGCCCAGGATAAGAAAAGCATTTCTTCTCCTACAAAATCTCAGGAAACGACTCAACGTCGTGCGCCTCCCGGTAAGACACTTGGGACAAAACATGCTCCCATCTTAGCCCCTGGTCACACGCCTCCAGATCTGGGGGAACCCCCAGCAGAGGCGATGCAGCCGGACTTCGTTTGATCATTTTCATTTTCATTTCACTTATAACCATGGCTTCAATCATTCAGTGGAACTGTCGAGGTTTTCGGACGAACTTTGATGAAGTGAAACATCTGCTTTCATTTTACTCTCCGGTGTGCCTTTGTCTACAGGAGACGAAGCTTAAACCATCGGACCTGCTTTCAGTTCGAGGCTACAGTGCATTTCGGACAGATAACTCGTCTGGAAATATAGCCTGTGGGGGAGTTGCTATTCTCGTCCCTCACAGGGTTCCGGTATCTTCCGTCTTGCTCTCACTAGCTGTCTGTGTAAAGTTCTTGAACGCATGGTTAATTCCCGGTTAATTCATTTTTTAGAATATCATCAAGTACTTTCACCATCACAAAGCGGCTTTCGCCGTCATCGTTCACCTCACGATCATCTCCTGCACCTTGAGACATCTGTGCGCGAGGCGTTCGTGCGTAGGCAGCACCTGGTTTCTGTATTTTTTGATATTGAAAAAGCTTATGATCGAGCGTGGCGGCATGGTATTATCCGTGACCTCCACGCATGCGGATTGCGAGGAAATCTTCCGACATTTATTTTAAATTTTCTTCGCAATCGGGTGTTCCAGGTGCGCCTGGGTACGACGCTATCGGCAACATTCCATCAAGAACAAGGTGTTCCTCAAGGTTGCATTTTATCTGTCACATTGTTCATCCTTCGCATTAATTGTCTCCTCACAAATCTTCCTCCTGCGGTTTCGGCTACTGTCTATGTTGATGACTTGCACATTTTCTGCTCGTCATCAAGCATGCATTTTATTGAAAGGCAGTTGCAGTCAGCAATTAATCAGATCTTTAAAACGGCGAATAGCAATGGTTTCGTTCTTTCTCCCGACAAGACAGCGTGTGTCCATTTCTGCCGGAGGCGCGGCCTCCATCCTGACCCAGAGCTGTTTTTAGACCGTGCAGCCATACCAGTTTTGCCGGAGACCAAGTTCCTTGGACTGACCGTCGACCGTGCGCTTACATTCCGTGCGCACGTTCGGCGGCTCAAGATTTCCTGTCTGCGGGCTCTATCTATTCTTAAGATCCTTTCGAGAGTCTCATGGGGCGCAGACAGGATGTCTTTGATTCGCATTTACCATTCCTTAATACGGTCGAAACTGGATTATGGTTGTATCGTGTATGGCTCTGCGCGTCCTTCCGTTCTCCGGCCTTTGGACACTATTCACCATCAAGCACTGCGTCTTTGTTCGGGAGCATTTCGAACATCTCCGATTCCCAGCCTTTACGCTGATGCGAACGAACCATCGCTTGAATTACGCCGTCTGCAGCTGTCTATTCAATTCTACCTGAAACTTAGATCTCTTCCAGACCATCCTTTATACGATGCAGTTTTTCATCCCCAGCATGCTCGTTTATTCGGGAACCGGCCCTCGTGCGTTTCAACCTTCGGTCTTCGTATGGCGGCCGTAGCCCGTGATGTAGGGCTCGACTTGTCACTTGTTGGAGAGACAAGGGGCTTTGGGGACCCGCCATGGCACCCACTTGGTGTCATGGTGGATACCACCTTTACATCTTTTAATAAATCCTCAACCCCTGCGTCAGTGTACCAGCAGCTCTTCGCTGAGCACCGTGACCTACATTCTGATTACACTCCCATTTTTACTGATGGCTCCAAGATGCATGGAGTCGTTGGATCCGCGGCTGTCTGTGTAGATGACGTTTCAGTAGCGCGGATTCCAGCTGAGGCCACTGTGTTTTCAGCGGAGATGCATGCTGTGTATCTCGCCCTTCTCCATGTTCAGTCGAGTTCTCATCACCGGGCTGCGGTGTACACTGATTCCTTGAGTGTTTTGCAGGCTTTGTCATCGTTGGACTGCTGTGACCACCCTTTTCTTTTTACCGTACGAAGGCTTCTTTGTTCTTTGCTCGAGGCCGGTGTCCAGATACAATTTTGTTGGATTCCCGGGCATGTTGGAATCTCGGGTAACGAGTGTGCTGATGCGGCTGCTAGATCTGCTTCCTCTTTGGTCGTCACACCCTTGCCACTGTTTCACCGGGATTTCCGCTTTCTGGTTCGCGACCATATCAAGCGAACGTGGCAAGGTCTGTGGGACCAACAGGTGGAAAATAAACTGCATCGTATTAAACCTAATCTTGAAGTCTGGAAATCCTCATATCGTCGGAACCGTAGGGAGGAAGTGGTGCTTGCTCGTCTCCGCATTGGCCATTGTCGATTCACTCACCGCTTTTTGCTGTGTGGCGACACTGCGCCGATGTGTGAGGCGTGCAACTGCCGACTCACCGTCACTCATCTTCTTTGTACCTGTGTTCGTTTTCGTGATGTACGTTTTCATTTCTTTCATTCTCATTTGTTGACCGAGGACGCCGCTACACTGCAGCGGCTCCTCAATGACCACTGTGACTCTGTTGCCGTGTTTTCATTTTTTAAAGAAATTGACTATTTTAAACGTATCTAGATTTTAGCCTTATCATCATCCTCATTTCTCAGTTTTACTGTATCAGCTAGGTTTTAATTAATTGTATCATGTTTTTTAATACTGTTTGTTCCATTATCTTTTTTAGCCCTTCTATCGTTCTCATTTTTCAGTTTTACATGATCAGTCAGATTTTAAGCTTTATACCACACTTTTAATACTATTTGTTTGTCTTGTTTCTGGCGCTCTTTGGCCAACCATGGCCCTTGCGCCATAAAAATCGAACAACCAACCAACCAACTATCTTCCGTCGCGGTTTCCACAACTGTGCAGGCCGTGGCGGTTCGTATTTCTATACCTGTACCTCTTACTGTCTGCAGTGTCTATCTGCCGCCGGACGAGAACGTGAGCGTCTCGGTACTGGAGAGATTGGTTGATCAGCTGCCTTCACCCTTTCTAATACTAGGTGACTTCAATGCCCATCATCATTTGTGGGGTAGTGTCAGCATCAGCACGAAAGGTCGTCGCATAGAGTCTCTTCCGTCCTCGGCCTCTTTGTGCCCCCCGCACGGGGATAACTGGTTTTCCAGTTATTTGGGGAGCAGCGCCCCCACGGCCCGAGCTGACCTTGTGACTGGTCAACATCTGATGTCATGCCACAGCTTGTTTTTTTTTTTTTCTTATTTTGGTGCTGTTGGTGTTTGCAGGGACGGCTGTTCATCCAGCTGTTGGGGAGTTGCGGCCCCACGATCCCTAGCTGGTCTTGTGTCTCGCTTTTTCGTTTTTATTTATTTTCTCCACTGGCTAGTTCCCGCACGGGGATAACTGGTTTTCCAGTTATTTGGGGAGCGGCGCCCCCACGGCCCGAGCTGACCTTGTGACCGGTCAACATCTTGTGGTAGAAAAATATTTTTTCCAACTTTATTTTCTAATTCGAATGTCTCCTTCGCCGGGACAGCCGTTCACCAGGCTGTTAGGGAGTGGCGCCCCCACGTTTCCCGAGCTGCTGAAGTGACTGACATCGTGGTTCTGTTTTTTGTATCTTCGTACCAGGCCTCGCCTTGTGTTGCGCACCCCGTCCTGTGGAAATAAATTTTGTCCTAACTCCGTCTTTTGCTGCTTTTTTCTCATCTACTCATCCGTAACCCTAGCCTCTCAGTCGTAGGTTGCTGAGACCTTTTGTTGGTGCCCCATTCTCGGGGTTTCTTTTTTGTTTTGTTTCGTTTCTTCTTTTCCTGAGTTTGGGATACTAGGCTTACCTGCATGTTTGCCGTGTGTGGTAACCCGTAAGGCGGAAATGGGCTGTCTGGTGGCTGAGGTCACAGGTGGTGAACAAGTGCCACCTCTGTACCAACACTCCTCTTTGACCCCGGCTTCGCTGTAAACGGGCGGCTGGAGACTAGCCCACCTCTAGTCAGTAAATTCTGTGCCGAGTTGTGTGCAGGATTTTAACGGCTTTGTCGTATAGAACGATAGGGCGAGCCCGGGGGTTGTGGGATCATGCCAAAGGCGTTGGCATGACGGTACTCTGGAGGCCGAAGTGTCCGCCGAGTTCATGTGAACACAACCATTGGACTATATTTGCAGCTAAGCTCTAGAACTGTGTCTTGCGTCATGTTTTTGGCTTGCGGACCTCCAGTTCTCCCCTGTTGGGCTCGATTGTGGGCGGAGTACGTTGCAGACGAATTCTTTCTTACTCCCATGGGGAAACCTAAACCCTCCTCAAAATTAAAAAACAAAAAACCAGAGGATATGGTGATTGATCAGGCACCCAATTTGCCTCAACCACCTCCCAAACATAACACACTGAAGAGAACTTTAGTTGAAGAACGACATCACCGCGACGTAACTTTAGATCCAGGTGTTGAGCCGTCAGCTCAGAAACGTCGCATTACACTTGCAGATTCGATAACTCAAGCTACTTTTCTCGTCATTTCTTCTACTGACCAGACGTTGAGACTTTCCTCCAAGTCTCCTTTTTTCATCTCGAAGGCACTTGCGGGTGTTGCTGGCTCTTTGAAGTCAGTAAAAAAGCTACGCTCTGGAGACCTGCTTGTGGAAACTTGCACTCTCTCTCAGAGCAAATCTCTTATGCAGTTGACCAGACTTCAGGATATTCCTGTTCAAGTGACGGCGCATCCGTATCTCAATACCTCCAAGGGAGTCATTTCTGAGCCCGACTTGTTGGACTGCGATGAAGACGAACTTGTGTGTGAACTTGCTGATCAGGGTGTCATAGCTGCCAGACGCATGACTTTCAGGCGCGATGGCGCTCTGATCAAATCGCGAAATGTTATTTTGACTTTTAACAGTCCGAAGGTACCTACTGAAATAAAGGCTGGTTACTTGTTGTGTGCAGTTCGTCCATATATACCAAATCCTCTACGCTGTTTTAAGTGCCAGAGGTCTGGGCATTCCCAGCGGTCCTGTAACAGTGCTGCGAGGTGTGCAAATTGTGGATCCCGAGACCACGAAGGGACTGGATGCACTTCAGAGCCCTGCTGTGTTAACTGTGGTGACACCCACGCTGCTTATGCCCGGTCCTGTTCAAAGTGGAAAGACGAGAAGGCGATCCAGCGCGTCAAGACTCTGGAGGGCCTCTCATACGTTGCCGCAAAAAACAAGTTATGCATTCCCAATGATCGGCAGCGCACCTTTGCTGCCGTGGTTAAATCTCCGACTGCTACTACACAAACATTGGTACCCCGTCCTTTGCTTCTCCAACGACCTAGTCAACCTGCCAAACGGACTACGGTAGAGCAGGGCACGCAAGTGGATTTTTTGGATATTCACATGGATATCCAAGCTGATATTGCAACATGCTCTCCACAGAGGAGCAGCGCTTCCAGTTCTGGGAGGAACGCCTGTACATGTGGGAAAGTTGGGCCAAAATCTGTTAAGGCCTGTAGGCTTCACCCTACACTTGAGGTCCCAGTCACAGGTGCTGAACACTTGCTCGACGTGTCGAGGTCCCCACCCTCAGCCACTGTAGTGGGAAAAAACTTAGCCGAGGGACCTGATACTTCACGGTCCTTGTCACAATCTCCTGACCGCGATCAGGCGTCAGATGTGAAGAGCGACGAAGAGTTTTAACTTTTCTTTGTTGCTCACCTTTTTTCTTTGCTCTCTTTTAATGGCTGCGTGTATCATCCAATGGAACTGTCGGGGTTCCCGCTCAAATTTCGATGACATTAAACATCTGCTCTCTTCTTCTTCGCCTGTGTGTCTGTGCTTACAAGAAACGAAGCTTCGACCCAGCGATTCGCTCTCGGTCAAGAACTACAGCTTCTTCCGGAAAGATAATTCCAGTGGTGACATTGCGTGTGGAGGAGTGGCGATTCTTGTCCCACACACTGTTCCAGCCTCACATTTTCACATCGATACGCCCCTGCAGGCGGTGGCGATTCGTCTTTCCGTTAACACTGTGCTCACTGTTTGCTGCCTTTACTTACCACCGCACGATTCGTTTAGCGTTGCAGATCTCGAGAGCCTTGTTGCCCAACTACCTTCTCCCGTTCTCCTTGTGGGGGATTTTAATGCCCACAGTCCATTGTGGGGCAGTGATCGGACTGATGGTAGAGGTCGTAGGGTGGAGAGTTTGTTGTCCTCAAGTTCTCTCTGTGTGCTCAACACGGAAGACCATACGTACTTTCACGAGCCTAGCAGAACTTTCTCTGCCATTGATCTTGCCCTGGGTTCTCCATCGGTGTCTGCCGATTGGAACTGGAGAGTGTCGCAGGACCCCCTTGGCAGTGAT